>KL198064.1:205092-302321 GCA_000697705.1 Botryobasidium botryosum FD-172 SS1 | reverse complement strand
TGAGTGGGGTCACATATTCCCCCCTCCAGCTATCCCCTTTCCTTGGCCTACCTCACTGCTCCTTCTTTGAGGGTAGACCTTAGATACTTGGATGATGTTATACTTTCAAACTTTTATCCTTTATTTCCATTCTGTCCCTGTTTTGAGTGGCTATTTGGATTTTTTCTTTGTTTGACCCCATTCCCAGTGGCTACTTTGCCTTCTCCCCTTTTAGGTGCTTTTCCAAAGCCTGTTTGTGTTTTTTTCCCTGCTTTTGGTCTGTCCAAGTTTCAGATTAATCTATCTCAATCCAAGATTAATTCATTTAATCTGTAGTAACCCAGGGATCATCTCAGTAAAATTATCAATATCATCCTAAGATTATGCCCAATAATTGCAAGATTATCTGCATAATCTTTGGGTCTGCCTGCCATGGGCATGGGACATTCAGCAGTAATCCTGAAATTATCCTGAGATTACCCCCAGTAATCTCAGGATTATGCAATCCTGGGATTGTCCTCAAATCTATGGCTAGGAGAGGGACCCTGGAGGCCCCCTGGACTCCCCTAGGGAGCTTGAGATTAGATTTGATAATCTCAATAATCCAAGACCCCACTTTTCCTAATTTTTCTGGGTATTAGTGCCCAAAAGATTAACTTTTGGCCTCCGTTCTATTGTAAGGGCAGGAATAAGTTGGGATATAAGTTATGGTTTGGGTTAGTGCTGAAACGCAAGCAATGAGCATATCAAATAATGAGCAGGGCTGCTGTGATTGGAATGTGTAGGTAGCAGCTGGCGGCTGGAAATTGGTGTTGTGGGTAAGCAGTGGGGAACATCACTAATCTACATCAAAGCTGTATGTACTCCATTCCAAGTGAAACTGTGCTAAGAAAGACGCAATGGTGAGACAGAGCCATCACCATGAGACAGCTGCTCGCGGGCCTGAAATAATGAGACCTAGGAGGTCATAAGATGGAGTGATGAGCTTTTGATGAGAAGGTGATGCGTCTCTGATAAGAACTCACGAATATGTATTTGTATTCGTGAATACTGGTACTCACAAATACTGCTGGCCTGAATATAGAATACAGGGTTTGTGACTTGTTATTTGGAAGCAATGAAGATTACCGGGCTCGTGAAGCCTAATATTCAGGGTCGGGTCACTGGTGTATTCGCCAAGGTATTTGATGAGTATGAGTAATCATGGACATGCCCTAAAAACAGACCTGTATCCATTTTTTATTCAATGTATATTCTGTTTCTATATGAAATTGGCAGAGTGTGCTGGGGACAATCAGATGGCTATTTTCAAGCCTTATTCTTTCTCCAGAAAACTGACCACCCTGATTCATCTGACACTGAATTTGAGGTAACTGGACCTTACAAAGGGCTTTGTGTAGGTGTACATATATTTCATAGATGGGAAAGGCATTGGAGAAGAAGTTGTGTAGATTCTTAGACATGAATATGGGTGATGATCCTGGGGAAAAGACCAGAAAAATGATGAGCCTGGGCCCTGCTGAAATTTTCATGCAGTTAAATGTGCTAGACCCACAAATTTGGTTGTTCAAGACAATCAGCTGCAATACCATCCTGGACCAAGGGGTGTTATAATGCCCAGCTACACCTTGAAAGGCTCCCATTATTGCTATTTTGACAAGCTCTGGAGTTTGGGACTGGATGTAATGCTCTGATGAAGCTCTGATTTCTGGTTCTTTTGTTATAGAGTTCAACCAGAGTGCCTTTGCAGCAATGATGACTATAGCTAAACATCAAGTGAGAAGCCTGAATCAAGGAGATCACACACACATACCACAGCCAGTGGCAAGGACTTGGAGAGGGGGAGGCATGGAATGAATCTGGATAAAATATATGTCAGTCAGCATATTCCATAATATGAGCATAAAACTTAGAGGGTACAGACAGAGGGGATGAGAGGGGCAAGTGCATCAATGAAAATATCAGCAAGTTTATCCTAAAACCAAAGAAAAGATTATAAGTAATATCAAAGGACAGGGAGCATATAATACTAAGAGATTTATTTAAATGCAATATTGAAAGTGAAGCTTACTATCTGTTTGCAAAACATAATGGCATAATAATCAGACCTTAGTAGGCAAAATTTGCTAGGAGGTGTGCAACCCACTCACTCTCTTTGGAGCACAGAAGGCATGGTGGTGAGCATAGTGCAGCACACAGGTATGGGGCAGGCACACAACACACTGACCTCCTACTCAGCACAGGCATAGTAGTGAGCATAAAAGGTATGAAGCAGACATGCTGCACTCACAAACTATTAGATCAAAGAGGCATGGTGGTGAGCACAACCCAGCAGATATGTATGACACAGGCACATAACACACTGACATACTATTGAGCATAGGGGGAATGATGATGAGCACTGTACAGCACACATGCATGAAGCAGGTGCACAATACACTCACACCTGTCTGATCACAAGAGGCATGGTGGTGAGTGCACCATAGCACAAAGGCATGAAGCAGTTGCATAATACACTCACATCCCTCTGAGTAGAGGAGGTATGGTGGTGGGCACATCACACACAGGCATGAAGCAAGCACACAACACACTCACATCCTTAGAGCACAGAAGGTATGGCCATGAGCACAGTACAGCACACAGGCATGAAGTAAGCATACAACACACTCACATCCTTTTGAGCACATGAGGCATGGTGGTGAGTGCAATGCAGCCCAGAGGCATGCAATAGGCATACAACACACTCACATACTTTGAAATACAGAAGGTATGACCATGAGCATAGTACAGCACACAAGTATAAAGTAGGCACACAAAACACTCACTTCCTTCATGGGCACATGAGGCATAACAGTGAGCACAGTGCAGCACACAGGTATGAAGCAGGCACACAACACACTCACTTCCTTTTTGAGCACAAGAGGCATGATGGTGAGTATAGCCCAGCACATATGTATAAAGCAGACAACAAAAAATGCTCACTCCCTGTGCAGCAAAGAGGCATGGCAGTGGGCACAGTGGAACACACAAGCATGCAGCAGGCACACAGCACACTCACATACTATTGAGCACAGGGGGGTGGTGAGCATGGTGCAGCTTGCATGCATGAAACAGCCACATAGCATACTTACAATCTTCTAAGCACAGGACTTACAGTGATGAGCACATTACAGCACACAGGGATGAAGCAGGCAACCAAAGCACTCACATACTATTGAGCACAAGAGGTATGATAGTTAGCACAGCACAAGCACACATAGGTGAAGCAGGCACATAACACACTCACATACTATTGGGCACAGGGGGCATAATGGTGAGTATAGGGCAGCCTGCATGTATGAAGCAAACACAGAGTACACTCACATACTATTGAGGACAAGAGACAAAATGAGTGTAGTCCAGCACATATGTGTGAAGCAGACAACCAAAGGCCTCCCTCTCTGTGCAGCACAGAGGCATGATGGTGAACACAGTGAAGCACACCAGCATCAACCAAGATTCTTACTCTCTGCACAGCACAGAAGGCACAGTGATGAGCAGTGTAGCACATAGGTATGAAGCTGGTACACAACAAACTCACTCTCTTTTGAGCACAAGAGGCATGATGGTAAGCACAGTACAACACACTGGTATGGAGCAGGCAGCCAAAATCCTCACTTCCTGTACAACACAGGAGGCATGGTGAGCACAGTGCATCACAGGTATGAAGCAGGCACATGTCCTACTCACATCCTTTTAAGCACAGGAGGCACAGTGGTGAACACAGTGCAGCACATAGGCATGAAGCAGTTACACAACCCACTCACATACTATTGAGCACAGGAGGCATAGTGGGTGAGTGCACACAGTTATGAAGCAGACACACAGCATGCTCACTTTCTTTTGAGCACAAGTGTGGCAATGAGCACAGCCTAGCACACAGACAAGAAGCAAGCACATAACACACTCACATGCTATTGAGCACAGTAGGCATGGTGGTGAGCATAATGCAGCACCAGTATGAAGCAAGCAGCCAGTAACCAAAACACTTACTTCCTATACAGCACAGGGGCATAATGGTGAGCACAGCACACAGGCATGCAGCAGGCACATAACACACTCACATACTATTGGACACGAGGAATGGCAATGAGCACAGCCCTAGCATGCATGGAAGAAGCAGGTACAGAGTATACACACATCCTTTTGGGCACATGATGCATAGTGATGAGTACAGTGCAGCTTGCATGTATGAAACAGGCACACAGCACACTCACATCCTTTTAAGCACATGGGGCATGATGGTGAACACAGTGCAGCACACAGGCATGAAGCAAGCACACAGCACACTTACTCTCTTTTAAAAACAGGAGGCATGGTGGTGAGTACATAGCTATGAAGCAAGCATGCAACACACTCACATACTATAACACAAGAGGCATGGTGGTCAGCACAGTAGCACACAGGCATGAAGCAGGCATACAGTAAACTTACATCCTTTTTAACAGTTCAGCACACAGGTATGAAGCAGGCAGTCAAGATACTCACTCCCTGTACAGCACAGAGGTAATTAGGTGCAGAGCATTATGCAAGAGTAGATCAAATACTCACCTCCTTTTCAGGGACAGCACCATGAGGTAGCAAGTCATTTTCTCAGTCATAGAAAGCAATCTAATTACCAACATACTGCCTAAGAGGGGGTGAGTTTCTTAGGGCACTGAGCTTGATGTAAATCTGAAACTCACTAGCTGCAGACATTCCCAAGTTCATGTCAGAGAGCAATCACTTGATAAATGATACAATACTTTACATTCTATGAATTAATATCAAATTAGAGGCCAAAATTGTCAATATATGAAAGGTCTTAGTTTCCCTACATCCTTTAGTAGGTAGTGTAGGTTTCATTGTGAGTGTAAAGAAATGTCAAGGGAATTCCATGCTTACACCCTTTTAGCATTATAATGGGGAAGAGTCAGGATATGACTAGCAGAAGTAAACCAAAAGCAGATATACTCACTGCCTGTCAATGTTTTGAATGCATCAGTCAGCTATCAGTTATTTGTCCCTCACTTGGGGATCTTCAGACATACCTGGCATTGAAAGAGATATAAGTGTAAGTATTTTTCAATATCAGGCAATTCGTTACTAACCCATGTATTGGGAAAGTACACCAATAGTGCTTCAATCCACCCCTTTTGAAGAGGATTGAATGTCCTGGGGTTTTCTCTGAGTACAGCTGCAGAAGAGATGTATGTAACTCTCAGCCTTCTATTCAGCAGATCTGGCCAGTGTCAAGGACTTACACTGTGCAATTCTTGTGATAGCACCACTATATAAATACTGAATCAGTCTACACACAAGGGAGAAACATTTATCACCCACCTATCCACAGCTGCTTTGATGCAGAAGTCAACATTAACATGCTGTGCTTGGACCAATAACATCTTCAGAGCATCATCATCCAGTGCACCCTCAGTGCTCTCAATGAGCCTTGATGCTCCCTTCTGGACAGAACTTGGGGATCCCTTGTGGTTCATATCTGCATGTAAAAGTAGGTCAATAAGTAATGTTTAGCATTCAGAATGGAATACCCACTTCGAAGGCAGACCACAGCCCTAGGGGGGTGAGCTAACTGCTCTACAAGGGGCAACAGGTCCTGGTTAAACTGTGCCTGAGCATGCTCAGGAGCCTGCTTCTGTGCCTCTTCAAGTGGGACACCTTGGTCCATAAGAGTACTAAATGCAGCAGCATCAAGTGCATCAAACTTGGTGAAGATGGCAATCACAGGGACTACGAGAAGGGCAGGTCGGACATGAGCTTGAGAGAATTGAGTGTGAGATGATACAACGCACCACTGCCGGTATCAATAGTATTAAAAAACTCTTTCTCCGCGGCCGTCATGAACCTGTTGTTGTCAGTGGAGAAGCAGTACCTATATCGAAAGGGCCGTGAGTGGTTAATAGCATCGCAGGCATATCCCCGTACCAGATAGCATGGAGCTGTTTCTTCATCGATCCCAGGCTTGCTTGCTTTTGGATGAACTCCCGAACTAGCTCTAACTCCTCGACGGCCCCCGATTCGAATCCACGAGAGTCGTGAAAGACGAAGCCAGGGCTGCTCGGGAATCTCAGCGAATATTCAATGTTGTGCTCCCCACGCTGTAAAACGATGTAAGTATGTATTACAAGGCTAGGGGGTCAACATGCAACATACGAGAGAAGTAGGTGAGATGACGGATTTCCCTTTCACAGGGTCGGGCGCTCGTGAAAGCCGGGCACGAATTGTGCGAAGGGTGGTGCGAACCACGGAGCGAGTTGTAATCTGAACGTCCAGAGAATGCAACTTGTAAGCAGCGCATGTCTGATTGTGACAAAATGATAGCCCGCACTTTGTAGCCGTCCCGATCGTAGACATCGGGCTCTCCTTTGGCTCCACATACAGCTCGCAAGATAGTTGTCTTCCCTGCATTTGCTCTCCCAATGATGAGGATGCGAAATTCGTCGGGACGCGAGACCTCTTCTGACATGATGTCCAAGATAGGTGTATGTCGAGTGGACAGTTCTGATAAGCTTGCGAGATAAGCCGACGCTGAAGAGCGCGAGCGTTTGACCAACAGCGTGTGAAGCAAGCCTCTGAATTCCAAACTCCGATTGCTACCAGCGCTCGATGATCACCTGCTCACCTCTCAGCAAGGCGCGTACGGCGATGACCACCTCTAATGACTTACGAAAGCAAGTCTTACGATCGCCAGGACTACATGCATCGACCTTTGATCTTTTGCTATTCTGGATGGGACTCTTAGGCTGAGTCTTAGCCTCTCGCGTACCATGCTCGAATTCAACATGGCCACCTCCTCTCGCAATAGATCGCATTGCCGCACCCTTCGTCTTGCTTGGCGCTCATATGAGGATATAACCGCTCCCGCCCCCCGACCATCTGCTTCGTCTCTGTTAAAAGCTGCACGTAGTGATTGTGGATGCACAGTGGCTGGGACCGCTGTACCACCGCCGTGTGGCCCATGGCTACAGGAAACCGCGCTCAAACTAACCCACCAATTGATGTTCGTAAAAGTACTGACTGCCCCGTAGATCGCTCCGGACCCTCCCCACTGGGCGTACTGTTCTGCTCATGCTAATGATCTCCCGGCCGAAGGATATAGACCAGGAATTTCTAAATGTACAATAGAGCTGATGGCCAATAAGTGGCAAACGTCGTTACAAAACTCAGAGTACGCTTGCATTCTCAAAACATTCACGTAAGATTAACAAGAGAGATTCCTCAAACGCCCCGTCCCATCGCTTGCGAAGGATTTCCTCGCCGCCTATTTTGAGTGCCCACGGTCACTAAAGGCCACACGCCGCTCTCCGGAGTGAAGGGTGCGAAGATGGACGTAACCGTCCGTGCGGTGTTTGAGACCGATCTGTGGTCGGTGTTCAACCCTCATCGACTGGGGATGAGCGAGCATATCATCCAGGAAGGTCGCCCGCTAAGAAGATCACTGGATGGGTGAACACATCTCTGCCGGGAGCGGCTATGTCCGGGTACGCCAGGCCATCGGCATCGGAAACGAGCGGGACACAGGGCATCTTGAATACGCTTGAGGACCCCCTACCGAAGACTCCATGATTACTTGTTTCCCGTCCGCTCGCGCGATGTGCCCACCTTTTTCCGCAAATCTTCCTATATATCACTCTTTACACGAACATATGCCCATTGGCAAAATTGCTCCTAGCCGAGTCATCTGCCCCATGGCCCTTGCCCTCTACACCTCAAGGAAAACATTTAGAAAGTGGAACCGGATGATCAATGCATAGAACCAAGTGCGCTGTATAACTGTATAACACTGTTCTGAGCCCCGTGTACTCTGACGAGGTCAGGCTATCAAGGTTTAGGGAAAATCTCCCCCTAGACTACCACCTTGAGTGACCCCGTCTCCCCCACCATCACCATTCCAGGTGTCAGGTCCATTATGCCCTCCTGGTCGGCCAGAGCCGCCCCCACTGCTCGGTTTACCTGAACCATTCCCGCTGCCCCCGGGCGTAGGGGGGCCGCTGTTTGTTCCATGCTGATCATTCCCAGAGGAAGGAGGAAGAGTCGAACCACTGCCCTTGGGCGAGCCAGGATTCTGTCCCGCGGGTGTCTGCTCGACCTGATTATTGCCGTTGCTCGCGCCCTGGGGATATGTGGCCCCGTGTCCCTCACCAACGGAGACGGGGTTTTTATCCCCAGCTTGGGCGGTCGTTGTGGGCGGAGTGTCGGCCGCCCCTGCTCCAGTCACGCCCTCGTGTGCGGGCTTCGAGGTGCGTGGAGGCTCTTCAGTGGCTGGAGCCGTAGCGGGGGCTGCCGACGGAGCAGTCGGAACGGAAGAGACTGCTGGGGCGCTTGGGTGAGGAGTGGAGGCTGGCTTGGAAAGGGGGTCGCTTGACGCGGGGACGGCGGCGGGACTTTCGAGAGACGGTCCGGACAGGATGATTTGGGCCTATGTCAATTAAAGGATTAACTATTACCTAGGTGAATATATAAGAACATGCAGCAACGTACGGAGTCGATGACAAACGTCATAATTGAGGTTTGCGAGAGATGGTAGTGGAACGGGAGGGAAGAGGTTGACTGTGCGGGTTATCAGTAACTCTCAAGCGAGCTTTATACTGTGGATAGCAGGCGCAGCATTCCCAAGAAGGTCGACATGGAGAAAGGAGAAGTTCAAAGATAGCCGTCGGTGCTGAACCCAGCAAGATGGATAGCGCCGAGGAGATGCGATGCAGTGCGCTGGCCGATACCGATCAACGCCACAGGCTGATACTGCTTGCCCCTCGTTATCGCGTGGACGACAACTCACATCGCCCGTAAGGCGCTGATGACGAGTAGCCTATGGGCATACAGCAATCGCGAAATAATGCACCTCTTGAACCTGACCTTCGTCAGTTTCGGTACAAGGGCATCTCGCTAGGATCCCGTCACTGCCTCAGAGGGCCCGACATGGCAAAGCGAACAGGAGAGATCTAGGAGATGAGCTGCCAGTGCGTGCTAACTTGGCATGCCAACGCAAGGGCAGCACGGCCAGAGTAGATTTCGCCGAGTGGGTGTACCGAGTAGCGATAACAGAATCAAACTCTACAGCTGATAATTAATGGGCTGCGCAGGTGCTGCCATATATACGCGCCCATAGCCTTTGTGTGCGAGTTGCGCAATTTGGATGGTGGTGAATACATAAGTGGTGGCTATGCTATCGTGGATTCTGTCACGCGATTCCGGAAGCAATTCCCGGCTAACCAACGACGCGTCGTTCATTGGTGCGCCGAAATCCACGGCAAGTCTTGCGTAAATTGTACCCATCTTTCCAAGGACCAGGTAAACTCTGCAATACGATCATGTCTATCCCCCTCCTGGCTCGGCGCAATCCTGTCTTTGCTCAGAAATCGCTTCTGGGGCGGTCCACCATGGCTTCGCTGAGCTCAGGATTCAAGCGGAATAAACCGTACGAGTGCTTGCTTTCTGCATTGGCTTTGGGCTGACGTACCACTTTATCCAGCCCTACAGGTAGTTTTCTCTTTTGTGTGAGCTTGGGTTATATACCTAACGGCCGGTATGCTGAATGTAGCTATCGTACTGATGAACATGGGTGGCCCTTCCACGGTAAGTTGCTAGCAATATATCAATATTGTCACTTTTTATTGAGGCTCACTTTCACCATGCTAGCTTCCGGAAGTCCACGACTTTCTCTCCCGCCTTTTTCACGACAAAGATCTCATCCCACTTCCCATGCAAAAAACCATTGCGCCGTGGATTGCTCGCCGGCGTTCGCCCAAGATTGAGCAACAATATGCCGACATCGGCGGTGGCTCGCCGATTCTTCATTGGACAAACATTCAAGGCTCCCAGATGTGTGCTATCCTTGACGAGCTAAGCCCATCTACGGCTCCGCACAAAAACTACACCATGTTCCGATACGCAAAGCCGCTGACCGAGTCCACGCTCGCTGAGATGCGCCGGGATGGTGTTCGCCGCGCGGTTGCGTTCAGCCAGTATCCCCAGTACAGCTGCTCGACCACCGGTAGCAGCTTGAACGAACTCCAAAAACGGACAAAGGAGGCAGGCATGAGTCGGGATACAGAAAATGGTATCGAATGGAGTGTCATTGATCGATGGGGAACGCACAGCGGTCTTGTGGAGGTACAAAAAACTGCAGCTATAGATTGTTTCACTCGTTGATTGAAAGCGGCTCTTTTCAACAGGCCGTCTGCGAAAATATCATTCAGGCGCTCTCAAAGTACGACCCCGCCACACGCGCCTCGACCGTGCTCCTCTTTTCCGCGCATTCCCTGCCCATGGAAATAGTAAACCGAGGTGACCCGTACGTATCCGAAGTCGCTGGGACCGTCTCGCGTGTTATCGAGCGGCTGCACGAGCGCACCGGGTTCGAGAGTCCGTACAGGCTCGTATGGCAGAGCCAAGTCGGACCCAGGCCGTGGATGGGCCAGAAAACCGACGATGCGCTCAAGGGGCTCGCGAAGCACGGGCAGAAACAGGTTGTTCTGGTGCCAATTGCGTTCACGAGCGATCATATCGAAACGTTGTATGAGCTTGACCTCGAGTACGGCAAAGAGGCCAAAGAGGTAGCACTTTTCCTTGATCCAACTACTTACCCCTATTGACCTCATATTCCACCCCTCTCATCCAGCTCGGCATCGACCTGCACCGGGCATCTTCTCTGAACGACTCGCCCATTTTCATTCGCGCCCTGGCCGACTTGGCAGCGGATCATTTGCGCGCGGTCGAGAGCGGCGAACGAGGGCACACGAGTCCGCAGATGATGCTGCGGTGCCCTGGGTGTCCGAGCGGCAGGTGCGGGCCGCAAAAAGCATGGTTCGCTAAAGGCGGAAGGGACTGAGCGGGAGGATGGGCATGCTCTGGTTTACTTGCTCAACCGCTGGTACGACTGGATACTATACTGTATGGCACATACCTTGTTAACCAAGCGTATATTCATCCCGTAAGTAATGTCCATGCACATTGCAGACAAACTCCGCTCGTGCCATTGCTGGAGCTGGCGCTCCCGCCGAGGCGCCCATCCACAGTTAGCTGAGGTTTATCGATCATCCATGCGCGGATGTTCAGTATTTTGCAAAGTAACGACCTACAGGCTGAAGCTGATTCGGAGACGACACCATGTTTCACCGGCACTATCCTTGCCCGAGGCCGTCTTTGCCGATTATTATCACACCAGAGACAATACGTCCCTGGGTATCCCGATCGAGCGAGCTGGGAGCATCGGAGCCCCTGCGGCGAGTATCCGATCCCCAGGTCTTTGTCGTACTTGGCCAGGGTTTGTCTATTCGCCTGTCAGACTCTGTTTTCTCGGCGGTTTGAATTCCTCCGCACCACCATCCCGGCCTATTGCTGCCCTCATTCCGAGCGGCGGCTCCTTACCCACGCACTACACTCGGCTTACATATAGGCTTTGTCGAAAAAAACGCTCTTGGCTTTCAGATATTAGAATCTGCGCTTCTGTCTGAGCGGTGTTAGAGTCGGAACGGTTTTCTTTGCTAGGCCAGGAGATCGCGATCCTCGGAGCTGCAAGTCTACTGTTAGCATCCTGCCTAGCGTATGATAATATCCGTTGCCGCGCATCCTATTGTCCTAGTCCATGCCCGCCGTGCCCGTCGTTGTTAGCCCCGGGAGATATTGCGCGAAGACTATGATCGCTCAGATCAGGTGGGCTACAGACGCGACATGAGGCTATTTTCTGGAATCACACCTGGCTGATTTCCGCCTCCACACGTGGATGTAGAAAGGGAATGGAGATTTCGCGCGGTGTGAGCCTAGGACAGAAGGCGGAGGGGCCTTCAGCGGCGAGCAAGGTGTCACCGAAGGCCGCCTGATGGATGCAGGCGGCAAGTCGAGGACAAAGGGAAAAGTGCAGAGCAAGGAACCATCGCATTTAACAGTGGGCAGTGGGTTGCTCGGCTGTAAGAGGACACGATAAGTGTGCAGGGACCAGGTGAAGTGAGGTAGAATATATTAACAGCGGTAGAGAGGGAAGGGGGGTACAGATTACATATTGGAAAGCCGATAGTACAAAGCGAGGAGTGGGCCTAATACAAGCATGCTTTCCTTGGGAAAATACAAAAGAGTATGATAAGTATTACAGAGGAGCGGGGGTAGTAAAAGAACGTTTTCCACTAAACGCGACCCAAGGGAAACACGACCATTACTACGAAGTTCACGACGAGTTCACCACTTTGGCGACCCGTGTACGACTTGGTCGTATGATGGAATCGCTTCTCCCCACGATGAATAGCTTGTCGGCCTGCGGGTTAGGGAAAGTGCTTGCCGTAGTTGCTCATTCTCTTCCTTAACCTTGGCGAGCTCGGCCTTGAGCGCATCGATCTCTGCCTGCTGCTCTTCTAGCGTAGGAGGGTGCAGGTGGTAACAACGCATGTACTGTGCATGAAAGTTCGTATCTGGGTACGACTGCATCAACGTCCACTGCGAAAAAGGGGAAGAAGAGCTCGTGTCAGTTCATGGAAAAGCGATAGGAGACGCACGGAGATAATCTCCGAATTGTAGGGGTGTAAAAGAGTATCTGACAATTTTTTGGCGGTCAAGCCGATCCCATTTCAATCCCGGAGTGATGAACGCTGAGACTATTTTGAATTTATCTCGCCGGTTTGAATAGAAGGAAGGGTCGTCCTTTCCAGGCCCAGGTGCCATCGATACTGAGACAGTATGTGTAAGTTACGCAGCCTATTTCTTACTAATTCACGGAGAGCGAGCTAGGAAGGTTTAGCTCACCGGTGGCTTCAATTTTTTCTCCGGGCGGAATGACCTCTACGTTGGGCATCACGGCGTATTGTGCAGCGCAAGTAGTCAGCATCTTGTATATCACCGGTTTCGCATGGGGGTTCGCGAGCGTTATGGTGCATGTTGGCCTGGGGGTCGCAGGCGAGACTGGGAGCCCATCGCAAGTTGGGTGAATATTGATGCCTGTGGTGGATTCGGAGGGAAAGGTACTGACGGTAAAACTTCAGATATTCTGGGGCGACGTCGAGCGACATGGCAATGGTGGAGGTACGTGGTGAAAATGGGAAAGTGGAGCCTTGATAATAAAAAGTAACCACAGACGCTCATTGAGGCGAGGCACGAGGACGACCCGTGGGCCAGTCACACTGGTGGCTATACATGGCGTGCAGGGCAGATTCTGATAAATGTCAAGGACAATAAGCGGGGGGAGATTACATAAAAAAAGCGAGAAACGGCGGAGTTGTAGCCATCCGCGAAATATAATATCGATAGGACAATGGTACATGCATAACTCAGTAGAAATCCTAGAAATCCTTGGCTCTCTCGCCGCTGGTATAACGTACACACGCCCCGAGAAAGTAAAGTAAACCTAAAATAAACCCAGGACAAAAGTCGTGACGGAGACGAAGGCGAATACCGATAAGAGGTGGGCATGACGAGAGAGTAAATGTGAGAGCAAAGCAAACACACCCCCAAGCCTGGAGACGAAAAGATAAGTTATTGGTGCCTGAGAATACGGAAGAGTAAGAATTTGTACGAACCAGGCGCCCGCCGCGAGTCACGACTGAATGCTTACCGGCATCGGAATGTGCTCCTGAGGCCAGAGGGTAACACAAAGAGTCTTCTTCACCTCCTCGTGTTCGCTGCCAAAGTACCGCGTCGAATCGAAGCTCCACTGAATAGAGCCGATGACCCAGTACTCCATGCCGCGGACGTAAGCCCGAACTTGTTCGTCGATCTCAGGGCCCCAGGAGGGGAGTGCGGCCTTGTCGGCGACAAAGGAGTCGATGGCGGCTTTGATGCGGTCGCCGACGTAATCGATGCCACCCTGAAGATCAAGGTCGAGTTCCTTCATAGCGATGGGGACGAGGTTGGAGTAGTGCCCTCGAGATTGCTCGCAGTTGAAAGAGTACAAGTCCTGATGAGAGCAATCGCATGAGCCAAATATAAATGGGTGAACAGTGGAAGGACAAAACGCACATTACACCAAGACACGAGGTCGTTCGCGTAGATAGCGAGGCGTTGCAGAATAGGGTGCTCGATAACTTCGTCGGGAAGGTCAACCCCAAGGGCGAATTCCACGACGGCCCAGATTGGGCGCAACGCGCTGATATCACGTCGCATCTGGATGAACGACTCGATGCTGGGCTCGTCGTTGGTAGTGCGGTTGACGACTTGCTGGTATGCGGCGCGAACGTAGAGATCCATGGTCTCGATGAAGCGGCGTCGGCAACCGGGTGTAGCGGACTCTACCGCGCGCTCCCAGAAGCTGGCGAAATGAATAGGGGTAAGAAATCGGCGCAAGGAAAAGGGGCGATGAACAAGACCTACTCCCTAAGCATATCAGCGGCGATAAATGTAGGTTTGCAAGTCTTGGGATTCATGAGCGAAGCCATCACGATATCAGCCGCAGCTTTCGCTCCCTCAATGTCCTCCTTTAAGTCACCATCGTCGATGACATCGTCAAAAGCAAAGAGCGCGTTGATATAATCGCAGCAAAGACGAAAGCGATCGAAGTTGGCTTCGGGGAAACAGGCGGCAGAAAGGTAGTTGAAGCGAGCGCCAATGTAACGCTTGCGCATGCCGGTGCTCTCAAGCACGCCAGACTTCTCCATCCACTCATCGGACTCGGCGGCGGCGGTGTCCATATGAGGGTTAACTTTGAGTTGGAATGGGCAGTAGCCGATGATGTCGGGAAGGATGAATTTAGTGATCGCCATTGCAAACAGGTGTGGGTGATGCGAACAGGCAATGCAGACTGAGCGAGAAGCTGAAGGCGAGGTGTAGAACAGTGGCGCAGTGATATCCCTGTTCTCGACGACCCGGCTCTTTTATATCTTACTGAGCTCGAGCTCATCCTTTGGCAAGCGAGAAGTCTATTCGTTTGATCAATTGGATGACACAACAAGGCATCGAAACTTAGGCCCAGTGCATTGTCCGGCGAGAGTAATGAAGCGCACAAGTGAGTACGCTAGGCCGTTCCGATGAGGAATATTTGGGAGTGGAAGGGCACACGCTAGCTTACCTATTGTCTGCACCCTACGGCCTGCGGGGGCGGCCCAAACGTCCTCGCGCGTGCCCTATCGTCCTGGAAGACAGGTCCACCGTGTCGGCAGGGATTGGCTTCGCTGAGCTTCAAGCAAGCCATAACAATCTCATTGGACAATAAGCAAACGTATGACGACGAGGACATTCATTTCCCAAAAGTCCTCTGTGCGGAGTTTGTACGGCTACAATCATCGGAGTCCATGATTGCTGATGGTGTCAGCAGAAACTTGGATGCGAATGATTTTCTTGCAGAGAAAGACAGCGAAGAGACCAAGGCAAAGACATCACGTGTGGTGGTGGTTATGTTGAAAGAAAAGCGCAAAGGCCGAGGGCGGAAGCAAATCCCCAGGCTTTCAGGGTCGAAAGCGGGGCCTATGCCTTTGCGAGAAACCACCACGGCTGCTGGGTATCAATTGCTACAAAGGGAATTTTCATTCAGTCGCGCTGCAAGCATGGACAATGGGCGGAACACCGCGGCCGCTTATAATGCAAGTTGGCCAAAAACGCACATATAATCCGCGAAATCAAGGTTGCGTTGTTGGGGCGCACGACAATGAGATGTACTCTGGGGTCTGATCGAACTCTGCTCGAACTCCCATGATGCATAATGTTCTTGTACGGATTGCTTGGATGTACGGGACGGCGCGCCGATCATCTGTAAATGGCCGTGGTAGATGACCGTCTTCTCTGGTCTCAATATACCCACTCCGCCCCGCATTAGCTACCTTGGCATGAGCACTGCTTGCTTTTGCGCTTTTATTTATATGACTTGCGACAGGTTATTATTCCCGGACGAATGCGCACTCTGTACCCCAATGTGGAACTGGCCGACCTTCAGGTAACCGATCCTGCATCCCACTCCCCTGGGTCGACCCCGCTTGTCCTGGCAGGTCATTTCCAAGGACTCGAAGCAGTAGCGTTTTGTGTCGATCAGGGCACCCCCCCTGCGCCCCACTGGGCACGATGTTCTGTGTCTCCTCAAGGCCAGCTTGTTGTGAGTAAGCCTAAAGCACCGTGCCTCAACGTGAGCTTTGACTTCCCGCTCCGCGACTCATTTGTACATATCTAGGGCGCCCTGGACCAGTGTTTCCAACTTTTACGTATGTATCTGTCAAGTTGGGGCGGACAACAAAAACAGCAATAAGGCGCAAGTAGCCGATGTCTCTACATTAAATGTCCTGTGTGCGAGGTAGGTACATGGTAGTAGTTTAAGCAGGCGGAGCAAGAGCGAAAAACACCCCGCCGAATATACATTATTGAATAAGTATGTCGCACTCTATAATCATATATGAATGGAGTCCTACCAAATATTACGCATCCTCGCCCAACATATGAGCCAGCCCATCGTTCCCCTCGTCTACGGGCCTCTGGTAAACCTCGAACGCCGTCCTGCCACCTTCCTTCTTCCTCTGGGCCAACTTCGACTTGTCCTTCTTGTCTGCCTTCTTATCACCGGCAGCGGCGGGCACGGCCTCCTTCGCATCTTCCACCTCTGCTTCCGCTTCCGCCTCCGCCTCCGCCTTGCCCCACCCGATACCGCGCTCCGCAAACACCTCCGGACGCCTATCCAGTAACACATCCAGATCCGCGTCGCTGATGACATTATCCCCGTGCGACACGATCTCAATCTTCTCCCCCTCGAGCTTGAGCAGCGCCGTAGCCATCTCGGCGATCGACTCCTGCTTTTGCTGTCGGACAATAGCCGTGGGGAGTTTGAATTTACCTACGTAGAATGCGCCACGCAGAAATGGAATAAAAAAATCAGCAAAACCGTCGATTACAGTTTTGGTTGGACGCGCGAGCGAGTCCCAGCAGACGGGGTAAATTGAATTTTGTGGGGAGTGGGGAGTGAAGGCGGAGATTGGGAGTGACAGCGCGTAGATCCCGGATCGGGGGGGGGGGGGGTCAAAGACAAATGTCAATACACACCTTTAGCGATGACTAGCGCCTCCAGTTTTCGCTTTTCCGACGCTTTTGACATGATCTTCGTCTCCACGGTATGATTGGCAACCAGCCTAAAAATCAGCACCGGTCGCGTCTGGCCAATACGATGCGCTCTGTCCTGAGCTTGCAGATCCATTTGAGGGTTCTATCCCGTATCCCAAAGGAAGCAAACAGCCAATAAAAGAAAAGCAAAATCAGAACAATAGACGGGTCAGCGCGCGCCGGTTGCCAGGTTATCGGACTCGAAAGGTGCTTGAATTTGCCTCACCCAGTCTTGGTCATAGAAGATGACGGTGTCAGCAGCGACAAGGTTGATTCCGAGCCCGCCTGCGCGCGTACTGAGCAAAAAGAGCCGGCAGGCATCGGGTTTTTCGCCGCCCTCGTTGAACAACTTCATCTGCGCGCGCCGGTCCGCCTGTGATGTGGAGCCGTCGATGCGACACGTTGTCCACCCCTTGTGTGCCTCAGCCCATTCCTATGCGAGAGTAACAAATACGGTTAGAATCGCTGATGCGAGAGGGAGAGAAAAGAAGGCGAGAACAAAAGAAAACGTGACTCGGGCTACGCTAACGCATACACGCAAAGCAGCGTGCAGTGCACAGTGCGATGCAAAAGAAAAGGGTGGTTGCATACTGAATTACTCCGACGGGCTCACTCACCTCGATCACATCCAACATCGTCACAAACTGCGAGAACAGCAGAACTTTATGTTTTCTCCGGATCAATTCACTGAGGAGCCGATCTAAGAGAAGCATCTTCCCGCTGACGTTGACGAGCTCATCGTTGACGACGAGCTCGCCCGTCGCCTGGTCGATAGGCCACGAAAAGAGGAACGGATGCGAGCATACTTTCCGACACTACGGGAAAAAGAAGAAACCATAAGGATGGGTCAGAGGCTGACTGCGACAATCGTCGGAAGGTGGGCTCAGCGTGGAAACTGGCGAAGCGGCATTCGTTCCCTGAAAGTGCCTCACCCCTCACGGAGGTATGCACAACAGATGTCCGACCCCGCTGGCCAGGCTGCAACAACGAACAATGAGGGTGGAAAGAGTAAAGCTTACCTGCATGATCATATTCTGTAGTTTCATATTGTTGACGGTCTTGACTGCGCGGTAAAATAAGATAATAAGGCCATTGATGAGCCTCGTGTTTCGGTCCCGACATCAAGGTAAGGGAGAGGTCGAGGAAAACACGTACGAGCTTGGGCAAGCATGAATTTCTTGCCAAGTTGAGCAGCCGTCTCCTCCTCTTTCCACTTCCGCGTCGTCGTTCCAGTCGTCCCAGTAGTGGACCCCCCCTTCCCACCATTCCCACCCTTCTCTTTCGCTTTCCCCCGCTTCTTCGCCTTCCGCTCGCCCTGGTCAAGCTCGCCTTCCTCCACCTTTCTCATCCACTCCTCGTCCTCCGACTCCCCCTCGTCGCTCTCATGGTATATCACCCGCTTCCTCAGACCCCTGAGCTTCCGCCCTTCCCCCTCCTCCTCGCCTTCCTCGCCCTCGTCCTTCTTCCCGTCTTCGATACTCTCGCCCAGCTTATTAATAAGCCACTCCCGCACGCGCCCCCCGATAACAGCCTCGTACAGCTCCTTCTGCTCAAGCGTCAGCGGTGCGTATAGCACGTACTCTTTCTTCGGCGGCAGAGTAGATTCGACATCGACTTTCAGACGGCGCAGAAGGAACGGTTTTAGGATCGCGTGCAGTGAGTGAACGATATGCGCCGACTGGGCCGAGTTGAGGGCGGAGGGGTCCGAGGCTGATTCTGATTCGGCGGTGCCTGACGGCGGCGTGAAGTTGAACCTGGAATGACGTCCAGACATGTTAGACAACGATATAAGTAGACCGTGTAGGTCAAAGGCGCTCTCGCACCATTGTTGGAAACTGTCCAGGTCGTCAAAGATGTCAGGGAGGATGAAATTGAGCAAGGACCAGAGCTCTCCGAGGTTATTCTGTGGCGGAATCGACGTTAGCTATCGACCAAGAGCCTTGTTTAAATAGGCGGGTTACATGTAATGGTGTTCCGGTAAGGATCATGCGGTTCGAACTTGAATACGTCTTGATTTCCTTCATCAGTCTTTCCGCCGACCCCTTCGTCAGCCTTGCACCCAGGAGCGATGTTAAACTGACGCACTTGGAATCCATGTTCTTCAGCCGATGGCCCTCATCGACGATAACGTACTTCCAGTCGAATTTATCACCTCCTAGATGCTTCGAATCCTTGATGATCATCTCATATGTCGTTACAACGATGGGGAAGCGTGGGATTTGCGCTCCATTTTTTGGAGGCTTCTTCACGAGCACCTTGCGGCGCAATTCAGCGCGCTCCGTTGGAGTGCCATGGTACGCAACTACAGGAATCTGGTATGGAATGGGGGTTGTAAATGGGCCGGCGCCGCTAAGAGGTGGCGATGAACATACAGTTGGAGTGAACCTCTCGAATTCGGAGACCCAGTTGTGCAAGACGCTAAGCGGACAGACGATAAGGAAAGGGCCCCATATCCCGCGTGACTGTAGATATGCGAGAAACGAGATCGTTTGTAGGGTCTAGGTAATTATACGTGAGCTTGTTTCCTTGCGTAGCATGCAGAGAGTCCATACTTTCCTGTGGAGAAGGGAAGGGCAGGATGAGATGGATAGCTGGCGATATCATTGGGCGAAAAGAGGAGAAAAGCTCACCCAAGACCCATCTCGTCCGCCAAGATTCCATTCAGGCCATTCTCCCAAAGGCGCACCATCCACTGCACGCCCTGGAGCTGGTAATCCTTCAGCTTGCCCACGATCTGTGGTGGCTGCTCGAATATCACCGTTGGTTCGTTGGGTTTGTTACGCTTCTCCGCCGGTTCGTCTTCGTTATCCGACTCCTGGTGTGTGCGCTTCTTGCCTTTCAACGCGGCAGTCTTGGACTTGGCTTTCGATTTCGCAGGCGCCTTGGTCGAACCCGCTTTTGCCGAGGGCTCTGCTGTGATTTGACCCATCCTTCCTGCCAGAATCGTAGCAAATATCGTGGATTTCTCGAGCAGAAAGTTTAGGCGATCGAGTCGCCTCTGCGGATCCTAGGTAAGTGGGTGTCAAAGGTGAGTGCGGTATCAATGAGTCAAGGCTCGAACACAAACGCACGCTCTCGGGCGGAGGAGCTGGAGCGGACTCGACAGTCCCCTCTTCGTACTCTCCATCCTCGTCCTTGATGGAACACTTGTCTTTCATGGCTGCTGGGAGGTGTGGGTCGCCGCTTGGGCTGGAGCACGGCGTGGCGACTGCGGTAGATGACACGTTTGACGCCGACATGGTTATACGATCTATAGCTGATCTCTGGTCGGCGCGGAGGGGGGTGGGGGCGTCGGGACGAGGAGGGAGGTGTGGATTATAACACAAACGCGAAGATGCATCTATCGAACGTGACTTGGACGCGTCTTGATCAATCACGTAAACAACCATCAACAAGGGCAAACCGTCCTTGGCCGTGGGCCCGCTGTTGTCGGACAGGCCTCAGAGTCAAAGCATATACTCCCTTTCAAAGGCCTGGCTCAAGGCATTTAGAAAATCTACCTGGTCGGGCGTCGCGTATTCGAGTGACGAAGATGAATATTATCTTGCCGATTACGAGGAATATATTTCCGCGGACCGGTGTTGGAACTCAGCTTCAGACTCCGGCGCTGGGCTATAAAAACTTCGCCAGCGGCCCTTTGCTCTTCACACATGACGTCCAAAATTGCCGTCCTCCCAGCGCACCGCTTCTCCATGGGTCGCACGGTCCAGACAAGGCGTCCAGAGCAATCCTTGCGACAGGTTCCACAAAAACAATCTTGACTGACCGTTCTTCCCTCTGGTCGAGGAGCTATGACGTCGGATCACCTGGTGGTTTCCTACATCTCTCATCCCTCCTGTACTCTACTCCTTTCCGCGAATGCCACTATATCTCCTTGTGAGTGGACTATTTTGATTTCTTGGTCAAGAGCGCCCCCTTGTTCCATGAAGATAACTCTGGTAACCCGTAAACGCACCCTCGCCGTCTGTGGTCCGCGTAAGGCGGCTTCGAGTACCTCTCCGGAGGACGCTCGTTGGATGGGTGCGGATGGGGCGTATAAAGGCGAGTCTGAGAATAATGGGGCGCTCACTATCATCCCGCATGTGTCGCTCTTCTCACCACAGCCTGCTTTCATCCCTAGAGTCCGATATGCTTTCTCGAGCTTGGAACGAACTTTCTCCTTTTTTTCATTATTGGTCGACCGGCATCATTTACACGACCAGTTGATGGGCACTCGAAGGGCTCCAGTTTCTAATCTCTCGTGGCTGCCCAAGTTAAACTCTGGTGCTCGTTTGTTTAGGTGCTGTCTTGTATTTAATGATCAATCAACGTACCATCCCCCTCCCGAGTCATGCCAGGCAGCGCACCTTGTTCTTAGTGTCACTATAGGCCTATACCCGAGCAATGTTGCATGGTCACGGACGAAGCAAAGCTTGAATCACACAACCGATTGCCGGCATCATAAGCTTCTATGTCCATTCAGCTCTATGCGAACGCAGTATCCGTGCGGTTCACCGGAACATCATGCGAAGACGAGTTCGACATCGAGCTCGAAAGCGGCAGCAAAGGTACAAGACAACGGTAGCGGTTTTATTTTCAGCAATACATGGATTTAACACCAACATGATTTTGTGCCAGCGGGCCCTATCGCGTGTTCTGAGGAACTACTATCACTCCCAAGGGTGAGCGACCAGCTTTTCGCCGGATACTTTCCAGTCCCCAAGACGCTTTATTCCAGCCGGTATATCAGCCAATCCTCCAATCACCTCGACCCTCGGAGGCACTATCTTCTCCTCTTCCACCCATTTTCCAACCGCGCCCCAGAGCGGCACGCTAATTTCTCGATGCACGTGGCTGGATCCATACACGGAGACCCATCTGGATCCCTCGGGCTTTTTGGGCGACGAGTCGTCCTGAACAGGAGAGCGGAATACGACGAGCGCTCCTGGCTTGGTGTCCGACAGGAGCTCCCACCCAAGCTTTTGTGTCTCGGGTGCCGAGATAGCGTCAGCGATGTATACGAGCTCTACGCCTGCGGCAGCTCTGATCTGCTCGGCGACGTCAGGCGCGGAGCGGTCGAAAACATGAGTCGCTCCGATCGATTTGACGTAGTCGTTGTTACTCGGGGAGACCGTGGTCAAGATGTGTTTGAATCCTGCCAGCCGGGCGAGCTGGATGGCAAAATATCCGACGCTGGAAGAGCCGCCGAGGATGAGAATGGTGGAATCTGCGCCATCGACGGTGGGGCCTTTGAAAGGAGGGGGGATTCCGAGCCCGGTGGAATGGAATAGCCCGACGAAGGCTGCGACGAGCGTGATCGGGATCGAGGCTGCTTGATCAACGGAGATGTTGGGCGGAATACGGGAGACGATGTCGTTGGGAACGATGGTGTATTGCTGGAACCCTGTCTGATCGGAATCTCGATACCAGCCTTGGAAGAATCTGAGGTGGGAAAGACACCATTACAAACGAGTTTGGGGGCGTCGATCTTTGCTCAACTCACACTTGATCACCAACGGAGAAGCGGGTTACATTGGCGCCTATCTTCTCTACTGTCCCAGCGATATCTGACCCCAGAACAGCTGGATACTGTACTACGTCCATTCCGCCGGATGCGATGACTGCATCCACAGGATTAACTGCGCGGTAGATTCAGACCCAAGATCAGACAGCACAAATGGGTAAATGAGGACCTACGAGCAACACTCTCCACTTTTACCAGGAGCTGATCTTCCGTTGGCGTTGGGATTGGCCTCGTGCCGAGCTCGAAAGGCGCAGCCTTCGCCGGGTAGAGTAAAGCTTTCTGCAAGTCTGGGGACATGGTTGTAGACTCCTGGTAAATCCTGTGGCGAAGTCAAGGAAGTGTTTCCTCCGTATACTTATCGTTGTGAGTCAGCTAGCGTCATATCACGCCATCGCCCTCATTATGCATCGTGATCAATCATTAATTTGGGAGCAGCTCATGATGTTAGTAATTGGTGGACGTCTGTCTTTGTGCCTGTGTCACTCGAGCTCCCATTGGTCGGTCGGCGGGCCACTTTTGCGAGCTACCGAACGTGCGTGTTGTGCAACAGGCGACGATTTTGCCTAGTGGTGCCTGCGGCCTGATGCATGATGGTGCTCCAGAAGGTGTGGGTAGTTTATATTAAGTGTTATTATGGCACACCGCCAATACTGCTCCGACACTTATATAGACTCCGAGTCTCCGGCTGTCCACGTTCCAACTTTCCGGTGCGGTCGTTTCGCTGGAACATATTCCCGCCGTCGACAGACCTCGCGCGCACCTATCAACTGGAACACTCGGCCTTTCTGATTCGCATAAAGATGTAACACGAGGTCACACGTCCCGAATGCCGTGACCCGGGACTCCGATTCTATGTCGTCAAACTTTAGGGGGCAGAGGATTCATGAAGGACGGAATTAGAGAGGTGTTCCTTCAACTTGAGGTTCCTCGGGGGCAGTAAGCGACAGGAAAGGTTTGATTATTGCTGACGTTTCTAAAGTGACATATATAGATGGGTCATCGTGATCATGTGACGCGCCAATGGAGAGATTTTCGGGAAGGCGATGGGTTGAGCGACATATTGCAGGGCCATCGGTGCACGGCATTCGACGTTGGTGGCCTGACCAGCTTGAATACAGAGGCAGGCTGGCTTTCGTCCTACACATATAGGCCTTCGACGGTGCGTGTCGAGCGGTGACAGCAGTATCACAGCCGTACCGATAGTACCATGTCGCGGCTTTATAGGAACACCCAGGCCATGGTCGTGATCTGATTTATGTGCAGCGGGGTTTCACCACGATAATTAATCCGATCGACAGAGATTAACTGCATCATGTGTGGTGCCGCCGACCTGAGTTTGGCACCTGCAGCGTACTCCTCCATCATCGCTGATGCGCAGATGAGTCTCAGTCTGGCGGAGAATCACGATTATCTGACAGCCTAAATGAGCGCACCCTTCGTTAGCGTGGGGGGAGGGAGTATTTAAACGCCCCCATCCCCCCGGAGGTGTGTTTCGTCCACCCACCTGTTCGCCTACTAGCCTCCTCAGCTATGCCTGGTCTCAACCAATTTATCCTCCCCGACATCATCGCCGCCTGTCCATTCCCGCTCGCCATTAACCCCCATCTGGATGCTATCAGCCCAGAAGCCGAGGCATGGGTGCAAACCTCGGGTGCCCTCGCCGACCCCTCGCTTGCGAAACGATACCGCGCCGCTCGGTTCAACACGCTCACCGCCCTATGCTTCCCCGACGCCGACGCCGAGCGATTCCGGCTATGCTGCGACTACATCAACGCGCTTTTTGCGTGGGATGATGTCGTTGACGACGGGGAGCTTAGCGAGAACGTCGAGGGTGCTCGGCGCGCTGTAGAAGACCTTATGGACGCGCTCAGAGAACCTGTGGGGGCAAAACCAGAATTGATCCCTGCGGAGATGTTCCGAGAGTCCGTCATTTCCCTTCTCTTCAAACGATGTTTCAATAAGCTAACCTCGATCTACTCGCTCCGACGTGCTTAGCTTTTGGTTACGGGCGAGAGAGCTCGCGGCCCCCGGATGCCAGCAACGTTTCCTCCAAACGATGAACGACTATGCGCGCGCCGCGTGTGACCAGGTCGCTCACCGCGTCCGCCATCGCGACCTTGACATTGACACGTACGTACAACTGCGTCGGGACTCGAGCGCGCTCTTCCCAGTGTGGACCCTCGTGGAATTCTCGCTCGACCTCGACCTGCCAGACGAAGTCGTGTACCACCCGATCCTCGAGCAACTTGCAATATACGCCAACGACCTTGTGGCATGGTGTAATGTTCGTCCTCAGTTTTGTATCATTCCGCCGGAGCGATTTGGTTGCTGACTTCGTTGGATACCAGGACCTGTACTCGTTCAACAGCGAGCGATCCAGCGGACAATGCTCCAACTTCGTCCTCGTCGCCATGAAACAGCTCAACCTCCCTCTCCAAGGAGCCGTCGACTACGTCGGCCAGCGCATCCTGGAGCTACTTGACGCGTTCGTCATGGAGAAAGCGAAGATTCCATCTTGGTCGAGTCCCGAGATCGACCGGCAAGTACAAGCATATGTGCGAGGGATGGAGAGTTGGGTAATTGGCTCGAACCAGTGGAGCTTCGACTCGAGTAGGTACTTTGGCGCCGAGAGGGACGATGTTCGGAAGACACTGTGCGTAACGCTGTGGCCTCCAGAGTCTAGCAGCCAGGGTAGTGCTATTGTCGCCCACTAGATAGTATTTTTTGTTGTTGTTGTTGTCTTGATAGTTGAAGCATGCGATGGGGTAAATCTCCTTTCGCTTTCTCGGCTTTTTTTGCTGGCGGTGGTAGAATATGCTTGATAGATCCATAGAGTGTACGTCGTCGAAGGCCTTGAATGAGGTCGTATTCTCATCGCTTACACCCAACAGCTGAATTCAGTATAAAGAACGCCGGCCTTGCTGGATCAAGTTATGATTAGCGTACTCATTTACCTTGGCCCTTGAAATAGGTGTTAACCTACACTAATCCGTCGGCGTAGTGGAAAAATTATAGCCTCCGGAACTTTCTCCAGGCATTGCGGATGGGGGCAAAAGATCGATCCAGCAGTCCTACCTTCTCGGTGGTGATCGAAGATTTGCGAATCACGTCATCACCCTTGGTATCATAGGAGGTGTGCAAGTAGGCCCCCGCATCTGCCATGATCCGCCGTACAGATTATTTGGGACTCGCGTGATAGCATGCCCTGTGAATAAACTGATGGCAGTGATTGAATTGTCCATGGTCTTCCTCCGACGTTACGGCTGTTGCATAGCGGTTGGCAGCAGCTGTGGAAAATATCCATTCGAGCCGAGACGTTTGAGCTCAGAGCGGAACGAAGTACGCTCGAAGCACGCACATAAGAATCCTAATGTCTCAGAACCGTCAGACGCAGATAGGCAGATGTGGGCGTAGAATTGCACTTCCCACTACGCTGTAGTGTTCCTCACTATATGTTGGGGGATGTACAGAGAGTCAATTATTTTTGTGGATGTTCGCTGCGTTCGTCGCCGAGTTCCCTTACGCTTCGACCAGTCCGAAACTGAGTCATAAGTTCAAGGGCATAAGATCTGTGGGACAGTGAAATCTCGATTTCAATAAGTATTTTGGCATTTAAGGAGACGAAGCTTGGAGAGCATCCCAACAGCCCGGCAATTAGGGTTATGTGTTCGCTTTTTGTCTCACAAGTACATATTAGCTGGCACGCGATATGAGGATGCCCTCTTATTTCTTCTACCATCCCACGTCAAACCTGAAACAAGCAATTAAGGCCCTCAACCACTAATATTGTGCCTTGCGTACCTTGGTCTTGGGGAGATAAACAGACAGTCTGAATGATGGCGGTTGAGCAGAGAGCTGATGCCGCTGCTGACATAAGCGGCGGAATGAATGTGTCCGGACTCCGGAGTCAGACTCATACTTAGTGCTAGTGAACGCCAGACACGTTTCCGTGGCCTGCAATAGCGGAATTTATATAGCCCCCGTACGTGTGCCGAGCTGCGCCGGTCCCGCCGGGAGACGCTCATATAGGAGAATATGGGCATCTACGCAGGATGATCTACGCACTTAAGTGCTTCGACAGGAGGTGAAACCAACTGACAGTTGACGTCGGACGGGTTGTGGACGAATTGCCTTTTATGGGTTATACTGGTACCGGATCGCCGAACCATATAGCCCGCGACTAATGTTGGTTCTTTCTTTTGCTTTCCTCGCCCTGCTCTCCTCTCTTCACCACCACCACGATGGCGACGTTCATGCTGCCCGACA
Organism: Botryobasidium botryosum FD-172 SS1; assembly: GCA_000697705.1. NCBI lineage: Eukaryota > Fungi > Basidiomycota > Agaricomycetes > Cantharellales > Botryobasidiaceae > Botryobasidium > Botryobasidium botryosum. The sequence goes on along the minus strand of KL198064.1, from coordinate 275,536 downwards.
TCCTCGGCTACTGCCCTTTCGCGCTCGCCGTCAATCCCCACCTCGCCGCCGTCAGCCCCGAATGTGACGCTTGGATGGAAGCTTCCGGCGCCCTCGATGATCCCGCAGTGGCAAAGCGATACCGTGTCGCAGGCTTCAACTACCTCACCGCGCTCTGCTTCCCCGAGGCCGACCGCGAGCGATTCCGGTTGTGCTGCGATTATATCAACGCCCTGTTCGCGTGGGACGACGTGATCGACGACGGAGAGCTGAGGGAGAATGTAGAGGGTGCACAACACGCTGTGGAGAATGTCATGAGTGCGCTGCGAGATCCAGAGAATTTCCGGCCAGATTGCGTTGCGGCAGACATGCTTCGGGAGTGAGTACTCGCTCGTTCTCTTTTGGCGCGCACCACAGATACTGACTACGCGTCTGCTCAGCTTCTGGTTGCGCGCGCGTAAAGTTGCTTCTCCAGGCTGCCAAGAGCGCTTCCTCCGAACCATGGACTCCTATGCGCACGCTGCCTCTCAACAAGTCATCAACCGCGTGCACCACACCGACCTGGATATCGACACCTACATCAAACTCCGTCGGGACGTGAGCGCGCTATTCCCCGTCTGGACCGTTGTCGAGCTCTCCCTCGGCCTTGACCTCCCCGACGAGGTGGCCCACCATCCTGTGGTCGAGAGATTGGGCGTGTACGCAAATGACCTCGTAGCGCTGTGTAATGTCCGTCCTCTTCTCTTCTCTCGTGTGTTTTCCAAGCATGCTCATCAACATCGAACCATGTGTTAAATACCATAGGACGTATACTCGTTCAACTGTGAACAAGCCAGCGGCCACTATTCCAACCTCGTCCCGATAACAATGGCTCAGCTTTCCCTCCCGCTTCAACGCGCTGTCGACCACGTCGGCCGCCGGATCGAGAGTACTTTCGCCGCCTTCGTCGCCGACAAGTCCCAGCTCCCGTCCTGGACACCAGAGATCGACAGACAAGTCCAGGCGTACGTCCGCGGGATGGAGAGCTGGGTAGTCGGGTCAATCCAGTGGAGCTTCGACTCGAATAGGTATTTCGGCAAGGAGCACGAGGAAGTGAAGAGGACTCTGTGTGTCAGGCTGTGGCCGAAGGAGGTCAATACGCCCGAGAAGAAAGCGAAGAAGGTTAAAGCGAGAGGGAGAGCAAAGGCGAAACAGGTGGCCGCTCATCTTTGATCTGTGTTTTCTTCTCTCTTCTTTTCATAACCCTCGCGAATGTTGGTTGGGCGCCTATTTCACTGCACTCTTTATGATTAATATCTACCCCTGCCTGTACCTTTTCCTCCCTCGTTTCTTGACAAGAGGATGTACCTACTTCTCGACCCGATTTGTAGACAATAGTATAATTAAGTAGTAACACTATACTTTTTTTGGCCATAGTTTCATGTTATGCTGAGAGTTCGAGGCCATGGTGCGATTGGTATCTGTTTTGCCAGTCCGAAAAGAATAAGTCGCTGGTGGTTAGACGATGGTGTCATCACCCTTGGATTCTGTTCCAGATAAGTTACATAATCGCCACAATAACCACCGCGCTCCAGCAACCACCGCTATTTTATTTTATTTATGCCAACTGGAGGATGCCTGGTTGCCCCCCGAGCCTTTGATCGCTGATGCGTCTTTCACCATGGCACTGTATAAAAGCATAGTGGTGGCGCCTCGGGTTTGCAGTCAACTTGCATCGTGCCCTAGTAAGCTTCTAAGCTCTACGGTGCGCGCAAAGTTCAAACTGCGTATATCTCATCTCGCGCGAAGCTAACCAAATCTCACTGCGGGCTAGTTATTCAGAATGTTGCCTACGCACGCAATTAACAACGACGATTTTGAACCTTTGGCCCGAGCGTTACAAGCTCTCGACCCGCACACACAATACTTGTCAAGGTTATAACATTCAACGTGTTCTCTCCCCTTTGACAGTGGTACTGATATTGCGCATATTTTCAGCTCAAGCTCGACTGACAATAATTCTATCGAGAAGGCCGACGAGGACCTTGCCCGTATAATGACTACAAACCAAGTGGCTATTCACGCGATCGCCGAATGCGTCGAGCGCACGAAACTCACTCTCAGTATTAGGCGTAACGGCCTCTCGCCCACCTACCGGCTTACCAACGAGACTCTCAGCTTCATCTTCGAGTTTGCAGAGTGCTCGTTCGATAATTCGTTCCAGCTGCTTCAGGCGCGTGCGCCACTCAATCTGTGCCACGTATCGAAGCGATGGCGGGACGTTGCCTTGAATAACCCGCGGCTGTGGACGAAGATTGACGTGCTGAACGCGCCCCTTGTCCGCCTTTATATTGAGCGTTCTAAAAATACTCCTCTGGAGATCGATTCCGTTCCCGCGAGTGCATCCAAGTATCGGATACACCATCTCCACCCCCTGGCCGATCGCTTAACGCGAGCCCACGAGCGTCTGGTACCTTGTCTTCCTTCTTTGCTTGCGGTACTTAGTCCGCACGTGCATCGCTTGAAGAGCTTTCGCATTCATGGACTCACGACCGAACGGCTTGGGGCTATCATTACGCTTCCTGCGCCGGCGCTAGAGGAGCTGTACATCCACGGCGGGAGCGTCACAGACAGCGGCGTCTGTGACTTGGGATCAAATTCTCGTCTGCTCTTCGGTGGACACACTCCGAGCCTTTGCCGCATCGAGCTCACTTTGATCGGGCTGGCCCTGCAGGCACCCATGTTCAGAGGTCTTACATATCTCCGGATTGAAGGCAGTTGCTACGGGCGTTCGACCATGACTGGTTTCTTTGACACTCTCGCGGCATGTCCGCTCCTGACGTTCCTATGTCTCTCAGTTGTCTGGTTCCCGCTTCCTCACGAGCCTACAAAGGGCTTGATCGAGCTCGCCCATCTCGAGACGCTCCAGCTCTTTTACCTATATGGGCCTATATTGAGCGCGATTATGAACTCGATCCGAGTGCCGCGCTCCGTCAATATCGCCATCGAGACAGACGAGACCATAGCGCTTGGAGACATACTCCCTCAGCCCCGCGATCTGATCCACCGTTTCCCGAGTTTGCTCAGAGTCGTCGCTCTCGCAATTTATTCCGGCCCAGGGGTAATACTCTCTGGCTATGATTCCCGCGATCTTCAAGATGATCACCATATTCTGTATATCAGTCTTTCTGTATGCGACGGAGCGCACCTGCCGTCCCGGAGGCGCTTCTTCCTGGACCTCGGGGTCGACCTCCTCCTGCCGAACCTCGAATCGCTCACGCTCTTGTCCCTCAATGAAACATGCTGTTTCTCCGTCGCGGATTTCGCCGCCGCGCTCGGGAATATGCCCGCGATCAAGTCGCTCACGCTGAACTCTTGCTCCCCGCGCCTTGAGAAAGTGCTTATCGCGACGCCCGGTCAGTACGTGTGCCCTCGGTTGGAGATTCTGGAGTTTCATAAGTCGGAAATTGGTGGGGCGTGTTTGGACGCGATTATTCAGAGTCGCACGCGGGTCGAAGGGATGCCTAGGGGCGGGCGGCCCGAGGGGACTTGGGGGACGTGTTTGGAGCGAGTTAAGCTCAAGTGTTGCCCTGGGGTTAGCTGGGAGTTACTCCTGGGGTGCAGGGCCTTTGTTAGGGTCGATCTAGAGGGGGTTGAGGTTGGTCTACCGGTAGGTCGCAGGCTGATACAGAGTCAGGCGTCCACTTGAGTAGGCGATCAGTTAATTCGCGTGTTCTGTAACAATTTTCTTCCTTGCATAAGTGCGTACATATCGACTATGGATTCACATAAAGGCTTAAATTTACTTCACGCGTTTTGCTAGAGGTACACCCTCGCCATCTCCAGTTCTCGCGCTTTAAGCTATGCATTCCGCGGACGGCTACCCTCGGGCTATCCTGCACATGGTCTCGTTCATGGCGGACAATGAACACGCGTTCACCATCCAACAATGAGCACCGAATATGAAACACCAATCGCGCTACAGTAAACTCCGACACGAACCATTGATCAATATGCTCTTTGAACTGACTCTTCGCATATAAAGGCCATGAGCTGGTGGTGGCGCTTCTGCACTTGACACCCACCACTTCATAAGTATGTACGGGCAAACTTGATAGTTTCTACGCAAGACTGACGCTGGCCTGATGTGTACTCAGTAAACAATATCCCATCTCCGGGGAATGGCGACATACACAATGGATGGAGCGGGATTTGAGCCTTTGAATCAGATGCTACAGGCTCTTCACTCCCACATCCGAAGGAACGCACCACGCTACCTGCAGCCTAGGTTAGGCGACTTGACGTTTGCAAAATTCTCCCTGCATTTCTGACGCGAAGTTGTTTTACTCAAGGCTGAACGAAGACGACCCACTCGAGGGGCTCGATCAGGAGCACGCGATAGCCGTCCTCGCCGGGCACACGATGGCGGCCGCCGTGGATCGATACATGCAAAAGAAGGCGAGGGCCATCAAGAGTTTCCGTAACGGCCTCTCTCCCATCTACCGACTTCCGAGCGAACTCCTTGCTCTCATATTTGAGCTCTTGGTGCACGCGCTGGATAATTCACATCAGCCACTCCGGGTACGAGCACCGCTCAATCTCTGCAGTGTATCGAGGCGCTGGCGGGAGATCGCGCTGAGCCACCCTCAGCTCTGGACGAAGATTGACGCGGTAAACGCGCATCTTGCTCCCGTTTATTTGGGGCGGTCCAAGGATATGCCGCTGGAGATTGGCATTGTTCCCGCGGGTAGCCCCGAGCTTGGCCAACTTAATTCACCAACGGAGCCCATGATGCTAGCTCATGCGCGTTGGATACATAACGCCAACATTGCTTCGCTATGTACTATGCTTTGCCCTCATTTGCATCGCTGGGAAAGCTTCTCCATTCGCGGCCTAGATATCGAACGGCTGCAGCAGCTGCTCCCGTCTCGCGCGCCAGCGCTGAGACGATTACACATGGACGGCGGGGTTATCGATAATTCTGAGCTTGTTGATGACTACAGGTCAATTCCACATGCGCTCTTCAATGGCTACACACCGAACCTTCGTAGCGTGGATATCATCGCAGTCGGGCTAAACTTGCATTCGCCAATTTTCCGGAATCTTACGCGTCTCCGACTCGAGCTCATCGACTACGTGACCTCGACCATACAAGATTTTTTCGACAGTCTTGCGGCATGTCCACGCTTGACTTTCCTTTCTCTCAACCAGATCTCATTTTCCCAGCCTCAAAGACCTTTGACCAGGCCATTGGAGCTCTTCGACCTCAAAGAACTCGGGTTCTATTGCATATATCCTGAAACTATCAATTCAATCTTGCGTTCAATTCAAGTCCCACCACTCCTAGATTTTTCTATTGAGGTCTCCAAGGGGGCATCCCTGGAGATGCTCCTCCCTCCACTTCCTATCTTACTGCGCAACCTCCCGTACTTCCTTGAGATCACCCATATCAATGCTGCTTCTTTGTTACACGGTGTTGCCATCGATGGCTATGGCACCCTGCCCGATTGCAAAATCTACATCAACCTTGGAGTATGCGACGACGCGCACGATCCACCCCAGCGAAGCTTGTTCCGAAGTCTCGGGGTCGATCTTCCACTGTCCAATCTGGAATCTCTTGCTTTCGACAATCTCAGGGAGACATGCTGCTTCCTCGCGGAAGATTTTGCCGCCACGCTCCAAAATCTGCCTACTATCACAGCGCTTACATTAGATCGTTGCTCCCCGTGCTTCGAGGATGTGCTCATCGCGACGCCACGCTCGCGTTTGTGCCCTCTTTTGGAGTTTTTGGAGCTGCAAAGGTCAGAAATTACCGATGAGCGTTTGGCTGCGATCATCGAGAGCCGTGTACACTCTGAGGGCCCAAGGTCCGACGAGGAAGGGAGAGTCTATCTTCGGGCGCTTGCGCTCGCCTGCTGCCCGGGGGTCAGTCGGGAGCTACTCGAGACCTATAAAGCGCGCATTCACGTTGCCTTGGACGGGAAACGTCTCCTCACCACCGAGGATGACTCCGATTCGCAGGCCGACGAGGAAGTGGATGGCCAGAATTTAAATGGATGAACTGGTATGAGCTGGTCACTGGTGGTGTTTTATCCCGAGTTTAGCCACAGTACCGATGTCCTTAGTCTCTTGGCCTCTCATCAAATTCCACATCACAAAGACAACTGGCGGCGCTGGCCGGCTTTGCGATATCATTTGAGCGGCCCATGAACGCGGGAGTGCCCGCAGGAGTGCCAATTAACCAAATCACCCGCTTTAAAGAATATGCATGACACTGAGAAAAGTTGCCATTTCGGCTGCAACGCGCTCTAAAAGAACCACTTGTTTGATGGGTATCTGGATCTCAACGAGCGCCCAAGTAACTACTTCACCAGAAACCACTACCTGCGAGTCTTGGAACCAGACGCTGACGCCCCACTTCGCTTCCTCCTCCACTCCTGTAGGCCTTTCTGGTAACAGTCATGGTCTACACCCCTCCGTACGAGAATAAATGTCACACCTGTGTCCATCGTAAGAAAACACCGTAGAGTGAGTGTAAACAAATTGCATCGTTGAAGCTGGTACTAACCCAATTTCTCGACTTCCTTGTTCCGAATCTCGTCATCGAAGAAAAGCTACAAAAATGTCACCAAGATATTTATAGGTATGTGTGTTAGAAGACATCGGTACCATTTGGTCATAAGGGATTCCTGTCTTCTCGTGAAGCGCCTTGAAATGCACGAGCTTTGATCCTTCAACCGCCGCAGATCGAAAAACTCGAGTTAGCAAGGTGGAAATAGGGAAGTTGAATGAAAAACTGACAGGGATATATTTCCATAGTATCAAAGAAATCCCTGGCGGGGATGGGCTCTGAAGCCGAGCTTGAAGATGCACCTTCCTCAGCTTCAGCAGCAGCCTTTGATTTGGACGATGAATGGGAGAAGTGGTCCAAGAGCGTCTTCTGGGGCTTCGCTGGGAGCAAGAGTAGCGAGAGCGCCTCGCGTGCCCTGCAAAACGGCCCCGTTAGCAAAATATACAGGTAACAGCTGTACAGCAGAAGTGAACGGGACGTGCAGATCCGGCGTAGTGGTGCGCGAGCACACAGCAACATGGACGCCCGTCTTGACGAGACTGTGTAATATTTCCGGCACATCAGGATAGAACTTAATCTGACTTCCGTATCTGGAGCGGAGCACATCATGATGAGTGCTAAACCGTTGACTATAAGGTAAACACCAGTGGCTTCTCCGAATTTACCTATCTGCGATGCAATTGATAGCTTGCTGTTCCCTCCTAAGGGGAGCTGTAGATCATTCAAATTAGGATAAGTTCAAGGATTGCCTCAGTATGATACGAGAGGGCCGCCAACGTACAAACAGCGTGCGTATCGATCCAAAGGTCCCACAGCGTGTAGCTACAAGAAGTCCGGGATGTCGCAGATTCGAAGCGATATTAGCACCTTCCTGCATGGCACGAGGGAGAGTCCAACAGACTCCAGATCAAAGGCAATGAGTTGCGGGAATGCCAGACTTGGGGTCATTTTGATATGGACCAAGTAATGGAAGTTGGTGTTGGGCGTTGAATACGACTCCGAGTACTAGCGCGTGCCTGAGCCGGACCCGAGCCGGACGGGCTCGGCCTGAGTCTATAGTAATTATATATAATGGGCCAAAAGCAAAGAAAAAAGAATCGAAATGGAGCCTGAAACTCCGGTAAACGGCTTCGGACGAAATGTTGGATAGCCAGAAAGCTGCAATGCACAATAAAAATTCTCTCCCCCTTTGAAACAAGAAAAACTTCTGCTAGTTATCTATACTCCGCAAAGGCTCGATAAGCTCGTCGACAACCCGCCGACAACCTCACAAAATCCCATTGCCTTGGATTCTGGAGAAGAACGAGGCCCGATACGCATGTCTGGATACTTGTCTATATTGCCTAGCGCGCGCTAGTACTAGTATCAAATACGAATTACCGAACCCCGTGGCCTTGCCCGAGGCGTACTTCAACTTCCGAATTTATCCTGCCCGCTCAGTGGTATACTCGTATTTGACTTACCTTAATCTTTCGGTGCAACGGGGACCATTTGCAATTTGGTGTATTAGGGATTGAGCGCTACTGAGCCCCCTTTGAGCCCAGCACCAGCTTGATGCGCGCCTACATAAAAGCCTCGCCCAACCGACGCCCCCGCAGGTGCCTATCATTTCTTGTATAAATAGGGTGGAGGTGGGAAAGGAACGTCCTCATCCGCGCTTCCGTCTACTCTCCTCATGAATCCTATCCGCTTTTACGTCCTCGCCATGTTCATTGCCCTCGGCGCCGCCTTTCCCACAGAGGCTTACGACCGCCCCCCGCCATGTATGTGTATCCTCATTATAGTGGTAGGCTAGATCTGATGCAACAGTTCACGTATATAGGTACATTCGCTGGATGTCCCTCCGGCTACATCTGCACCTCTGCAGACACTTGTGAGCCGGAATGTTCTGTGTTTGGATGCCCCTCCGGCTACTCTTGCGGCTCGTCGTCAGGCAGTTGTGTGCCGGAGTGTACGTGTATCCCCTACTATAGCGGCGGGCCAAGTCTGATGCCACAGCCCTCATATATAGGTTACGGCGACCCTTGTGTACCGCAATGTATGTGTATCTCCACTATGGGGGCGGTGGGAAAAACCTGATGCAACAGTTCACATATGTATAAAGGTACAAATTGCCCACCTGGCAACGAATTCTTCTAAGACTTGTCATGGAATTCTGTGCTGGAATAATTGACAACGAAGTAAGTACCCTCCGAACATATAATTGTCGAGAACGAGAACGAGAACGAGAACGAAGCATGCTGACAACGAAAACCAGCGCCCAGCACCCAACGAGGAAGAATAAGTACAATGCGCTTGGAGGGCCGCGCACTCGCACCGCCTGCCATCGGATATTCTTGTAAACAGCCGAGAACTCGAGAAATATCTTGTTGAAGGCTGATCAAACGGTTTGAGACATGATCGTGAAAGAGGGTAACCGCCTTTTCTAAGGAGAGGATGGTCAATAAAACAGACATAAAGATAGGTGTAGGGGTATGATAGCGGGGAGGGAGAAGAAAAGTGGATGGCAGCTGCTCAGACGAGCCTCTTGAGCGCTGAGCCAAGTCGCTCCAGGTTATGCGTCACTCCTTTGTGGAGCTTGCCGAGCGCCTTGGTGACCGGTCCTCTGCGCTTTGAAATCGTTTCAGTTTCCGCTTTGATCGGGACCTCAGCCGCTCGTCGAGCGCACATCTCGGGTTGAGGCGCGACAGGAGAGAAATTAACGAAGTGTATCAAGCGCGACGTTCTTCGGTCCGGCGCCGTCTCGGCTTCTCGCGCTCCTCGCCGAACCTCAAGCCTGCCGAGCTTGCACTTGCGCCGCCGCATTTCACTTCTCCTCTTTAATCCTCCGGCACACATTATTCCTAATCTTGCGCAAAGTCGATACGGGCTCTGTGACGCATGCGTAGAGCCATGCCGCAATCGGCGCGGCGCCGACACTTGTGCCATATGCCACAAAGAATGTCCCTAGAGACGCAGACAGCTGCAAAGGACGGGGCGGAGTTGGCTGTGCACATGGAGGATGGAGACAGCTGATGTAAGCACGTAGACTAGAAACAAGTGTTGTCGACAAGTTGTCGAAAGAAGGGGAAGGCTCACGCACATACCGCTGCTCGCGAGTATGAGCCTTGGCTGAGCGCAGTCCTCTTCGTCGCCCAAGGTAAACCCTCGATGGCAGAGCTGTAATCTCAGCGAGTTTGAAGAGGGTTTACGAGTCGGAGAACTAGCGTGATTAAGTCGGTGTCCGTGTGGGGAATAATTATATGACTTGGTATTTACCCAGCACCGCGGGTCCTAGCGGGTGGTGCTGGCACGCATACTGAAAGCAGTAGTAGATGACGCGAGTTTAATGGGATCGTAGTTGCGCGAGTTTATTCCCTGGATATGATATATGCGATATACGACCACCTTACTAGGCCCGGTGGCTAGTGGAGCAAAAGTACGCATATTAAAGTTGATTGTGATATATTATGAGTGTGGATTGTTGGATATGAGTGCCACGAAGACGAACGTTAACAAGATGGGGGAGACGCGGGACAAACAGTACTAGTATGCCACCTTCGTGAAACATGCACTGATGGGCTTAAAACAGATCTTCAGAGGACATGAATTGCTTTGTCAGGTCGAAGAACATTTCTTTTTCTCGCGATCCGATGCGCGCGCGGAGACACTCGAATCTCAAGTCAAGACTTATCATACCAAGAGTCGTACGATCAGCTGAGAGCTTGGGTCTTGCAATTGCGGATAAGTGCTTACGGCGTGGGGTGCAACCTTTGGTCTCTGTAAGTATTTAAGTGCACGAGTCCTTGTCTGCCACTGATCCGTCTCAGATAGGGTAGTCAATAAAGAGCCCACCCCTCCCAAAGATGATGCGCGTATTTATGGAGTAGATCGCTGGCTTAATGGGGGGACTTGGCAACGCTTGTAAGGGCATGGATTTAATAGCTAAAGCTGATTAATAAGTATCCCGTAGTAGACGGCAGTTGGCGGGGACGAATATTTGGCGCTCGGAACCCCCGTTTCGATCCACGGTATTTTGTTGTCCTGTTTAGAAATGCACTTGCTAGCTACCAGGCTAGTTCCATATTCACCAGGAAATTGTGCTGGAGCGCCAAGGTTTTGCCAGAGAACCCAGAGCGTCCATAGCACCTAGAATCACGTATGATTGCATGACTTGTGTAAGAAAGCTGCGTGTTATAGGCAACAACAGACTCCCTTCTTCTTGACGAGCGCGATCAGGGAGAGACGAGCACTTACTCTGCCAGTTTATCTTAGGGAGGGCAATTCAAAGATGATGAACGTACATGCGACTGGTGGAATGGAGGTTCCAAATGAATCAGAATCTCACGATATTTGGGCAAAGCTTATGACCATAACAAGGATCAACAACCCAAAGGTTAAGTGTGTCTCCACCGTCAAGAATTATTCGCCTGTCGACGAACTAGTACTCTGGATCTCTGGTCTCCTCTTTTTGCTGATCTCCCAAAAAAGCGCCAAACGCTATCTCTTGAAGACCTTTCCGTGCTGCTTACCTGGTGGACAGTTACCAGTGCGTAATTTCTAGACCATGGCGACTTTAGTTTACTGGGGCAAAGTTCAAACTGATGATATACACCATAGATATTTCCACACTGTTAATTCCCCATGCTCGCCTCACTTACTCGCGCTTCTGCGCGCGTCCTTCGCACTCCGCACGCAACTACTGTCGCTCGACCCCTGACACGCGTGACGCCTGCGCGTCGCGCGTTTTCGTCAGAGGACCGCCCAGCCCCGAGCGAAAAGAAGGAACAAAATTCTGCACCGCAGCCAACTGACGGCGTCCCTCATCCTGAGTCAGTGCAGAGGGCGCCAGAGATTCCCTTCCCAGGGCGAAAACGCGGTGAAAAGCCCGTTTTATGGCTCGCCTCCTTACCGCGCGCAAAGACGGAGGCAGATCTGAAGGAGGAACTGAAGGCCACGATCGCTGGAGTTACTAGAGTTGATATTCGTACGTTTTCTGCCCACTCTCCTCCCTTTCTCCCCTACCTATGCATTCTAATCCATTTGATAACGCGCGAACAGCGATGAGGAATATAGGGTACAACAAAGGATATGCGTTTGTGCATTTCGATACACCCGAGAACATGGCGCTGGCAAAAGAGAAACTTACAGAGGAGCCGCTGAAGATTGGCGCAAAGCGCATCATAGTGCAAAACGCGGTGGCCCCTACGCTCGGTACAAAGGCTTACTCTACGGAGTTGGCGTTTGGGCATGTTATTACAGACATGCAGCTCCGGTCGTTGGTGCATGTCCTGCCTGGGCTGAGGCAAATCACTACCAGTTGAGCCGCCACTTTCTCCCCGTCTTTAATCAGCTTGCACACGTCTCACGCTGGTTGCGCTGGACAGACCGGATATACAGAGGCGACTTGGTTATGGTGGCATCCGCCAGCCTTTACTTCAATACGCCTGATTCGAGGGCCCAAGCTGAGAAAACCATCAAGACTCTCACCGAGCTAGATGGAATGCCTGTGCGGATCGATTCGCGCGGTGGGAGGCCGTATATCTATGGTATATCCAAGGGCGCGGAAGAAGGCAAAGTGGAGGAGGGTGAGCTAGGTGTGAAGCAAGAGAAGCGGCGTCAAGCACAACGGGCTCTGGAGGACTATGGCAAGCGTGATGACGAGCAGAGGAGAGAAGGCGGGGGGAAACAGCGAGAAGGGAGAGGCGAGGCACCTGGAGGGGGCGCGCTGGCGGGCGAGGTTACGAGGAATGAGGCTGCGGAGAGTGGTGCGCCCATTGAAGCCGTTCCATCAAGCGAACCTGCCACCCCCAGCACAAGGGGTGTAGAGTCGCAGGCCCAGCCAAGCGAGAGCGCCCCTGTACCTCCTAGTCCAGCTGCTGAAGCTCTTCCAGCTCAGCCCGAGATGGAAGTTAAGCTAGAGGCGCCTACTCCGGCTCCGGAGGCGCCCATTCCAACGGAGTCGTCTCCGGCTCCGGCAGAGCCGCCCAAGCCATAGTCTGGTTTTCGAGCTGAACATACTTGGCCGAACTTTGTGCGTCGCACGCTCGTACTGTCCCGTCATAACGCTCAGATGCCGCAATGCCCCTTGTACTTCCTGCTGAATCCAATACACATGTCCGCTAGCGTGCCCAGCTGTGGCCGCGCAATCAAAAGTCGTGGCTCGTCATCTCAGAAATCTCTATCATATTGTCTCTTATTTGTTGCCTATTCCTTGTAAAGTGGGATGATCGAGGGGCCTTGGGTGACAGGTCAGCGCGGACGCGCCCGTCGAAGTACTGCTGAGAGGCCGAGGATTCCCTGTTTCACAGTGACGAGTCGGCATGAAGCGATTTGCCGGAGGAAAGCAAGGATTTAGTGTGGCGCCATTCAACACCGCCTGAGTTTCGAAACACTGGGGAGTATATCAGGGCGATGATTATCGAATGCGCAGCATCGGTATGATGAGCGATAAGAGGTGTGTGCCTGGCGTAATAGACGATGGGAAGCCTGCAAACTACAGCACGAGTATATATTAGTGCTCCAGAAATTCAACTCTGAATGCAAAATGCGGACCCATTGCCGCACTGGAGAGAATAATCTACCCGCGGCTAGGACTTACCGTTGACTGCGCGTGGCCAGTCCGTATGCCGGTAATCGTACAAGTCTTCCGACCTCGGAAAAGGGCCCACAAGCGTATAATCGACGAATAGCTCCGTTCAATCCTACTTGGCATAACGTGGCGAATGGGGAAAGCAGGGTGTTGACGAAGCATTTCACTCGCAGCTGAGCAATGTGTGGTCAGCGGACGATTCGGAGATTGGAGGAGAGAAAGAGAAGCCTACGTGAGATACAATGACGTAAAAAGGTAACGGGATCGTAGCTGCGCTTGCTTTGCTGCGGTAGAGGGCCTGGTCAAGAGCTCGGTTAGCGAGGTTGAATCGCTGGAGTGACGAGACGAGTGTACGGGTAGACGTACGCCAGGATGTGCATGATACCCAGGATCGAGCGAGGGAAACGCTGGTACGAGTAGAATGAGGAAAAATTCGACCGTTGGCCGCTTCAAGTTGAAACCGAGGTTGTTGAGTACTTGATAGAGAGGGAACTGGACGCAAGGCTGGGTAATTCCAAGGCTGCGCTTTTCTGCACAACGTACGAGTTTTTGATGCAAAGTAAACCAACGAGAATTCCAGAATCAATATCAATCCAATCACTTCTGGAAGCGATCAAATTTCAATAATCCAAATGTCAAGCGCGTGAAGTAAAGTGAAACGCGGACCGCGAAGGTTAATGATATGTGTTTCGCAAGGTTGACGTCGACGTGGATAATGGGCGTCCTTTGAAACGGTTGACTTGGTGACCTGTGCATGCGTGTGTGCTGTCCCGCAGAGGGAAGAAGCTGAAATTCAGCTGCAGACAGCGCCGGGGAGCTGACAGGTGCAGGGTACCACGGACATGGCTCGCGGCCCAATTTGCGAACTTATCAAATTTGCCGGCATGTATGCCTACGCGTCCGGCGTCGACTTTCGTCGCGTCTATGCCAAGAACCATACTGAATATTCCACGAGCAACGTTGGCGTTTCAGCACGCGTATCCATCTGTATGCATATTCTCTGGCAACAGATTCCGAGAACTCCCCTTTTCCCTGCCCTTTTCCCTACCAATGAGCACCGAGATACGTTCAGAAGCGCACACGGGTCGTCTCCTTGGATCCAGCTGAAATACATAGACGCCATAGTCGACGGTGAGCAGATGGTGAGATGAAGACTGCGAGGTAGAAACCGCCGTTACCAGTCCGCCACAAACAGAAGTCAAGTTGACGCGCCATCTTAGATAACTGGAGCCGCGCGCATATGTCTCTTGTAAGACAAAACTGCGTACAACAAGCAGGAGCCAAGCAGTCAGATCCACCTCAACCCATAACTCGGGGTACAGCGAGTCTGATTGATTGGCGCGCCGATTGTCAGGCCTGGCCTAGTGAGCGCTGCGGGGTCGGGTGCTGGGGTAATGAGGAAACCGGTCGGCCGGATTCTGTAGCGGATGGGTGCGCGGAGGCTGTCGCGGATCGTGGGAACCTATAAAAAGCTGCGCGCATCACTAGGGAGGGTAAAGGGGAGGATGGACTAGTGATCAAAATGCAGAAGTGAAGAGAGAGTAAAGGGGACATGGGCATATGGTGCGTTCCCGGGGCAGAATTGAGCGGCTCGCTATCACAGCTGCAGCCACTGCAGAATCTCGTTTCCGGATCCGCAGCTTGCGTCGGTCCACGTCCACCCTGAAATTGGACATCAAATGCAGATTATTTACTGAGCGTTTTGATCCAGACGTGCGAGAGCTAGTAATTCCTCACAGGTATTGTCGGGTGCAATGCTCTCCCGAAATGTAGACAGGCGCTGTTGGAGGCTACGACTCTTCACGGCCATAAGATACGACATATGTCCCAGATTTGACCACGTCATTATCGCGGCCGCGCACACATCGTTCACCAATCCTCCGAGGCGCTCTGCAAAAAAGCTCAAGGCCTGCCCACCTGTTGACGCCTTGGCGCGTACGTGTTTTCTCGATATACCCTGTTGACGAAAAAAACACATCGGTGAGATATGAAGCACTTGGCGGGATCGTAGTTGTGGCGCGCGGCATAAAAAGCCAAACAGCAGTCGGCAGTTGTTCCGACGAATCCTTGGGTGGTATAAGTGTGACGATTTACAGCCACCCAGATAAGTAGCTCGGAACGGATTTGTAAGGACGCGAGGTGACGGCGCTGGAGACTGAGAGGGGCGCAAAGCTGGGTCGCAGTACTATCGAGTGCAAGCTTTACACTTCTTTCCAGAGCTAGCTCCGACGCCTCGGACTGACTGGAGCATGCCCGCCATTATGCCTGCGGACGGCCTTTCGAACTGGAGTGGCCCGCAATACTCGGAGCTGCGGATTGGCATGGATTATGGTTGGGCGTCCGGACCCTGGCGGGTGTCAAACCATGTCACAGTCACAGTGTGTCACGTACTGGGATGCTCACACCGGACCTCGCGGTCATAACTTTAAAATTGCTAGAACCTACCCTCCTGCCGCCTGCTACATCCATACTCTTGCACGCGTAGCATGGCTCCCAGGCGCTTGAAGCGACCGAAGCCAGTCGTCACGTCCATAAACCCATACAAACGCACAATGACCATGAAGGTTAGCGTGATCACGACCACGCCCAGTGGTAAGATGCGTGTGAAGCACTCCACGCGTCGCATTCTGGTCAATGCCCTTCGAGGAGCATCAGAGGAACCGTCCGCTGAGCCTCCAGCCAGCAACTCGGCCCCGCTACAGCCTCCCAAGCGCGCCGAGGCAGGCTCCCGAGCCAACGCCGCCCCCTCCACATCCACCCCCCGCAGCAGCTCCCACTTGATATCCACCAATGCGGCTTTGTGTCCGTCGGCCTCCAGCCGTGCACGCTTGGATTCACCCAAACCATCCACATCCAACTCGACCACACCCCCTCCGAGACGCCCGACAAAAAACCGCACGCGGAAGGACGATGGAACGGCAAAGGGTTAATAGCTAGGGTTTCATACGTTGAATGGTAAATGACGAGGACATGCCCACTCCTTCCACTCCTTTCACTTCAAAAGTCGGTTGCGCGACTCCTGCGACTATCTTTTACACCGGCGTTCTGCTCCCAAATACTAATCTCGACGGCTATCTAATAGTTCGACGACTCAATTTACTCCCATTCCATTTCCTATCCGTTCTTCATTGAGCCTTTGAACAAACGGATCTTTATGTGCTAATAGCCAAACGGCGCGTGCGCGGAGTCATTCCAGATCTTTCAGGGTAAGCATGCTAGCTTGGCGACCTCTTTGATAGTCGCGGTGGTGAGTGTCGCTTTAAAGCAACGGCGCTGGCAAGGTATGTTTGGAGAAAACTAACCGAGACGTCATTCATTATGAGCACTTAGTTCTTGAATTTGCGTGTCGTGCCATGCCGCTGGTGCTATTATCACTGGTTAGTCCCAATGCAACGCTTTTACCCCGAGGGTCGATAACAAAGACCGGTAAATCCCTTTCTCTGCACTTGGCTTATAAACTAGAACTGGAGCGTCACATCTACCCTTCTATACGGTTCCCCTTTCCCCTTTTCGAGCGAGATGATCACTGGCCTGCGTCTAGCTTTTTTGGGGGCCATGGTCGTATGCTGTGTGTAGAGGTTGCGGTGGATGCGACACGATGACCCATACCAACGATGCCATACGGCTACAATATTGAGGCGCACGCGCAACGGCTTACTCGTGCCACACAGCGTAACGCGTTGGCTTGCGGTAGATGCGCCTAGTAGGAAACGACCCGCTGAACCCGCAGCTGACTCCGCTCCGCCCCTGCGCGCGCCCAAGCGCGCCAAGGTCACCCAAGCCAGTATAGGTGGGGCCATCTCCGCACCCAAAGTTACCCCTACCTCCGACCAAAGTTCCCGCTCGCATTCCACCAGCCCGGACTCACGTCCGGTAGCCCCCTCCAGTTTCACGTCCCCGGATCCACCTATTCTATCCTCCAACGCAGCCATTCCCCACCCGACGCGCTCAAAAAATCCTCCGAAAAAGATGGGCGCACAGAAGGGCTGCGGGCCGGCCAAGGCCCTCAAGCCTTTGTTGGACGGGCCAGGCGAGGGCCCAGCCACGGCAAAAGGCGATCTCACGACCCCCACTACGACCCCCGTCTCCGCTTCTACGACTCTCGTTTCTACCACAGCTTCCACGAGAGCTACCTAAGGGGCCGTTTTCGCGATTGTAGGGGAACGCCTGGGTTGCCTTGAAGCACGGTATCAGAGGCGAAAAAACGCCAGCGCACGTACTCCCTGTATTATAGTGATGACAGACGATGCGCAGAGGATGTTGAGGTGCATGCCCTTGTCGTTACTTCCGACCCCCGTCTCTCATGTGAAAATTGAAATGAGCTCTGAAGTGTCTCCGGCCTGCTCGAAAAGGACGCAGCGCAGAGTCTCTGCCTTTTGACTATGGTTTCCAAGGGCGCAATACAGCCTCAGGTAGCAAAGCAAAAACGACCATGTTCAAGGATTGCTTTCAATCTCGTAAACGGTCAAAGCATCTGAAAGTGCCCTTTATCAGAAGCACACAGGTGTGCGAAAGGAAGGACCTGGAGCAGAAAGGTCGGCGATAGTTTTGAACTAGTATCTCTCCACCTCGCATCCGACGAAAGCATCCATCCCCTGTCGTACGCGGCTCTTGAACTCGGGATAGAGTGGAATCAGTCTAGGTCCCGCCAAACCCGTTCGTACTTGGCGTTCCAACTTCGGATAGCGCGATTAACAGTGCGCTTGTGCAGGGAACAAAATAGAGTATTCACGGAACATGAACCTTTAGCGTTTGAAGCTCGTCGGAGTAATCATGTCAAAAGCACTGTAGAGTCAAGACGATATTCCAGTAAGGAGAGCGATCAACCCGCCCCACCTTCCAGACAAGTGCACACGCGTCACGAGTGCTGATAGCCTTGCACAGACAAAAAACGCCCAGGCCCGCGGCTTTGGAGGAAAGAAGCCTAAGGACCATTCCTGCTATGTAACTGCGAGCATATCGCCCCAAAACATAGCAAAAAGCTTCAACTTCATCGAACCACGCTGACAATGAGCGCTGTAATATTCGGCGCTCAAAATCCCGCAAATGCAGAATTCTGAATGTTTCGACAGTATCAACGACGGACGCAAGTCAAGCAATCAGGGCCGCCATAAGCCCCATAAATCGGGGCGAGTACGAGTGCAGTCTCCTGATTTCCTGATTGATTGGTGCGCGCCTGTTGTGAATCCCCTACGTGCACAATAACGTGAAGACATCGCGTTGACTGCACGTCGAGTTGGTGCCGAATGCGTGCAGCAGAAGATAGAGGGTTCCCGCTAGACATAGCTTGCTGAAGGCCGGTCCGTGCGTCCGTGGTCGCGTATACACATCGACAGATAGCTTAATGTGAGGGTTTTCATTAGATTGGCGAATAAATCGGCTGAAGAATCCACAGCGACTCACGCTACTCTGTTTGCTCTAGCTTGTGGCGCTCGTGCACCCGATGGCACTGCTCCTGGCGTCTTTTCCCGTCTTCCAAACCCCTGAAATCGCTATGGCTGCTGCGACTGCTGACCCCGGTTCCTCATGCCGGACTGGATTCGCGAAGAGGACAGTAGAAACAATATGATTCCGAAATATTGAGGAATTCGATCGAAAGGTGTTGAGAGCGATGTTGTTGACCCAGTTAGGGGCGTGGATGGCTGGACCTGCAAGGTCGTCGGCGTCCCACCAGCCATCAGCGTTGACAGTATTCCTGTTGGTTGCTTGCGGGAACCGGCGAACGCGAGTCGCCTTGGGAAGGAGAGCCGTTAACTAGGAGGCAGTGTGTCCAATGGCCAGCTTGACGGTGCGTGCTAAACGAAGCCCGGAAAGAGATGAGATACAGACCAACGCGAGGTGCAGGGGAGTGCGTCCACTTGCCTTGCGAGCAAATAGCTTGACCAAGTGATCGCGGCGATGTTTTGGTTACTGATTAGAGCATCGCGCTGCGATTACATCGTCCCCACATAGGTCTCTGGGTTTACTAATGACGCCTCTATGGAGGCGCAGTAGCCAATTGCAAGCTTTTTGTGTAACGAAATCGTAGTTGCGCCTGCTTCGAGCAGCGAGAGGCCTGGTGAGGTAATTCGCAGTGCGACTAGCTCAGCCGATTTGAAGGGGATAGTAAAACCGACATCATAGCACACGATGCGCGCTATACCGGCCTGTACGCTCGAAAAAGTGCATGGGTTGGATAGCAAAAGAGGGTGCCTCAGTTCAAAAAGTAGAGGAGTTGCGCCTCGGCGGGATGGGAGTATAGATGCGGCGTTCAAAGGAGGGGAGCTCAACGCAGAGAACTCTCGAAGCTACCGCCTTTTATCGAACTACATCACTGTTTGCCCTGCGTTGATGGCGAGGCCGAGGCTCTTGACCTTGACCTACGACAAGTCCATGCCAAACAGCGTGAAATCAAATTTAGCTGCTTCTGAAGGTGACCGCACCTGTGAAGGTTTGAATTCTTGAGCTTGAGCTTGAACGACAAACGGCCGCCGTCGCGCATGGCCGCGCGTTTCAGCCATCAGTCACTTCAGCTTGAAAACGGGATACGGCAAAGTTCGTCAGTTTTGCACCATGTGGCATGAGCAGAACTTGGCAGGCTCAAATCGAAGAAAAAAGCCAGGGCGGATGATTATGATCAGCGTACACAAGGTTGTCGAGGGCTGTTGGCGTCGAAAAAATGCGAGCTTCGGGAGTTGGCAAAGGTCCGGATATGCTGCGGCATCTTCGCATTTATTATCGTACCAATGCTCGAAGTGACTAAGCCGCTCCGAGCCCGAAGTTTGACTCTAGTGTAGATGAGAGCTAGGCCTTGACGAGAGCTCAAAGCCCAGCGTTTAACGTTTAACGTTCAATGTCCAGCTTTCGACGTCCAACGGCTATCAGGCCGAGTTGAGAGAAGGAAAAGCGTGAGGGAGAAACATGCGCATCAGCGTTTATCGTATACCGGCTCTACCTCTTATCTTCTTGCGCTCTTCGTTATGATAGGTGTAGCGTGAGTGGACGAGCGTCAGCCTGCAGCTACTTTAACGTACGACGACCGCCCCGTGGAGGTGACGTTGGTGAGTGTTGGTGTTACGTTACATAAGCTACGCAGCTGCGCGACGCTTGAAGTCGTAAATCAATTCAAGCGCCTATACCGTATTATTACCGCGATATACGCGTACTGAGGTTCATCGAGAACCGCTCACAGATGCGCTTCAACTCGATCAATGGGACAATCAAGGAGCTGAGCCTTGAGACCCGAAATTCATATTCAGCTAGATTTCACGGATGATTTCACAAGAAGAAAGTCGGAGAGGCTGAGAGTACGGCGGCAAGACTGAACACCCCGCTGACAACACCCAAGCATATCGCCCTACTACTAGTTCACAACCCGAGCAATTGCAGAACGCACAGGAATGACTTCGTTGGTCGAGTTCAGAAACTCGAGTTTCACCTGGGGTCCGAAGACGAGGCAGTGCGTGGACCCGCCGAAGTGCAACGTGCCAATCTCCTGGCCCTTCTTCACCACCTGACCTGGTTCCACCGTGATATCACAGGTTGAGACCTCCACCATGCCGACGCCGATGAAGCACATGAGCCCGATATTGGGGTTCCTAGCTTGGATGAAGATGAGGGCGCGAGTGGCAACGTGGCTCAGGAATGGCTGCTGGCCCTGGAAGGCGAAATCGTCCTCGGGGGGTGGTTTTTTGGTTGGTATTCCGGCGAAGTAGACCCCGGACAACTTGGGTTTTGACGACAGTGCCCTCCACGGGGCTGTGCCAGCGGTGGTAGTAATACGGGCTGAGGAAGGCTTGGTAGACGGTGCCGCCTACGAAGCTGCTGGCGAGTGGGTCGTTGTTGAGCATATGGACGAGAGAGTATGGTTGGTTCTTCATCCAGAATTGATCCCGCGTCGTTACACTGAACGCTTTGCGAAGGAATTTGGATTCACAAGCGCTCGTGATGATTCTGTCGTCATCTGGGTTCGAGGGAGGGCGGGCGCCGGGTCGCAACTCCCTCGCAAAGAAGTGGTTCCACGACGTGAACCCCCAGTGCGGCTCGCCCGGATCGCACACGAAGGTCTCTTTGAATTTTGGCATATTCTCCATGGCTTCAGGACTGAGCCAGCCGTCACAACCTTCGTGGAGGACGTAGTTGGACTGGCTAGACGCAAGGAACTTCAACCAGACGGCGAAGATCTTGCGGAAGTGGTCGTTGACGCGGCGGTTGATGAGGATGGTGAACCCGTTTGACATGGACATGGGCCACTGCAGCACGGTGGTGAAGGGTAGGAAGACGAGGAACCTGGGGTTCCACGATGGGGCGTCCCCCATGAACCTTTGAAAGAGGGAGAGCATTGTAAGATAGTCCTTGACCTAAGGAGCAGAGTAGCAGCAGCATCAGCATCCTCTCAATGCAACCCGGGAGTGGCAAGAATCCTTACCTGTAGCCTGCCAAGCGGGTCCCTCTCGGGTACATTTTCGAATATCCTGTGAAATCCCATGAAGAGCTCGGGATCGCTCTCGATATCGTTCTTAAACTCGAGGACGGCAGGGTGCGTGATCGGACATCCATCCTTGTCGATATCCTTCAACATTTCCTGGATCCAATCGTTTAGATGGTCGGGGCGGTCAGGAACCCAATCTCCGACGCTCATCGGGATGGGCACGTCGAAGAGGGACCCCACATACTCAGGTGCCAGGCATTCGGGAGGCATCGGACTGGTCAAGCGAATGGAAAGGCGCTCAGAGTGGTTCAAATTGTCGATATTGGAGAGCAATATGCACTTAAATTCAAGAGGTAGCGTACACTGTCGATGCGCAGGGGATGCGGAGAGAGAGATGCTGGGGGGATCGGTGTTAAAGGACTTTATATTGCCTGATGCCTCAGCCAGGACGACGGTACAAGCTTTATACTAGTGAGATGTTGGTCCAGAGCGGCCGTATGGGGAGGTTGATGGGTGCGACGGATACCAATATGGACGATATCTTCGGGAAGGTGCTGAGTACTTGCGGCAACTTCTCTAAAGGGCTCAATGTCCATGTCATTCACGGGGTCATGCCGTTTTGGCCATCTCCAGCAGTCCCCTCAATTCGAGGGCGCATTCCAAAGGAGAATGAGCCACGGGCGCTTGATTTGCCAGTGGAATCTGTCCCATGCTGGTTCATGTTTAGAGACTCGTCGACCCATTCAGCGTTGATCACAAGACTTGGCATGTGCCCAGACCTTCGAGTCCGGACCGATTGGGGGTTACTACTCGAAGGAGACAGCGCAGCTTGTTAGACGTAGTAGCTTAGGATGACAACCAATTGCAAAGCAGAACCGGGCAAGGATGGGCAAAGAGGACATGTGTCGCCTTAAGGTTGCGTGCGGCCAGAAGTCTGAGCGAACAGCCGGTACTATCGTCGGTCGGGAAGTGCAAATTTTTGCACTTCCCGGTCCTCAATGTTTGGCCACATATTTTCGCGCCGAATACTCGTGCGACAGAGACGAGAGTTTCCCCAATGGAACTCTAGCATCTTATCTTCGTGTTGATGTCCTCATAAATGCAATTGCCTGTGAGCTGCACTCGCTATCGAGAATCCGCATCAGGGGGTCACCTAGAGTCGCACAAATTGTGGCCATGTTGTGGCTGCGCAAGGGAAATCATCCCAATCGGCGGGATTTCTAAACGATCTGCCCATACTTGGCAAGTGAACTTGCCCAATCATGCGGCTGTGCTCCTCCCAAGCATGGCCAGGCATGGCCACAGGGATTTTGCACTTCCCGGTCCCCATAGGAGAAATTTGAAGTTTCTATGACTTTTATTGGGTAAGGTGGAAGAGAAGGCCAGAATACAAGGGAAGGCTAAAGATGAGCTGTTTTCGTTGTGTTGTGGTGGAGTTATTCGCGATCTCGCGAAAATTTTGCACTTCCCGACCGACGATAGTATGGAGGACCGAGGTAGGTGCACAGCACAGCCCCAACTTGCCTCTCGTCCACCAACATTTATGATCATGCCCAGCAATATCTTCCTCGAAAGCTCTCTTCCGCAAGCTAAAATACTGTCGCATCTAGCGTCTGCAAAACCAAACAATTCAATCTAATTTATGAAAGCCGATCAGAGGTGTGAAGGGAAGCTTAGACTTGCTTCGCGCTCGCGGTTCGCCCCTGAGTCTCATCCATCCAACAGCAGCTAAGTAGACGCTGGCTGCAGGTCCGAGTCACTTGAACACAACAAATAATACACGAAAGCACTCCCCCCCCCCCCCGTCCTGGATGACCCTTCCACATGCCCATGCTATTAGGGTGTGAATAACAAGCCGAACAACGATCAAGATTGAGACATTCACATAAATTTGGTGTCCTTGGAGTGAGAGAAGGCAAGCTGGCAAGATTCCGGGGACTGCTGCGGGTGCTTGCTGGCTCCCTCCCTACGCTGTCATATTTCATATCTCAACGACTCCGTACGCTGTTTGAAGTCGAAGCTGCTCGCTGTTGAAACTCGCACTCTATTGGGGTCGGTCCCCCTTTATGATATATTGCTCACACGAGGTCCTAGCCTGAACGATGACATTAATTCAACACCAGCCTGACCAGCAGCGTTTCTATCTGTGGACCATCTATTTTTGAACAGAAATCTCTATAGAACAGGCAGCAGCGACTTGGGGTGAAGGAGGCTCTGCCCTGCTGAGTGCCCCTGTGCCTCATAGTCCAGCTGCTGAAGCTCTTCCAGCTGAGCCTGAGGCGGGGGCTAAGCCAGGGACGTCTACTCCGGCCCCGGAGGCGCCTATTCCAACGAAGTCATCTCCCGCGGAGCTGTCCAAGGGCCACAGCTCCGCGGGAGATGACTTTGTTGGAATCGAAAACCTTGGACTCCAAGGTTTTCAAATTGAGTAGAGACCTTGCGCAGCGACGCGGTCGCTTAGCTGTCGCCTCGGCATGGCCTTTTTTGTGGATGTTTCGGCCGGCATTATCCATTGTGGGCGGGTCTGATTTCCCAAAATCAGCAAATATCAGCGTACCATTATGCGGTTTATAGTAAGTGGGGCTCATTGTGTTTACGCTCCCCGAGGCGACGGCTAAGCGACCGCGTCGCTGCGCAAGGTCTCTGCTGTAACCGGACTTTGTGCATCTCACACCCGTTACCATGTAGTGAGCCCCCAAACGCTCTGTCAGCTTACACGTGATCGATGATCAGCCTCCATCTTTCGCTTTTGAGTTGAGTCTGATCGAGGCTCAACCAGGCATATGTTTTATGCAGCGAGTCAAAAATGGGGAGAGCTAAATACAATAATCTCTGCATAATCCGTAAAGCAGCCTGTCACCAGAAACGTGCCGACTTTGAAAGGGGATACCTATGGGTAGTCATCGATGTTCAGGCCTGTCGCAGTTGCTCGCGAATATTCCATTACGAGGAGATGTAGACTTACGAAATTGAGGTTCGAGATCGCGCATTGTACGCGAGATCTAGAGTCGAGTATCAGGCAAGCCATCCTGATCTAAACCTATCGCCAATGTTGATCAAAATCCTACGCCATGTAGAAGCAGACATACCAAGAGTCCTGTCGCTTATCATATGCACAATCGTACCAGCCCTTCCCAACGAGTATAAATTGGGAGTCCGTGGCCAATCCAAGTATTCGGCGACTTTACTGGCAAAAGGATTAGTTTTCGAGTGCAATGTATGGCTGGCGAAGGACTCTGGCAGTAACGCAACGCCGTCGAAGTCAATAAGGCATATTCTGCCGTTCCCATCGAGGAAAAAATTGCTGCTGTCCATGTCGGACTGGATAAAGATGATCTTGTCGTCACTGAAGCTCATCTCCGCCGGCCTACAGCGAGGCGGGATCCATTCAAGAGCCTGGTTCAAGTCGCGATCAGCAGCCGCCAATTGTACAACAGCATGAACACACCTTGTTCATATAATTCTGCAAGGCCTGCTTACTCGAGAAAAGGAGAGGAGCTTTATAGTGCTTGAACAATTTGTGGCGAGCGGGGCCACCACCCACAGAGCCAAGTGTGAGACCAGCGGGGGCGGGGACACTAGCAAGCCACTGTAGAGCGGCGGCGACTTTTTCCAGGGCGTTATCGGCCGGGGTGGTATGGTCAATAAGCTCCATAACGAGGTATGCCATCCGTCGTTCGGGGCTGAAGTAGTCGATAACCTCGGCGACGCGTGGTGCGCTTGGGTCATCGATTGTCATGCCGTGAATGTACCTCTGCGTCTCGTACTCGAAACGAAGAGAACCGTGGGGGCCGTATTTTATGAAATACGATTTGTAAACTATGCAGCGTCTAAAATCGGGCTTCCACATGTCGTGAGTTTCGTCATGGATCTTACAGAGCGAGATGATCGCGTCCCGATCAGAGGGCGTGATAAATGGCATTACGAAGCTCCCTGGCGACGACGCGTGAACGAGGGAGGCGAATAGAGGAAAAGGTATACGTACGAAAATGACGACGGTTACTACAAAGACTATATGGGCTGCGGGTTGCCGTGAATTGAGAGGGTAAAGCGGGGCGGGAGAGTTTTTGGTACTATCGCGAGCCTAGAAGCTGTCAATTTTGACGCGGCGAGGGGAGGTGGAATCTTGCAGGCCGATTTCCATATGCCTTGGCTCGAAGCCCATAAGAAAAAAATAACCGAAAAACGAAGTGGACGGGGTGCCGAGCCTTGCCGCTCGATGAGGTCTCTGAAACCAGATGCTGTCGCTATGCTGGTCACGGAATGTGACGTGGCTGTGCAAAATTCGATTTGGATCCGAATACTCACATATGCCCTTAACTTGGCGTGTGTACCCAGGTGTACCCCCAAGCCAAACATAGCTCACAAACACTTGTCAACTGTGTCTATATCGCGCCGCCGTTGCCGTTGGTGCCCTTTCCAACATTTTGCTGCGATGCTAATCCCCATGCCTTAAGATATATATATATATATTCAAACTGCCGTGCGTGCAGGACGGAAGCGCGCAATATTACAGGGCGCACTTGCTCAAATAACCGTGTTTGCGGGCTTTCGCAAAAGTTATTGATAATCATCGCGAGGATGTTCACCACCGTTCGTCTACTAAGTCCTGATGCTTTTGCGATCCGATCGAGCGTCCAGTTATTTTGATACTTCCAGGCAACGACGGGGCATGGTGGGCTAAGGCAGGCGCGCAAACGCTCGTAGCTGGTGGACCGTGGTTGACAGAGGGCGTGGAGCGCGAGCGATTGCAGATGTCACTCGATGTCACTCTGGGGTCATATATGAAGGATCGATGATCAATATTCAATAACCAGGGAAGTTTCACGATGTGGCGTTACATAAGCTACGCAAGTCACTGCAGCTCTGAGGTCTCAAATTTCAAGCGCCTATACCGCGATATACGCATACTGAGGTCCGCCGAGCCGCTCGCAGATGGTCAAAGGTCAAGGAGTTGAGCCTTAAGGCTCAAAATTCATATTCAGTTAGATTTTACGGGTAATTTCACAAGGAAGTCGGGAGAGGCTGAGAGTACTGCGGCAAGATGGAACACTCCGCTGACAACAGCCAAGCATATCGCCCTACTACTGGTTCACGACCCGAGCGATTGCAGACCGCACAGGAATGACATCGCTGGTCGAGTTCAGGAATTCGAGCTTCACCTGGGGTCCGAAGACGAGGCAATGCGTGGACCCTCCGAAGTGGAACGTGCCAATTTCCTGACCCTTCTTCACCACCTGACCTGGGTTCACCGTGATCTCGCAGCTCGAGACCTCCACCATGCCGATGCCGATGAAGCACATGAGACCGATTTTGGGGTTCTTGGCTTGGATGAAGATGAGGGCGCGAGTGGCGACTTGGCTCAGGAACGACTGCTGGCCCTGGAAGGCCCAATCCTCTTCAGGGGGAAGGTGTTCGGTTGGTACACCAGCGAAGTAGGTACCTTCGACAACTTGGGTTTTGACGACAGTGCCCTCCACGGGGCTGTGCCAGCGGTGGTAGTAGTACGGGCTGAGGAAGGCTTGGTAGACGGTGCCGCCTACGAAGCTGCTGGCGAGTGGGTCGTTGAGCATGTGGACGAGGGAGTATGGTTGGCCCTTGAGCCAGAACTCGTCCAGCGTATTTACATCAAACGCTTTGCGAAGGAACTTGGATTCGCAAGCGCTCACGATGACCGCGTCGTCATCCGGGTGCGCGACAGGGCGGGCGTTGGGTCGCAACTTCCTCGCGAAGAAGTGGTCCCACGACGTGAACCCCCAGTGCGGCTTTGTCGGATCGCACTCGAAGCTCTCTACGAAGTTTGGCATGTTCTCCATGGCCTCAGGACTGAGCCAACCGGTAGACCCTTCGTTGAGGACGTGGGCGGACTCGCTGGACGCAAGGAACTTCGACCAGACGGCGAAGATCTTGCGGAACTGATCGTTGACGCGGTGGTTAATGAGGATGGTGAATCCGTTCGCCATGGACATGGGCCACTGCATCACGGCGGTGAAGGGTAGGAAGACGAGGAAGTTGGTGTTAAACGTCGGAGCTTCCCCCATGAACTTTTGGAAAAGCAAGAGCATCGTAAGATAGTCCTTGACCTAAGGAGCAGAGTAGCATCAGCATCAGCACTCCCTTAACGCAACCCGAGAGTGGCGAGGAAGAATATATGTCCTTACCTGCGGCTGGCCACTTGGATCGGTGCTGGGTACATTCTCGAATACCCTGTGGAAGCCCATGAAGAGCTCGGGATCGCTCTCGATGGTGTTTTTAAACTCGACGACGGCGGGGTGCGTGATCTGACGTGCTTCCTGGGTGAGCTCCCCCAACATTTTCTTAATCCAATCGTTGAGGCGGTCAGGGCGGTCAGGAACCCAGCCCCCGACGCTCATCAAGATGGGCGCGTTGAATGGAGACGACGCATATGGAGCGGTCAGGCGTTCGGGAGGCATGACGAGAGTCGGACTAGTCAAGCGAAAGGAAACGCGCTCAGAGCGGTTCATATTATCGGCGTTGGAAAGGAATATGCACTTACATTCAAGAGGTGATGTACGCTGTCAATGTAGGGGGATGAGGAGAGTCGAGATGTTGGGGGGACCAGTATCGAATTATCGTCTGATGCCTCAGCCGGAAGGGCGACGGTACGAGCTTTATACCAGCGAGATGTTGAACCAGAGCGACCATACGGGGAAGGTAGATGGGTACGATGGATATCAACATGGTCAATATGTGGTGAATACGTACTTACGGCAAATTCTCTTTAAGGGGCTCATGACGTGCACGGGATCATGTCGTTTTGGTAAGTCCAACAGTCCCCTCGATTCGAGGGTGCATTCCAAAGGAAAATGAACCAAGGCTCTAGAGACTCGCCAATCCATCTATTATTGATCACAAGACTTGGCGTGTCCGGACCTTCGAGTCCGAGGGTTACTACTCGAAGAAGACAGTGCAGGTAGTGATTCCAGGATGGGCAAAGATGTGTGTCGCCTTGCTGGGTGCAGTCGGAAGTCTGAGTGTTGTACGTTGAACGTTGAGCGAGCGCTCTCGGAGCGCATGTGGTGGTGAGTGTATGCAAAGCTGCACAGCGCGGCGGCACTTCAACTCGTCTCAACCTTACTTATGTAATAACATCTTCCTTGAAGGCTCTCTCGCTTCCTCAGGCAAAAAATGCTGTCGTGCTCAGCGTCTGTAGCATCCCAGTGGGGCCTTTGGTTCTTGCGGTTTGAAGGCATCAGAGGCGCGGAGACCTTGGGCTTGCTTCACACTCGCGACCCATCGGCCTGACCCTTTCCACCCCTAGTCTGAGCCTCACATCCATCCAACAGCACCTAGACGCCGGTTGAGGGCCACTCGAATGCGGCAAAACTTACGCAGGAGCATTCCCCGAGCCCCCGTCCTGGATAGGTCCTCCGCGTGCCCACGCTATCAGGATGCGAATAGCAAACCGAACTGCCAACCAAGATTCAAATATCAACATAAATTTGGTGCTCTTGAAGCGAAGGAGGGCGACCCAGCAAGGTTATGGAGACTTCTGCTGGTGCTTGCCGACTCTCGTCCTATGTCATATGTCATATCTCAACGACTCCGTATGCTGTTTGTAGCTGTTCGGATTGAAGAATGAATTCGCATTCTATTGGGGTCGGTTCCCCTTTATAATATGTTTATACGAGGATCTAGTCTGGGCGGTGACATAGGAAGACATTTATTCAACAACGGCCTCACCAACGGCGTTTCCATCTGCGGGCTGTCTATTTCAGAGCGCAAATCTCTATGGAACGGGAAGCATCGACTTTGACAGGAAGGAGGCTCCGCCTTACTTACGTCCTTAACTGAGATATCCTTCTGTGGCCTTTCTGGTTTGGCCAAGATGGTGGCCATCCGATTGTACTCGAGATTAGACAGAGCATGTGACGCCGTCAGAAGGGCAAGCTCTTTTTCTCCTTTCTTCACCGACTCGGATCGGATATCAGATTAATGTGGCTGTATTCAATAGTTCATGGGTGCCTTTAACCATACGATGCGGACAACTCTGCCGAGCACCCTATGACGCTAAGCATGCTCCAATGCTCCAACGAGATGATCACAAGTTGTACTATAGGTCATTTTCCATACCCTCTGGAAGCGTGGGCGTGAGCCGAAGAGGATCGATTTTCAGGCTTGCTTTCCACTTGCCTTGATCGACTCACGTTCAACTCTTATTAATCGAGTCCAGTTAATTAGAACAGCATTTAGGCGCTATTGTTCGTTTGCATCGAAGCCAAGATGAAGGCGATGGTCGGCACATGCAGTGAACGCACTCAAGTCGCGCTGGAAGCACCCCGGTGCACACGAGACCAAATCGAAGTAGAGGTGACCGGCAAAAGCGCAAGCTTCCGCGGTGGTACCGTACTAGCTTCCCCTTCGAAAACGCCACATCCGGAGCTATATGCCTTGGCTTGTTGTGGATGAGCGATCCAAGAACCTTGCTGGCTCCTTCCTACAATGCTATAACGTTCTGTCAACTGTGCTGCACGCCGTCGATTGGATCCGACGTCGATTGGGACCAGCCGTCCTCTTTCAATACGGGATCTCAGCAGCATTTGGTGCCCAACTCCAACCTCGTCGACAGTGGTCTTATCTGAGAATCACATTATGCCCCTGTCGTCTTGGCAGTACCGACTTGGACAGAGAAAGGCAGTTTTACTTCACATAGCTCTTCTGTGATGTTTGTGATTTGGGCTGGCGGTAGTTGTATTCTCATCCTTCCGGACTTTGTAGGACCCCGAGTCTGATTGCCCTCACAAGACCAACGTGCGTGCACCCGAGCTTAGTCTCCCCAAGTCAGCCCAGTACTCCGGACCTGCGGACCTTCGTTCTTAAGAAAGGTCTCGTGTTCAAAGTCTGGTCTGCCTTGGGGAGACTAACCCGAGCTACGCAATACTTATGCAAGGCTATGTCAAGGCTCCAAGAGCCGTACCCTCTCATGTATGGACGCGCCGAGGGCCGGATTATCTGGGCTCCGTTAGGGACTCGTGATTGGACCAACCACTGATGGAAGACGGAAGACTGCGAGCGCGGAGGACTACGTCGATGCGAATTCAATATTATTACATAACTATTTGGGGCGCCGCAAATTCGGCGCCTTTGGCAAACTCACCGCCAAGTTGCGCCAACGCGCCAGCGTACAACGGACAATATTTGACTACTTAGTCGCGATAGTAGCCTTGGAACAATGACAGTACTCTAGCGCCCTAATTCTAGCAGGAAACCGGTCGCAATGGGACAGATACTCTGAAACTGGGCGCTGCAGCGCTAGGACGACGAAGATTGTGACCATATGTAAGCGATTGAACATAACGGAGCCTCAGCAAAAATCTTGGGATTTTTCCGAGCAAACGTGTGCATTCGAGTGCTGCATTCGAGCTGCGAGTGCCAAGCATTATAGAGCCCTTCCGTTGAGGACACAAGGTACAGGTTTCGAAGGCCAAGACGAGCCGGTTTCGCGGCGTTCGACGCCGAGGATTTGACGCTGGGGACTGCAGCAAAAACGTCGCGGCCCACGAGTGCCAACCAACCTGCTAAAAATCACACGGTCGCCCCCACCGAGAATATAACAATCAACGAGCGCAAATCAAGCAATCGGGACCGCCTCGGACCCCTACATTGGGGCAAGCGCGAGTCCGATTGATTGACGCGGTCCGTTGATCAAGAGCCTCGAAGCGACTTGATTCAGGCCGCGGCGGTGTGGGTAATGACCTGGGGTCGCTTCTGTTGGAAGAGGCGGATTGAGCGAGTGGACGGCGCATGCACGGTCCCGTTAGAGATCTGGCGGGGAGAACTAAAGCGCGAGAAAAGTACGGGTTAAATTTGAGAGAGGAGAATATAAGCGGCATTGGAGCATACGCGTGGCAGAGTGACTATGGAGCGCTCGCAGGGAGTGGGCTACATGTCCATCAATTCCCCTTGTCGGCGCTTCATCCCCTGCCGTCCACCGAAGATATGGACTGCGACGCTCGAACGCTGCGCGCACAAGGGTGAATTCGCAACAAAGAAGGCAAGCGAGGCAACGTGAATCGCGGTCAGTGTCAAGTCCCAGCCATCAATGAATGGATACACAAGCTCACCCGACCGCTTCGTTTCCGTTACTGGCAAACGGTCAAACAGGCGCCACAGCACATCCGCGCCCCCAGCATTGCACCCCTGGATAAATGGAGGTTATCAAGACGGCAAGAATGCTATGAGCTATCACCACCACTCTAGGGGAAAGCCGTTTGTTCCTCCTCGCCCCCTGAAAGTGTGCTCGCCAATATAAAAAAATGTGGACTTACTCATCAACGCGGGGGCATTACCTCCGCACGCTTACTCCCTTGGCATGCATACTGGTCTGTTTCAACGGCTGCGAGCATGTACCACCCAGCCACTTTCGAGCACGAACAAAATGGCACAGCTACCGCGATGCAAACACCGCGCTACTGTGTTATGCGACAAGCCTGATCAGCTGTACTCCGGCCAATAGACTACATGGTCCCTCTCACCTTTCTGGGCGATGAAGCGCTTTAGCCTCTGCATACGCGTCACGTGTCTAAAAGGGTCGTCGCTGCGCGTATACGAGAGGAAAGGGGGCGGGGTGGGATTACGTGCACGGGCCTGATAGGGACGAGGAGGGAAGTGTTCCATGTAGGGAAAATTTGGCCTCCTGTACCCCAGACAACCGCGTTCGCAGGGCCTTTGGCTCCAGGCTCCGTGTTCCGAGCGGCGATGGCCTCTTTCGCGCGATCTCCGATCCCTCCTATCCCACTCGCTCTCTGGCTGACAACCTGCGTCATTGCGATGGCGGTCTCGCGAGGTGTGATCGTCGCTACGGTGTGTCGACCTCGAAGAGGGCTGGTAGGGGGTACGGGCTACTCTCTCGGTAGGGCGGTCGACGGTAAGGTGATCTCTCCCTCCCTTTCCCCTTGTCCCCTGATCGATAACTGGTGTCGCCACGATGTTGGTCTCGTGGGCTGCGATCGTCGACGCGGGATGTTGGCCTTCAGGGGATTTCGTACGATCCCACCCTCCCTGTGTGCCCTCTTCGCCTCTGAATGACGGCTCGTGTGGCTGCCGTGGTATTAATCTCGCGGGCTGCGATCGTTGGGGGCCAGATTCCGATGTTTGAGAAGCGTTGTAGGCGGATAGGCGTCTTTCCCGTGAGTATCAGGCGCTGAGGTCTACTGGGCGATCTGCTGCGGCGGTGGCGGGGTGTTTCCGTCTCCTCTCCCTGACTGATACCGACCGCTGCCGCCGGGATAAGCACTCGACAAAAACAAATAGACAGATGAATCTGAGGGACGCACGATTGAAGGTAACGTAGCCCCCCGCTTCGATGGTCACGCGTGCAGTGGACCCCAAGGTTCAAAGTATACTGCATCGTGCGAGCGATGTGGAGGGGGGCTGGGGAAAACATGTCGGAGCTGCTTTTCTGCTTGCGCAGTTTCGGTGGCTGAACAGGCGCAGGAGCTGATACGAGGAGCGAGAGATGGGAGCAGAAAGAGGAAGGAAAGTAAGACAAGGCAAGACTTATATGCCATCAAGCTTTTGGTGCAACACGGACCTGCTGAGTCTATGGCGATGTCTCACACGTCGGTGGGCGCGATGTGAGACCAAGTACGTCACACTGGATAGCTAGCACGCTCTGGCAAAGAGGACCGTTCTCCCCCAACGCACGTAGGCGCGGAATTACGCCAAACTTGGAACGTGGTTGCCGCTCTCTGTGATTGTGGATACGCGTCAGTATGTGAGCGGAGAGAACGGAGAGCTTTGAGGGGGATACAAGGCTACTCACCTCCATCTGTTGCAAACGACGCTTCCTTGGCTGGTGCAGAGCGCGTGTAAGCTGGCGTGATATGCTGCGGGGAGGGCATGAGCGTAAGAACGGGTGTGTACAAGCTATTACTAACGTCGTTATAAGACCAAGGGCCACAAGAGCGCAGTAGATCCGCCCACCTCCAGTAAGGATACAGGCGACCGGTGGGGAACGCCATCGCAGATCTGAAAGCCAGCCGTCACGACAAGCGACTGGTGGGGAAAGGTGCAATTTCGTCAGTATTTTTGTTGAAACGCGGTCGGGAAGAACGAAGGCCACAGAGAGAGTAACAGCTCACAGTGGAAATTTTCCCGAGTGGGCGATGGCTAAGAGGTGGGCGCTAGCCCCGGGATGGTCCCAACCAGGTTGACCAGCGCCATGCGAAGAGTCGGACGCGGTTGTAAACGGGATCGTAGTTGCGATTGTTGTAATGAAGGATCCCGAGGAAACGAAGGGTCCTGTGCCATAATATAGGTGCATACTGAGTGAAAAGCAGCCTCGAAAACAGCCTCGAAAACTCACGCGACTGGTTTGGACTTGGGTGTGCCATGATGCGCACGGACGGGCGAGTGGGTATGGTACGCGGACTAGGACTGGGTGTGTGCTAAAGCGAGATAAAGAGCTCGAGATGGTGTTGCGAGGAGGGCTGAGGCGCTGGTGCGCAGAGGCGAGTACCAAGGTCATCGTGCTTTATACCGTCCTGTCTATACCACGCAAGCTTGGAGCTTGACGCGGGCGCGCCCGAGAAGAGCCCAGAGGCCGCGCGATGTCCATGGTGATTGATCGGGCACCCTTGCTTCTGAGGATGAGCATATGCGTGGGGGCTGGGGTGGCCGCGATCCAAAAAGACGTGCTGGCTGACAGAAACTCGAACTTGGAATCGCTGTGACCACGCGTTCCGTAACGCGTGCGGTGCCTGTCATACTGTAGTCACGCGTCACGGCGCTGGGCGTTGACGTTGGGCCCCTTCTGCGCAACTTCCGCGGTCGACTTGCGCGCAGAAAGTTGAAGTGATCGAAGCCCTGCGAGCCTCGGCCTTCCAAGCAATTCCTGTCTTCTGGAAAACTGTTTCGGATCCATCAATATTTTATGTCCCCGCCTAGGCCTGTCCTCGCGTGTCCCGCGAAATTCGCAGTGGTATCCGACGGCCGCCGTTGGCCCCATAAATCTGGCTTGAGAGCTCAAGCTGCCAACAACGATCCCCCATATCGCTCGCTTGTTCGCGTTTTACGACCTCCACGGTACTCCTCAAACTACGCTCAGCTTTACCATGCATGTTTTCGCTCCGCCAGCCATCAGGCCCAGCAAAGTGACCGGGCCGCACCTGCGCAACTACGATCCTGTTACACTCTCGCTGTCCACGGGCCCTCGTCGTCGCATTGATGCCGCCCGCTAGGACCCGCGTTTTCGAGTAAGTGCCGAGTCATATCCACACGGGCACCGACCCAATCGCGCTATTTATATTTCTAAAAAACTCGTTGAAACCGCAGGTTTATCAATGAAGATATGAAAGTGGAGGCTCGCCACCCTCGCACAAGGCGATACTCGGCACGCTTCCCAAACGCCCGACAGGACGTTCGACTTGGTACAACCAGTGCTTCTCGGCTGTGCCACTTCTGGGTCGAATACACACTCTCAGAAATATCTTCGAAAAATTTGAGCGTAGCATTGGTTGGAGAGCGTGTTTGAGCGGGCAGGAATGCAGGAAGCCCCCGGTCGGTCCGTATCACGATATTCTCTGTGTTACCCGCGCTCAATAATTTAGACGCTCTATTCTTCTTCAGCATCTCATCCCTATCCGCAAACATGGCACGATAGAGTCCTTGCGGGCACTAATCGACGCCGGAACGATTGTACGTCTTTCTCACTCTACTGCTACCACCTGCTACATTGCCTTTCCTACGCTCGCAGTCTTTGACAAGCGCGTTGAGCACTACCGCCTCCCGCGATCGCAAGCCCGAGCCCAACAGCCGAGCACCTCAGATAAGGAGTCTAGCTCCAGGCAGGCCTTGGCTCTTATTGCGACCACAATGACGCGGTCCGCCACAGGTACCAGTCGATTCTTCGCGAACATCGTGCGAGCACTGCCAAAGGCAGACCTGATACCTCTCAAGAGCATCCAGTAATGCGCCTGTCAACAGCGTTTAGAGGCGTTTTCCGCAAAAGCCGACCAAGATCAGAACATCGCAGGCCTGGCCCGCCTAGGAGCCACCAGCTCACGACGCTCCAAGTACCCAGGCCGATAAATACCAAGATTGCAAAGGTTACTACGGCTGCCCGATGTTAGAAATGCCGGGTTTTACTACTTCTGGGATTTGTGAGTACACGCTGCGTGGCTTGTCTGTAGCGTGCACCATGCTGACTGTGCAATCATAAGCTCAAATGTAGTTCCACACCATGCTTCGTGCGGTGCGGTGGAGCGAGACCACCGTGCCTCGTTCGCTTGGGTGGCGGGAGCGAGGCCGCTCGCTAGCCCGCTTGATCTCTGCTCTCTTTACCCGAAACACCCTACCGTTTGACGTGCGGGCGTAACAAGAAGGGCGGGCCAATCAATCGCGAGAACGCTTGTCCCGATATATGGGCTCCGAGGTTCTCTCGGCTGCTTAGCTCGTCTTTCTACCTGCGGCTCACGCCTTTTTTGTGGAGCCCAAGTCGCCATCGTTGTCGCCGCTAGCCAGCGATTAATATTAAGTGCGAACCGTCCCGTTTGAAACGTCTAAATGGGAAGGAGCATAAAGTATTCTATCATGCAAAGCGCCCAAGGTGATCTAATGCTCGCCTTTTGAATTTGCCGCTTGTATACGTGATTTTCTTGCGCTGAACCGGTGGAAGAAATTGGCATACTAACCCGCCCTCGCTGTATTCTGAAGGGCACTCTGCATAGTGCGCGCAGCTCGGGCATCAGCCGCATGCTCAGCGCCCGAGTCTACTGGACTGTGATGGTCGCGACATAAATATCTTGCCCAGGGTGCGCGGCGGTCTGCTGAGAAACGTATCGCGCTGGACCCGGATCCTTGAACCTGGATGCCAGCGGCACAGACGCTGTTAGTTATCGGAGCCTCGGATTTCGCAGGGGTCTCCGGGGCCGAAAGTGTAGGCCAGCTTTGACGAGAGTTCGGGAAATCTAGCAGCTTGTGCGTGCGCTCGTGAGCTTTGCCATTGTGTATCGAACGCGCGTAGTCAAAATCATAGCAGTAATGCTAGGTGCTCATATGATCACGTGGGCTTCCGACAAGACCTCGGGAACCACGGCACAACAGCTCTTCCTGTAGTACGTCCCCCGCTCCAGAAAGCTGTCTGGTTTTTCCTTCCATACCTCCCACCCATTTCACTGGAGGCTCATCTGCCTTACTTACCTACTTAACTGACATATTCTTCTGTGGCCTTTCTGGTTTGAGTAAGATGCTAGTAGCCATCTGATTGTACTCGAGATTAGACAGAGCATGTGATGCCGCCAGCGGGGCAAGCTCTAAGTTTTCTCCTTTCCTCACTAACTGAGACTCGGATTTTCTATCCGCTTTCCATACCCTCTGGAAACGCGGGCGTGAGCCGAAGAGAATCGATGCTCGAGCCTGCCCTTTCCATTCGCTTTGGTCGACTCATGTACATGTACAACCCTCTTGAAACGAACTGGAATCCAGTTAATTAGAACAGCATCCGATAGGTGTTATTGTCCGTTTGTGTCGAAACCACGATGAAGACGGTGGTCAGTGAACGCTACTCTAGTCACGCTGGAAGCATCCTGGTGTGCACGAGACCGAGTCCAAGTGCTAGCACGACGAAGATTGTGATCATGGACGTTTGGACATAACGGAGCCCCAACAAAAGTTCCAAGGATTTTCAGAGCGAGCGTGTGCGTTCGAACGTGTGTTCGAAACATGAGTGCCAACCACTATAGAGCTCTTCTGTTGAAGATATAAGCTGCAGATGTTGAAGGTCAGGGACGAGCCGGCTTCGTAGCGTTCGATGGCGGGGACTGCAGCAGAAACGTCGTGGCCCGCGAGTGCCAACCGATTTGCTAAAAATCACATGGTCGCCCCCATCGGGAATATACCAATCAACGGGCGCAAATCAAGCAATCGGGACCGCCTCAGACCCCTACATTGGGGCAAGCGCGAGTCCGATTGATTGACGCGGCCCGTTGATCAAGAGCCTTGAAGCGACTTGATTCAGGCCGTGGCGGCATGAGCAATGGCGTGGGGTCGCTGCCGTTAGAAGAAGCAGGTTAAACGAGGGGACGGCGCACGCGCCGTCCCGTTAGAAATCTGGCGTGGAGAACTAAAGCGCGAGAAAAAAATACGGGTTAAATTCATGAGAGGAGAGTATGAGCGGCATTGGAGCGTACGCTTAGCAAAGTGAATATGAAGCGTTCGAAGTAGGTGGGTGACATCTCCACCAATCCCCCATGCCGGCGCCTCATCCCCTGCCGTCCACCAAAGATATGGATGGCAACGCTTAAGCGCTGCGCGTTATCAAGGAGGTTAAGTGAGGCATCGTGAATCGTGGTCAATGACATGTCCCAACCATTGATAAATAGATACACAAGCTCACCTAATCGCATCGTTTCCACTATTAGCAAAGGATCAATCAAGCGCCACAGTACATGCGCGCCCACAATCGTGCAACCCTGGATAAATGGAGACTATCAGGACGGCGAGAATGCTTTGAGCTATCACCACCACTCTAGGGGAGAGCCATCTATCCCTCCTCGCCCCCGAGATAGTGTCCGCCAATATGAGAAACTTGGACTTACTCTCCAACGCGGTGGTACCACCTCCTCACGCTCATGCCCCCTGGCATGCGCGCCCGGACCTTTCAACGGCTGCGAGCATGTACCACCCAGCCACTTTCGAGCACAAACAAGATGGCACAGCTACCGCGAGGCAAATACCACCCTACTGTGTTAGGCGACAGGCCTGATCAGCGGTACTCCGTCCAATAGACTGCATAGTCCCTCTCACCTGTTTCGGCATATATGTCCTGTGTCTCAAAGCGGCGTTGCTGGATGTATGCGAGAGACGAAGGGGCGAGGTGGGGTTGCGCGCACGGGCCTGATGAATGCAAGGTACGGATTGTTCCATGCGGAAAGACCTTGACCCCCTGTACTCCAGACGACCGCGTTCGCAGGGTCTTTGGCTCCAGGTCCTGCGTTCCAAGCAACGATGGCCTTTTTTGCACCGTTCCTCCTTCCTATCCCCCTCGCCTTCTGACTGACAACCGGTGTCTTCGCGATCGCGGTTTTGCGAGACGTGATTGCCGCCGCGGAGTGCCGACCTCGACGCGAGCATTCGTCCATGCGCATCTCTCTACTATGCCCATTTCCCTCTTGGTGAAAATGGCAGAGCCAGGGGCGAAAGACGCGTCTGGAGCACGGCGCGTCTCGGTGGCGGCGAAGGTGTGCCGTTGGGACAACGTTGGTCGATGGACCGCAGTTTCCAATGTGGAATACTGGCCATTGAGAGATTCCATAGCTGAGCTCCATAGGCCGAGCGACGGTCCCACCTTCTGTGTCCTCCGCCTCTGGACGAGGGCTCGTGTAGACGCCGCAGGCCTCCGTGCTTTGAGAGGCTTCATAGACGGGCGGGCTGGATTCATACATCCTCTCCGCGTGTGCCCTCCGCCCCTGAATGAGGCTCGTGCGGCCGCCGTGACGTTGGTCTTGCGACCTGCGATCTTCGGGGGCCAGGTTCCGATCTATGGGAAGCGTTGTAGGTGGAGAGAGCGGGAGCTTTGAAGCGGATACAAGGCTACTCACCTCCATCTTCTGCAAACGGCGCTTCTTTTGGCCAGGCAGACGGTGCGTAGGCCGGTGTAATATCCTGCGGGGAGAGCGTGAGCGCAAGAGTCGATGTGTATAAGCCACAACTAACGTCTGCATAAGATTGAAGGCCACAAGGGCAGAGTAGATTCGCACATTTTCAGTAAGGATATAGGCGACCAGTGGGGAAGGCCATCGCAGACTTGAAAGCCAGCCGTCACGACAAAAGCGGCTGGTGGAGAAAAATGCAAGTTTTTCAGCATTTTTGTTGAGACGCGGTCGAGAAGGCGAGCGAAGGCCACAGAGAGAGAAATATCAGCTTACAGTGGAGATTCTCGCTTCCAGAAGGGTACTGCGAGCGAGCCGATGGCTAAGAGGTGGGCGTTAGCCCCGGGATAGCTCCAGCCAGGTTGACAAGCGCAATACGAAGGGTCGGACGCACAATTGTAAACGGGATCGTAGTTGTGGTTGCTGTGATGTAGGATCCCGGAGTAACGAGGTTCCGTGTGCCATAGTAAAGGCGCATACGAAGCGATAAGCGGTCGGAGAAAAAAACAGCCTCGAAAACTCACGCGACTGGCGTGGACTTGGGTGTGCCGTGGCGCGCATGGATGGGCGAGTTGGTACGGTACGCTGGGCTAGGAGTATACTAAAAGGAAGTAATTATAAAGAGTTCGAGATGGTGTTGCGAGGGGGGCTGAAGCGCTGGTGTACAGAGGGTACTTACAAAGCCATCGTGCTTTATACCGTCCTGTCTATGCCACGCAAGCTTGGAGCTTGACGCGCCCTAGAAGCCGCGCGCGATATCCATGGCGATTGATCGGGCACGCTTGCTTCTGAGGATGAGCATATGCACCGCGCCCTCCGTGGAGCGGCCGCGACCTGGCTGACAGCGACAGAAACTCGTCATAGTCACGCGTCACGACGCTGGGCGTTGATGTCGAGCCACTTCCGCGCAACTTCCGCGATCGACTCGCGCAGAAAGTTGAAATGATCGGAGCCCTGCGAGCCCCGGCCTTCCGACCAATTCCCGTCTTCTGGAAATCTGTTTCAAATCCATCAATGTGTATCCCCGCCTGTCCTCACTTGTCCCGCGGAATTCGCGGTGCTATCCGACGGCCGCCGTTGAACTTGGTCCCATAAATCTGGCTTGAGCGCTCAGATTGCCAACAACGATCCCCCATCTTCCTCGTCTGCTCGCGTCTTACAAGCTCCACGAGTACTACTTGAACTACACTCGGCTTTACCATGCATATTTTCGTTCCGCTAGCCACTGGGCCCAGTAAGGTGACCATATGTTGCGTATTTATATCGCATCCAGGCAATAAACTCGCAACTTTTTTCCGCAGCACCCCGAGCTCGGAAGAAGGCCGCGTGCGCAACTACGATCCTGTTACACTCCCGCTGTCCACAGGCCTTCGTCATCGCATTGATGCTGCCCGCTGGGACCCGCGTTTTCGAGTAAGTGCCGAGTCATATCCACACGGGCACCGACTCAATCCCGCTATTTATGTGTCTTAAAAAATTCTTTGAAATCGCAGGCTTGTCACCGAAGATATGAAAGTTGAGTGCAGCCGAGGCCCGTCGCCATCGCGCAAGGCGACATTCGACTTGGTACATCCTGCGCTTCTCGGGCGAGCCACTTCCGAGTTAAATATGCACTCCCAACTATATCCCCGAAGTTGTTGAGCGTAGCGTCGTTCGGAGGGTGTGTTTGGGCGGGCAGGAAAGCAGAAAGCCCCCGGTCACACTCGGTCTGTATCACGATATCCTCTGTGTTACCCGCGCTCAATAAATTGGACGCTCTATTCTTCTTCAGCATCTCGATGGTATCCGCACACATGGTAAAATCAACTCCTCGCGGACGCCAGACGACGCCGGAACGACCGCACGCAGCCACGGCTGTGCCTGCCATGGCCCATTGCGCGCTACAGTGTCTCTCGCTCTATTGCTACCGCAGTGAAGGATGCCGCGGTGGGAGGTCGATTCGGCCCGTCTGTGTTACTTGGTACGACTTCATGCGACTCCGGATTGGAGGTGGACCGTTCACTGGTTAGCGCCATGCCTCGAACTTGCGCGGCTGCAGCGTGTGTGCAGGCGATTTCAAGACGGAGGCGGGGGGTGACGGGCTGCGACGAACCTGTGCCGACAGCGTGATTCATGCGCCTGATTGAGTATACTGGCGGTTGTCCGATGCCAGAGATGCCGGGTTTTCCTATTTTTGGGACTTGTGAGTACATGCTACGTAACCTATCTCTAGCGCGCATCATGCTGATTGTATAATCATAAGCTCCAATGTAGCTCGGTGCCTTTCTCCCTGCGGTGCGCTGGAGCAAGACCACCGTACATTGTTCGCTTTGGAGGGGGGAGCGAGGCCGCTCGCCAGCCTACCCCACCTCTGCGCATGCCACTCAACGGCCATCCGATCCCGCGACGTGCGAGCGTAACAAGAAGGGCGGGCCAATCAATCGCGGGAACTCTTGTCCCGATATATGGGCTCCGAGGTTCTCTCGACTGCTTAGCTCGCTTTTCTATCTGCCTCTTGAGCCTTTTCGTCGCTAGCCGGTGCATGCACTGTCAAATGCGAATCATCTGAATGGGGAGGGGCGCAAAGTATTCTGGCATGCAAGCGCCTAATGTGATCTAATCTCGCCTCCGCTGTATTTTGAATCTGCCGCTCATATATAAGCATCCCTTGTACTGGGCCGCTGGAAGGAATCGGTATACCGGCCCACCCTCGCTGTATTCTGGGGGGCATTCTGCATAGTGCGCGTAGTTCGGGCGTCGGCCACATGTTCAGTGTCCGATTGTACTGGATGGCGGCAGTTGTATTTGAGCTCGGGGCGCGCGGTAACCTGATGAAAATCTGTCGTGCTAGGCTCCTCGGAGCCTGGACCATGGGGGCTAGCAGCAGCAGCATAAACAACGCTTCTATTATCAGAACCTCGGATTTTGTAAGGGTCTCAAGAATCGAAAGCATAACGAGGTTTTGGCGAGTGAGGACGTGCGCTCTTGGGCTTCGACGCTGCATCAAAAGCGTGCAGCCAAACGAGACCTATCACTCCGGAGTCCGGGCCATAGGTTTTTCGAGTAACTTGCTCCCAAACGACGCCATCATCTCTTCCGCGTCCTCCTGGAGCTTGACCTGGTTCCACTGGTAGTCAAACCCGTCGATGTATGTCCCAAAAATGACTTTTTACTTGTAAGGAATTTTGTCTTTTCTTTCCCTAGCAAGGGGCGCAAAATATTGTATAGACAAAATGGAGAGCTCTCTTCAAGTCACAGTGTGTGCATGGTACGGTCGAAGGGCGAGTTCAAGTTGACATCAACACGTCACTGTCACGGTCTGTCATAGTCTGTCATGGCCCGTAGTATTATACTAGTATTTTGATACTCTACTTACCTTCGCTCTACGCTGTACACACCCTAGCCTGTCACCTGCTACATCCTTCCGCTTACACGTACTAGAACGTGGCTCCTTAGCGCCAATCGTTAAAGCCAACCACAAAGCTCATAAATCCGTATCCATGCGCACATCATAGCCCAAACGGATATCGAATACGCTCGTACTTGAAAAAACGTGAGATCTCTGCTTTCGTTATTTTTGCCACAGTTCTCAAAGGATGCAATACAATGTCATGCAGCGAGGAAAAAAGACTATCTTGCACTTCGGAGGTTCGGGGACCATGGTTAGGCCCTGTTCTGAGTCTCGTAGACGGCCAAAGCAGCTGAAAGGTACCCTTTGTTAGAGGGGGTCAGGTGTGCGAAGAAAAGAGGGGGCACGAACCTCCCAGAGCAGAAGGATCGGCGATAACTTTGAATTCAACATCTTTCTCCACCTCGGCTCCGACGAGAGCATCCAACCCCTGTCGCACACGGCTCTCGAACTTGGGATACAGTAAGATAAGTCTGGGTGAATATGTTTAGATGGACTCAATCAAGGCGCCAAATAATAGAGACGTGTGCTCACTCCCCGGAGATGGCAAGGGTGATTTTGCCAGACGTAGACCTGCCTCCGCCAAGCTTGGCGTAGCCACCGTGGATGAGCGCAGCAGCAATGCCAACGCTACTAAGCCTCGCGGCGCGG
Source organism: Botryobasidium botryosum FD-172 SS1 (assembly GCA_000697705.1). Taxonomy (NCBI): domain Eukaryota; kingdom Fungi; phylum Basidiomycota; class Agaricomycetes; order Cantharellales; family Botryobasidiaceae; genus Botryobasidium; species Botryobasidium botryosum. The sequence continues at coordinate 232,375 of KL198064.1, read as the reverse complement.
GTTCCAACTTGCTCTGCAATAGTGCGGATGATCTTGGCGTCGGCGTCACTGATCGTGTCGGGCTGGAACTGGAGGTGCTCCACCAACAAGGCCTTGACATCCTGGATCGAAGCGGCGCCGTCAATCTGAGCGACAACATAGGTATCGAGGCCGAACGATGTGTTGAGTACGGGTGTGCTGGTGCCGTTGAAAAGGATATCCTGGTCAATCAAGGAAGTGACGACGTTGCGAACAATCTCTCCAAGGTACATCCAGCCGATCAGCTTCTCGTACACATGGAAGCCCGGGCGTACCGACTCGCGCTGAAGTTTGCGATCGTACGGAGTGGTTGGAATAATCTTTTTCTGAACAAAGAGAGGGCTGAATTGAGAGCACCAAGGCAGACTAATGGAGTCATCGCGACTTACACCGCTGCCGAATGCTCCCCACTCGGTATTGACAAACATCTGGCCTCCAAGTGATTTCTGGAGCGATTTGATGTTGCTGGCGTTTTCCACAATCGCAGCATTGGTACCAATACCGAAAATCGCACCTATGAGAAACTCAGACAGAGCGCCTATGAAATCTACAAACTCATCCACTTACCCAAGGCACATTTGTTCGAAAGATAGCCCTGCGCCAAGGTGGTAGCTACCGTCTGTTTCATCGCATGAGAACCGCTGGAATAATAAGTAGCACGCCGGCGAAACGTACGTCGTTGATAATTGCCGCGCCACGAATGTAGACGCCCTTCCTCGCGAGTCCCTGCTCAAGCAGCTTCAAGATATCTTCCCCAACGCCAGAGCGCAAAGCGAAGCCTTTGCTCCATCCAGCAATGACTGAGCGGCTGGGCGATGTTTTCTTGAGCTGGAATGGAAAGGTGACGCCAAAAGGAATAGGATTGCTGGCCGTGCCGTTGAGTCGGTTTTCCTCAACGAAGGATTTGATGGAGGTAACGAGGTAGTCTATCGAACATCGACGGCGTCACAAAGAAAGCCGGTGGGAACTGAGATGGTGCAGATTCACGAACCGACAAACGTGCTCAGCTCGCCTGACTTCAGCTGAGGCGCAATTTCGAACACCTTGTCGACCGACGCGAACTTTTGCTTTCCTTGAAGCTGGATTTGAGAGACTCGGCTAGGTGCTCACATTCAGAATATTACCGGAGTCGGAAAGGAAGGAGAGGGCTCACAAGGCGGTCCATTCGAAGTCGAGCACAAGGAACGATCTATGTAAGAGGAGTAGCACATAGGTGCAGTATCAAAGAGGCGGAGAGGGGTCTGAGGACCATACCCTCTCTCGGATCCATCTGGGATGCGAGTTACATAGGCGGGTCTGCAATCATGGGGCCAGTTGAGTGAGGCAGGTATGACACGAGCCATATTCACGTGTGCATACGTACATCATCGCCAGGCCATTGGGATCCCCCCGCAGTCCTTTGCTAAAGTCGTCGAGAAAGTGTTGGGTGATCTCTTGCAACTTGCTGTCGGAGAGCTGGAAGGACTTGTAGATGGCATCGAGAGCGGTCTGGCGTTCGGTAGACATGGCTGATAGTGTTTGGATGTCCTAGGTTGGATGGCAAGAGGACGGCCGCGAGTATGCATTTTATACCATGCCCAGTGCTGGAGGAGTAGCCGCCGAGAGTACATCTACACCAAGAGCGGAGTACCGGGAAGATCCGACCAGTGATAGCGCCCGTACCTGCAGCAACTAAATGTATAGATATTTCGAGCTCAGGCCCTTAAGTGACAATACCGGTGTACTGCCCGGGTACAGGCACATGAAGCGCTCGAGATGGAAGAGGCAAAAACTTTCCTCGCACGAGACCTGTAGCGTGCCTCGCAATATGAGCGCCTTCCGACCACAAGCGGGCATCTGGGGGCAAGACCCCTCGTGTGCACCGGGGCCACATCTCTCCGCCTCCGTTCTTGAGCGACTAATCAGGCGCCCAATAGCCGAATTTCACCATGTAACCATATAGATCAATTCTTGAAGTGCTTTTTCCACTGTTAGCCGCCGCTGCGGGCCAGAGTCCTTTGAACGACTGGGCGCTACACAATGAGTAGCTCTTGTCGGTCCATAGACGCCCTTTTGCTATTCGCACCAAGACCTAGGACTTAAGTAGCGAGCTGATGGAAGTCGAGCTGAGATCTCACCGGACTCATGTCCATTCTGTGTGATAGTGTGAGGTTGTGCGGGCAATAGGGTCTCCTTGATTTTACGTATAAAAGTCCTATCTAGATCCTAGGCGCCTCAAGCTCGAGTTCGTCGTCCATCACCTCACTTGTGGATAGCCTCTTGAATCTCGCAAACACCATGGGTTTCTGGAATTCGTATGTTCGATTCTTGTCGTAGATGAAGCACAGCATTGAATTTCGTTCGTGCAGGTATTCTGGACAATATAGCATGAATCAGGGCCAGGTTATCAACCAGCCCGGATTCTTATCCTGGAATCTATCTCAAGCAAGCGGACAGTTCAGCGGCGGAAGCTTTGGCGGCTTTGGCGGCCCTCCGATTGGTGGTTTTGGCGGCCCTCCTATTGGCGCTTTTGGAGGAGGTGCAATAGGCGCGGGCGGTAGTTTCGGCGCGATAGGAGTTGTTGCTAGAAGCAGCTGCTACAGTCCGTGAGTATTGCCTATCGGATTCTAACGCTCCAGCTAAGCGTTGCTTTAGTTATCAAGGCATGATTTGTTACCCTTGTTGAAATTCGGTTGACAGTGGTTGGACGAATAAAACCAGATGGATTCGCGTTTAGCTTGTGCGTGGAACACTCGCTGTAAACGCGTAAAGAGCATACAACATATATATTGGACGGAAATTTTAAACCAATCAAATGCTTACATGATAAGTGCAAGCCACCACGCAAATCCAACAACCCTGCAGCTGTGATTTGCTGGGGTTGCCGACTGTGATCCCGAGTGTTGACCTGAATATGGCGCAAGCTCGATCGTTTGTCGCGCTAGCTAGCATCATGCATGTATGGTAATTTTGAGCGCATGACCATAGTTCTATCCCCAAAAAATTTGAGAATATTGGGGTTAGTGGTGATCATCCAATATCAATGGGACATTCGAGAAGTGTTGGCGCCCAGATATTAATACCTCCGCGATCTGAATCTCCACCCCCACTTAGCTTCCTCAAGACGGACGCAGAGCGAGAATTCCTGCACCTCCTTTGGGAGACCAGTTGATGGGCGCTCACCACCAGTCTTCACTGGGAAAAATAGCCGTTAGCGCGCGTACACGACGCGTTTTTCATGATTACTTACGATGCTCCCCACTCCTATCACCTAGCGCCCGGAGGGACAAATTGCAGCCACGTTGCGTGAAGAGGAGAAGTTGTTCCAGGATGAGCTAGTCGCTCTCATGTGACAAATTCCAAGGAAAGCGTGCGCTGGAAATAGGTATCACCTTGAACTAGAGCCCTATAAAGGCAGAGCCACCCCCACCCAAAGACTACGTCTTTTATCCCCCTCTCATCTAAGCAAATCACTTCGACACTCAATCCGAGCCTATCAGCACAATGGGTCGCTATAGCTCGTGCGGATCGGATTTTTATGTTGTGCCATTTGTCGTAGTCAACTCACCTTGTTTGCCATTGCTAGTTACTCCCGAAGATATGAATACGAGTACGAATACGAAGACGAATACGAAGAAGAGTGTGATAACTGCGGCGACTATCGTCGTGTATCTCATCGTCATTATGAGCGAGAGAGGATTAGCAGCCGCTATGACAGGTTAGCAACCTAGACGTGCCTTGAGGCTCGCCAGCGGTAGCTGACTTCCGCCCTCCAGGTACAGTCGTCGCCTTCGCAGGTGTTAGAGGGGCCGACGCTACCTCCGCTGAGCGCAGCAAGTTTGGTTTGAGGTCGATGTCCTCGATACGTAGCGTTAGGGTGTTGAATGTGACTGCAGCTTGAGCGCTATTGAGGATTGGACCAAATGAGTAAAATCTGAGCGTAGTTGCTTAGGGATACGGCGCGCAATATCGTGAAGTTGAGCAAAGAGTACGGTGATTTCTGGGCGCGATGGAATCGGATATAAATGAGAGCGACGAATCGGGTGCGCTGAAGACTGAAGTACTGGAGCGGACTGGAGGGCAAAGGTCGTTCCAGAGATCCACAGGACTGGGTGACAATCGAGTTAACACTGGAGCCCCAAAGACTCACCCACCCCTTATACAAAAAATAATGGAAAGCGAGTGCAAGCCAAGCGATCAAGGCTGCCTCAGCCACCCAGCGCAGGGCGAGCGCGAACACAATCAATATTGCGAATCTCCTACATAATCGATTAGCGCGCACTTGCTTTCCAGCCGTAGACGTGGCGATTCCGGAATCGGGGGGAGCCTGTGGTATCCTCCCATTGCTGAGGACCCAGGATAGTTTTGCGTGTCGGGAGCCTTGCTTTCTTCAATGTCGTCTCCGTTGTCAAAACTCCTGGGCAAGAGGCGAATTAGGCAACGGTGCTGTTGCCAGTGACTGGGAAAGCTAATGCAGAAGATTCCGTGAGCGAGCTATAGTCCGAGACCACCATGTTTGGAGCAGGTCTCGGCGTGGCAAGGCCAGAGGGAGGAACGCAGTCGAATTGCGAATACCAGATAGATGACTTTCAGAGCGGTTTGTGTTCCTTCGGCGCGTTTGTGACGCTCTGATTTGTTTACATGCCATTCAGCCGTCGAACCAGGGTGCCGTCAGCAAGGTATTGATCGGTGGAGTAGGTTGCCAGGCTCCTCAGTCGGCGGGATACGTAGGCTGTGCCATAGAAACAGCCCCTCACCAGCGACATCCCGAAGGCTGCGAGCTGCCCCCTTCCCTTGACCTAGCCCCCTTCGTTGAGTTGATCGGCAACGTCCGCACGTGGATGCGCGCTTCTAGCCTTCAATTCCACAGATACAAGCTCGCGAGGTGGGACAAGTTCAGCAAGAACACGGGCAAGCAGCTCCGAAAGGAGTTGACGACGAACGACGGCTTGGTGGGGATGTTGCGAGGTTGCACTACCGGGGTGAACAAAAAAAATGAGCGCTTAAAAGTTCTGGCCAGCAAGCTCGAGGCTCGCTCACCTGCCGATGCCTCGGCGCCCATGCAGTCTCTCGGTATATCCTGTCGATAAGAGAGTGGAGAGATCTTTCGATGAGACAACAAGCTTCAAAGAGGCAGTTTTGCGTACACGTATATGAACTTGAGTAGCGAAATCGTAGTTGCCCCGGCTCTTCCGCGACAGAAGGCATAAAAAACCCATCAGTGGCAGTCGTTCGGTCCAGTACTTGGGAGGCGCACGAGCACACGAACGTGGCGATGCCCAGAAACGCAAGCCATTGGGCTCGATTTTGCGAAGACGCACGTGGATTAAAGGGCTGGGGCAATAGACCGATTCATGGGGAGCTTTGAGAGTCCGAGGTGCGAGAACGAAGACCACGCCGTTGTTGGATATGCATCCAGTTGGGGACCGAAAAGAGGGCAATTCGAAATAAACGATTGTACCTCCCCGCGTTTTACGCCGGATCAACTTTGCTCGCAAAAGGAAGCCCGAACGATGCACATACGCGAGAAGCAGACTGCGACGTTATTAGGTTCTTGAGGCGATCTATGTGTGCTCGTGAGGTGAAACGACCGCGTTTGGCATCGGCAGACGTTGGCGCGATTAATGCGTCTGGGCATTTCTTGCTGTTTTCGTGTCGATGGACCGCTGAAAGAAGATTTGTACTCAGGGATCCCGTGGAGCCGTAGAATTGAGGCATGCCAAATATCGTGTACTTGACTTTAGCGGGCTTCGTATTCGCGCTCTAAACTCGCCGTCAGTCCACGAGCTGCTTCTCCTCGGATCTGCTCACAGCTCTGAGTAACCGAGGCGCGATAGCACGCCATGGTCAGCGATCACTGCTTTGAATCTGCCGGTGTCGTTGGTTCTTGGCGGTCTACCAGCACCAGCAACGTGCGTTTGCGCCAGCTGCTTTGGTGACAGTATGGACGACAACGGCAACGACAGCGACGACGACCCAAGTTATCGCTCGATCGACGATGGCAGTGGAGAAGGGGATTGTTGTCGGTCGAAGACGCTTAGGATGGTCGACGGACACGCTGGTGAACACGGCTTGCAAATAAACAAGAGCCGCCACATGTTTACTTCCTGGAGAGCGCCATATTATTTGGGTAAGCTCCACCCAATCCCTGAGCACAGAATTTTGTGAGGTCTATCGACATAGGAATAGAAGTAAGCCCGTTAGAACCGCAGCGTCACATCTTTCATGGGCGACGACCAGGCCGCGCGAACCAAGCAATCGGGACCGCCTCGGACCCCATACATCGGGACAAGCACGGGTCCGGTTGATTAGTGCGCCAATCCTCGGCCTTTCAGCGGTACGTGGCCCGTTTATCGAGATTAACGTGGTGCATTCGGATAGCGGCCGATGGAGGGTCTGAAGAAGGGTTCCCGCAGGAGTAATACGGTAAGCGGCCTTTTTCACGCCAACCGAGAAAGGATCAAATCCTTGCCTAGAATGCGCAGAGATGGGCGATAAATCGGGGAGCATTGTGGCCGCGGTAGCATACGGAGCCTACAGCAGTCCATGAATAGATATGCATATCAGCAATGATAGAGTGGAGGCAGTCAGACTATAGGATCGCACTGTGCTATTCTCCATCACCACCAGCGTCCAGCGGCGCCCACAGGATAGGCAGATTAGCCGGGCCATTGTCAGCTAAGCGAGGCCCGGAGACGTTCAGCGTCCAGCACGAAGAGTTGAACACGTGTAATACTCACTGACGCAGTCATCTCCACCCCGCCCAAGCAGCTTCCACCCCACACCTAGTACTCGACCATCTTGAGGATTTACGCAAAAAACCACGGATCTGCAGCCATGTCCATACCGCAAGGGGATGTCGCCGGAGGGTCCGTTGGTTAAAACGCGACGGAGGCTTCAGACGATGGGTATATCGTGACTGCCGTGGGGCGGCCGCGTGTGATCGGTGAGTGTTGTGCGAGCGCAGATGACGTTGAGGAGACCTATGTATCACCCTGAGCCATATATTTTCCGAGTAGCTTACGCCATCATCTGTTCCACGTCCTCTTGGAGTTTGGCCTGGTTCCACTGGTAGTCAAACCCGTCGATGCATACCGTCCTCTCCTACTGCTCAACGACAGTTTTGTCGATGGGGGCCTTCCGGTTATTGTGGCCCTCAGCATCAATCCCAACCTTCACGTTCTGCCGCGGAGAATCAACGAGCCACTTTCTACCAAGGCACTGGAATTTGCGCGTGCGCTTGAACTTGGCGATGCTGGCGATAGGAACCCAATGGTCGACGTGGGACATATGTAGCTGCTCGCATGCTCTACGTGGGTACGCTTGCCCCAGCGTCTCTTCCAAGTTATTGCGCGTCTGCTAACCGCGAGATCCGCCTCGAAGATAATTTCCGCCGGGCCCACGTATGCGGGCGTAAACAAGCGCAAGTGCTGGGGCGTGTTCGTGCATATCCATCTCCCTCGTCTTCCTCCGCGACTTGGTTTGCAGGCCAATCCAGCCCGCCTCGAGTAAGATAAGGCGGAGCATAAACTGGGGTGTGTAGTAGTACTTTGACCAGCGATAGAGAGAGGCAATAAAATGATGAGCGGAAGGAAGCATGATCGACAAATCCATACGCTCGAATCGGCGGTAGCGGTGATTGAGAAAGCGGACCGTTGACCAAGTGTCGTCAAAGACATTATCCCGAGAATTGCGGCCTGTTTTTGCGAAGAGTTCGCCCCAAAGTAGGGATATTCAAAGTGAGCTTGACTAGCGATTCTGGCGAGCGGAGGGAGAGGTTCTCAAGCAACGCTATCGATCGGGCTATCACTGGTATGGGAGAGCAAGGCGGGGGTGCCTGGGTATGCTCCGCGGTCGGCAGGCTTGGAGCCTTTTGGATGCAGCGCTTCTCTGTCTGGTGAGACATGTCTACCCAGAATTTCCTGTCCAGGCGGGGTCGTCTATGAGCTCCAAGCGGAAGATAGTGGCTGAGGGTGTAAGAGGCGTGGAGTGCGGAATCAATTTACCGCCCGCAAAGCACACCGTCACACTCGCTCGCGCTCCATGCATCTTACATGGCAGCGAGCGGCCGGCATCAGTTTAACATGCAACCAGAACACGCTCCCCATCCGCGTCTTTTGAGGGATAGTGGCGTCACCGTTTAGCGTGGTGTCCCTGCCGATATCCTGGCAGGATTGCGAGAGAATGAATATGCCGTGCTTCCTGCGGTGGGTGCGGCGTCGATCGTAGTAGAGATGAGGAGTTCTCGAGCGCTGAGGCCCTGTTGCACGGTAGCTGAATGGCGATGCGCGGAGCACGACGTCCGATCTATTGGGTCAACCAAGTGGTTAGCGTTAGGTGGGGAGGTATGCGATAAGCAAAGAGAAACGGGTCGGAGGTATGGAAGGGAGAAAAACCAGACAGCTTTCTGGAGGGGGGGACGTACTACAGGAAGAATCATTGTGCCATGGCTCCCGAGGACTGGTCGGAAGCCCGCGTGATCGTATGGGCACCTAGCATTCTGCTATCATTCCAAATCCTGGACGAGGCTGAGGTACGTGAATTGCACCGGATCGACAGGCGACCTTTTATCGAGCGCGACAGAAATATTAGCAAGCAGCTCGAGGTCGACGACAAAAGTGTGCTTCCCAGCGACGGCGAAAAGCGGGTACTTACCGCTGTTTCGCCATGGATTCCTTCCCTACGGGAGCATTTCATAAATTAGCTTGGGGTCTGCGCAAAGATGACATAGGGAGTGTAATAAGAGGAAAGCGAAAGAGGGTGCGACTTACTATAACTGGCTCGAACCGGCGAGAGAACTCTACGAAGCTCAAGAGCGGAGCGAGAACGCTGGACATGATTGTAACGGGATCGTGGTTGCATCTGTGAGGCATGGCATTAAACAGTAAGACTCGGCCGACGAGCCGCCGTGCGCTATGGTTAGACTAAGCTGGAGATGAGTGAAGGGCAACAAGTGATATCGATGGCGCGCACAAGTCAGATAATATCATGTCTGCCACGATGCACATGGGTTGACGAAACTAGAACCCAGAAGAGGATAAGATTGTTAAGATCGTTAGAGGTGAAGCCAATTTAAGATATAGCGGTAGAGAGAGAACGACAAGGAGTTGCGAGTCGTCTCTCTAATTTACCGCGTTTTATACCGTTACGATTCCGCCGTGCCACTGGACACGCTTGGGTATGTTGTGAGCTGTTGTGAATACTGTTATAATTGAACGATAGATTGAGTGTGGCTTCGGAATTCTGGAGATGAGCGCTGAGTTGGTCGTGAGACTTTGTGACGGCGGCGATAGTCGACAGCCCACATCAAAATGAAAACTGACACTAAAAAGCGCGAACTGCGTGAGAACCATCTGTTGGATGGTCTGCGACCGGTGTCAACAGGGCCATGGGCACGCACCACAATATCAAGTGCGACAACGCGCGTGCCGGTGCACCAATCTTGAGCTCAGCTTGCATGGTTCGCCCTGCAGCGGTGGGTTATCAGAGCGAAAACAGAGCGATTCAAGGTAGAGAGGTAAGCGCTACACTAAGGGCAATAAAGTATCAAACTGAGAAGCGCCCTCAAAGATGATCTTAAAAACTACCTGGCTCGCTTGAAAAAAACGATCGATAATCAATGGGCACTGGGACAGCCGCGGCTCAAACCGATGTGCTGGCCGACAAGTTACAACAGGGAAGCAGCTAGAAACGAGGCCTGTCTGAAGCGGCGACGCGTCGCGTAACGCCCTCGCTGTTTGTCACACTCACGCATCACAACGAGGATGAGCTATATAAGGCTATGAGCAACCTTCGTCAGAATTAAAGCTCGGATTGAGCTCAAATAGTATTCTCACCAATTGCCGGGCTCTTTATGCATCGTGCCAGACTCCACTCAGCACACATCCTATTTCGCTCGCAGGACCTGTCAGACTGTCTACAGATGGTCCCGTATGGAGCAGCAGCGCTCAACACCTCTGATCCGCACTTGCAAGATATTCTCGCTCGTTCTGATGGCTGGAGATAGGTATCCTCCAGCCCCCAAGTTCTCGACGTTCGTCAATGTGCGACGTATACGCAACCTACTCTTGGTATGCTAAAACTAGGCTTGGGATTCGAATCATTCGATTGTCTCCACGCATGCAGCGGGTCCGATAAAAGAAAAAGCTCCTTCCATCCGACAAAGCGACTCACATCTTCTGAAGATCTGTTTCAAGTCCATCAGTGCGTGTAATTGCCAATGCGTGTTCCATGGAAGTCTGGGGACGCTGTTTGTCCCGCGTCTGTCGTCCAAGCTTCGTGGCCAAATACCCGCTGGGGACGTTAATAACAGTTGAATCTGTCCATCAAGACTCGAGTGCCAGCGGCAAATCCCCCATCTTGCTAACGTTTGTCTTCGCGGCACCCAAAATCATCAACCCACGCCCGTACTATATCGCAATCAGCTTTACCATGCATAATATTGCTCTGCCAGCAAGGTAGCTATATCCCGTATATATTGCATCCAGGCAATATACTCATAGCTCCTTTTTTCGTAGCACCACGGTGGCGGCCGTGCGCGCAACTGCGATCCCGTTACACTCCCGTCATCCACTACTTCTGTTAATATATGTATCAGCACCAGCCATCAAGACCCGCAACAGTGAGTAGGTACCAAGTCACATTGTTATTCTCCACGTAGACACAGACTCAATCGCGCTATTTTCCCGACTCGTAAATCTTCTTACTAACACTCGCTGAAAGGGCGGCTCTGCTATCGAGGGAGAGTTTCCTCGGGTGACGTTAAAGAAAGTGGCGCTCAGTCGAGGTCCATGCTTTTAAGCGGCGATATGTGCGTGAGCCCTCCCCTTCTTTCGACAACACTCATTTCCAGCCTACATGTTTACATCAGCTATTATCCCCCTGTACGCCATGCACACAGGTGATCCTGTTCCTTCGATCGCGTAGTTTGCATCTCTGCGGACGTTCTTTATGGCATATGGCACAAGTGTCGGCATCGTGTCGACGGCGACATGAGTGCGTTGCAAAAGCCGTGTTGATTTAACACAGATTAGGCGCCGTAAAGGTGGAATATGGCCGCACCACGTCGCTAGCCGCTCGAGTGCGAGATCGGTAATCTCGTGGTGCTCGAGGTCCGCCGATGCGCAGATAATGGTACAACGGTGATGATGGTGTCGACGGCGTCGGGCGTGCGGATATCGATATGGATAACCGTGGGGGGTGGACGAATTCGCGTGCGATGAGGCGGAATCTTAAATGGAGGCTGGACCGCGAGGGACTGCAGGAGAATCGATCGCCCCCCACCCATCGAAAACGACGCCGACATCTAGAAAACGTCGGCACAATCCTCCTAAGCTTCATCACTTATCATGTCCTGCACAGCTTCTTGATGCCGCCGCAAAAACTCGAGGGCCTCAATCGCCGGGGCAATACTGCGACGCTCTACGCTTATGCCCCACCATGCGAATCGATCTCAGCGTCTGGTAAAGGCTACATCATGCGAGCCCACCGGCTGGATGCGAGTGGATGAGACGAGGCTTCGCTCCGATGCTTGCATACTCCACCGGCGAGAGATGGCAGTCGGGACGCGCTCGTATCTCGGCTTGCGCAGCATATCGGAATGAGGCAGCCGCGTCTCGCGGGCCGGGAGGGGAGAGCGGAGCCGCTGGTTACTTGGCTATGACTCGTTTTCCTCCGATTCGATCAGCATGGGGCTGGCCGACGTACGCGCGTAACAAGAAGGGCGGGCCAATCAGTCGTGAGAACGCTTGTCCCGACATATGGGCTCCGAGGTTCTTTCGACTGCTTGGTAGCTTTCCTGCACATCACCCGAGCCTTGCCGTCGTGCACGGGGCGGCAGTAGTTAGATGGCTCGTGTTGCATCGAATATAAATCCCCGCGTTTCACTACATGGCTAACTGTAGTCTCTCACCCAGACGGAAGTGGGCGTGCGTGTAATATGAAAGCTGCGCGCGTGAGGCCTTTGACCCTACTCGCCTTTCATCGGCCGCACAGAGTAAGGAAAGAGAGCCGTCGGCATATGCACTGGCTGTTAGAGAGACTACACTGGCTCGCTCTTGCTGTTTCAAGGAGGGCATTATGCATAGTATAAATGTAGAAGCTAAAACACCAAGCAAGCGTTCAAGTGCCCAAATCTGTCGCATCGCGCTAAGCCGCGTTTGATACCTCTCGTCGGCTCAGGATACTTACGGCGCTCAGGTCCAAAATTTGAGGCCAGCATGCCGAATCTGCGTCTAGAGTCGAAGCTGGAGATTCCGACAAAGTCAAACCGTCAGTCATCAGAAGTAATCCATGAATACTGTAGCCTGAAGAGTCTCTCTTTTCCGCGAATGAGCGGCGAGCAACGCACGCGAACCAAGCAATCAGCACCGCCTCAGACCCCCCATAAATCGGGGCAAGCGCGGGCCCGATTGATTGGTGCGCCAGCGCCCTCTTGCCGTCCTACGCGGCCCGCTGATCGAGAGCAACCTAGCTGGGTCGTGGCGCGCCTTGAGCAATGAACTGGGGCCGGCGTTTTTGTGGACCGCACCGCCGTATCCGCTCCAAATCCCCCCTGTGACGCTCCATTGTAAAACCTCCGTCAACAGGATCTCGCGGATTCTCAGCGAGCGAGTCATCGTCGTGGATTCCTGAAATATCTCGGTGGATATCAAGGTGTGATTGACAGTGCAGACGGTATGCCGGGCGCAGGAGTCTGGAATGAGCTAGACGCAGCTGCTACGATCGGCTAGACGACCCAAGACAAGATTATCATAAAGAGTTGCGTTGAGGGTGGACGAAGAGGCGCCGCGTGGTGGGTAAAGAAAATGTACGCACAATCGTCCTACGCAACACTAGCGGTCCCAGATGGAAGCTACACTAGGCCAATGGAGTGCCTTGCGCTGAGCAGTCGAGCTGAGCAGTCGAGCGGATGTTAGTGAGCCGCTAAGGTTGATGGCGCCAACAAATGCGAAAAATATATGCTTACTCCTATTCCTAACGACTAAGCCTGCCACGCGCGCCGCTTGAATGAGCACCAGCGACTTTCGAAGGGAGGCGGAATGTACAGAGGTCGGATGAGCCAATGGCTTGTGTTCTTACTTGGCGCAGCGGTATCGCCAGCCTCCCGGTCGAGAGCTAATGTCGTGGCGGGCGTTGTACCCATCTCAATGGCACCGTTGGTTGCAGGCTGTAATAAAAGAGTAATATCACAGGTTAAAAGAGAGGTAAAATAGCCAGTGCCATGGTGTGGTGCCTTACTGTAGAAGCAGTTATTTCGAGTAGTGGTAAGAGTAGAGGCGAGTGGCGGTGGTGGTGGTGGTGATGGCTGGTGCGTGCGCGCGTGCGCTGAAGGGGGTGGGATGGAGGAAGAGAGCGAGAACGCGGGCGGCGCGCGTTATATATGATAGGCAGCTTGTAGGATCTGGCGGCGCAAACTGCGCTACACGAAAATGGCATAAGGAGCTGTATAATGCAAGGAAGACTTATTTAAGAGAAGCGAAAGAGTTGCATCTTGTGCCGACGGGTCTGGGTCCACGTACTGCGGAAGTGGATTCGGGTGAGGCCTGAGCGCCAAGCGACGACGCGGACGTTGGTTTGGTAACAGGATCGTAGTTGCGCGCGCCTGTGTGCTGCTAAGCGATAAAATTCGACCGGCGAAATGCTGTATGCCATAGTTAGAGTAGGTGAACAAGTGACGGATCGTGGACGACGACGTACGCGGGTCATGTGGATTGTAACATCTAGCACGATGCACGTGAATTGGAGTGCAGAGGGTCGTAGGCGCATGGTGTGGGAGAGCAGACCAATATTTCAATTATTCGATGGAGGCAGATGGAGACAGCGATGAAGAGAAGAGTTGGATCGGCGAGGCAATCGCCAATCTATCCCCTCTTATGGTGGTAATTCCGTCGTTTTATTCGGATTTTCAGCGCACACACTTTTCAGCGCGCGCACCTTCCCCAGCGCATGGTTTTCAGCGCACGGTTTTCAGCGCACGGTTTTCAGCACACAATTGTCAGCGCAAGGCAGACAGCACACTAGGATTAACGCATCCCGTGCGCGCCCACCAGACCAATTACTATATAATATCAAATAACTATCTGGTTTAACATATAAGCGACTGGTGCGCGCGGTTACTTCTCAGGAGCTAACTTGATGATATATTCTGAGCTAGTATTGTAGATACATGTGTGGCGAGTGTTGCCGTTAGCTGGCAGGCAAGAGGGGCATATGCAGATGGGTGATTGTCTACACACCTCGACCGTGCCTGCTCCTCAGGGTGAGAGGCTACTGGTATTTGGAGGCGCAATGGGGAGGCGTCAATTGACATTAGGGAGCCTGCGTAGGAAAAGGGAGGCGTCAGCATGTGAAATATGAAGAGCTCACCCGCGGCCGGATTTGGGGGTATCCACCTCGCGCACACTGCTCCACGCTGAATTGCACCCCCTCACATTTGCTGTTTGTGCTACCCTGCGTTGTGTTGCGTAGCACTAAGCGTGCGCATTTGGGCTAGCTTCCTCTGCGGCATTGTCACTGGCTGGTAGCTGGCTGCGCTGGGTGAAGAAGTAGGTTAGTGAATGCGCAAGAAAAGAGGAAAGAAAAAAGAAAAATCCCATAAATTAGAGGTGTGTACCTTGCACGCGCGGCTTCCTGCCACTTGCGCACCCCTGTCCACCGTGCTGTCCTGGGTCATTCTTTTGTGTTACCAATTTGCGAGGGCGTGAGGGGGAAGATGAGATGGCGATAATATCTGATCAAGGCAAATGGGTCACCTAATGTGCGAGTGAGTAGTTTGCTAGTTAAAGAATGGCTTCTGGTGATACTTAGTACTTACCTCTACCATTCATGTCCCGTGTTGAGTAGAGAGGGGTGTGCGAATGGGCGCAAACATGTGACGGGATGAAAACGGGAGGGGATGTGAAGTTAATGGGGAGCCATGAGGCAAGGCCGCGGAGGCGCCCAAGGGCATGGATTAACTGCAATAGCGATTACTTGAATGGGTATCTGTGTGGAGTACCGCGATGATGGGAGCTGCGTGGTGTGTTACACTGGAAGCGTTGAGTGGGGGCGCATGAAGGTAGGTGTACAAGGGAGAAGGCTACAATATATAAAAGAAGATATTGGCGATGGTTGAGAGCAGTGGGACTTACCTAGATGGTATTGACGATGGCGTTGAATGATGAATCTGAACGAGGAGACAAGGCCCAACCGGTGCTAAGCTGCAAACGCCGCCTTAAAGTTATACAAGCAACAGGGATTGGCTCGCACCGATTGGAAGGATTGCCAATGCAATAGGGTGAATGGAGGAAAGGGTGGGAGCGACGGCCTTACATGGAAAGCCAGCCCATATTGGATGCAAATTCCAGCCCAGCCACAGCAGGGTTCGGCTTCAAACTCAGCCAACGATCGTCGACTCAACACCACTAGTACTAGATGTCACCACACCTCTCCGATCTGCAGGATTTTTTTCTTTATTATTCTCTTTTTCTGTTCACTAAACCACTCCCTTTTATTACTCCACGCCCGTACACTTCCCTCTATCCCTTTTCCCGACCATTTCTCCAGACCTCCGGCCCCTTTCCTCACCCAGCGCATCCCGGCGCGGCAGCCTCACACGACGCCGCAGAGGGAGTCAATCCAAGCGCTAAGTGTCAACACAGCGCGCGGTAGCGTAGATAGCATGTATGGGGAGAGGAGGGGCCCAGCACGGGGCTATATGCGCAGTAAGCGTCCCCCGAATGCGGGGGATTTTCCATCTTTATTGCTTTTTTACGTGCTGACTCCCGCCTTCTCTTGTGTAGGCCCCCCAGCGTCAACCGACGTCGCCACTGCACCTCCATCGTCCACGTTCCATTGCAGCGGCGATGGCTTGCTGTCCCGGGTGAGCAGGAATTCAATATACAGGCGCACAAGGCATGTATTTCCACCTTTACCCCGGGGTTTCACTAACGATATTTTTGAGCAACAAATGTGCATATTCGCGATATATGTATTTACTACACTAATTCAATATCTACTTGGGCTAGAACTATTGAGACGATCCCGCGTGCACAACGCCGCCTTAAGGACATTTAACAATTAAATTTGGTACATGCGCGCAAGTACAGAAAAATACAATATACTTATAGGCTGCGGCACTGTGGTGTGAGCTGTCAGCCGTGCGCTGAAAACGGTGTGCTGAAAACCCTGCGCTGAAAACCATGCGCTGAAAACTATGCGCGCTGAAAATCAGAATAAAACGACGGAATTACCACCATACCCTCTTATACCTTTTTACCTACGCCCATGCCACCGCAAAAGTCCAGACATGCTTGGCCAGGCCCAAAGATGCCCGAGAGACCGCGCGGCGCACCTGTGGCTGTTTGACTGAAAGCTGCAATTGGTATGTATGGCTTCCAGTTCTGGGGACGAGCACCAGTCCAATTGGCGCTTGTCGTCAACACGTATCAAAGTGCAGATTAACAGCGTGAGTTTTGCGTGAGGCTCGGATCGCAATTTGGACCGCGTCTGTCGGACTCCGTTGGAGTGCCTGTCGCGCGGCGGGGCGCGCGTTCCGTGAGTTCTGTGAGCGATCAGCATTTCAAAATTCAACAGGGTCATGATCACGCGTCACAAGCTTGCGGCGTGACAGTGCTCCCCTGAGGCTCCGAGCCAAATCGTGAAATCTAAAACATGGCAATCCAAGGTATACGATCTATCTCTGCAGCATGGCGGCGTGGCGGGAGAGGGGATGGTACGCACGCAGCTGTGGCCTTACACAGATACCATGTTCGCGCGAAACGATGGTTAAAAGGCATCTGTTATCCGCGAGCAGAGAATTTGCCGTATTTATTCAACTTCTCCACCGCCAAAAGGCGTTTTCCTCTGACGGCAAGGTCACCGAGCTGGGAACTGACACAAAAATTGGCATCTGGGGGGCAAGGGCCCGACCTTGCACAGGGCTGAGTACTTGACACCGGCCGCGTGGGCGAGGCCTACGGTGCAAGCTTCTCCTTCCAGCTTCCATGGTCCGTATGCCCACAGCAGCTCATCTCCGCTCTGTATGTAACGCGTAGCTGCTAGCGCGCCCTACGCACGCCACGTTTCCTAATCCTGCGCTACTCTGCGCTACTGCTCCCACTGCGTGCCCGCTCATGTCCCTTACCTCTAGTATTAATCTGTAAACCTTTACGCCGATCAATAGAGGGTCTAGCTATCGGTCGGCATACGAAGCTGGAAAGAGGAGCGAGTCGATCAATCACGAAGACTTTCTTCGTGATACATGCCCTCCGAGTTCTCTCGATTGCTTGGCTTGCTCCCTCTTGAGCCTTTCCACCAACCCTGGACCATCACTTTTGCTAACTCACCACGCGCTCTATCGAAAAGACTGAGCGGCATCGTACTTGGTCCCTATATTCCTTTGGCCGCGCGATCCGTAGTCTAGTTTTGGGAGGCAAAGCTGTTTATGGTGGGTGCGCCAGGCAGCAACTTCCCCGCCCTTCCGACCGAACTTGGAGCGCGTTAGAGATCACCGAGTGATGTGCGCTTGTAAGGATCATACGGCGTGTTATCGTCGCTCTCCGAAATTATTGTTTACACAATAGTCGCAGCCAGAGCGCGTTCAAAATGGCTGGACGATTGCAACAATAAT
This sequence comes from Botryobasidium botryosum FD-172 SS1, assembly GCA_000697705.1. Lineage (NCBI taxonomy): Eukaryota > Fungi > Basidiomycota > Agaricomycetes > Cantharellales > Botryobasidiaceae > Botryobasidium > Botryobasidium botryosum. The sequence continues at coordinate 214,767 of KL198064.1, read as the reverse complement.
ATGTACTAGGTCGGGACTGGCGACTGTAGCGGACTCGCCATCGTTGCTACAAGTCTTAGCCAAGCTATGTCGCAGGGCCTTGGAGCCGCCTTTTCCCCCAAAACGACAGTCAGTCAGCGCAAACCAAGCAATCGGGACTGCCCTGGACCCCATAAATCGGGACAAGGGCAAATCCGATTGATTGGCGCACCGGCCACGTTCAGCTCTATCGTGGATCATTGATCGGGAGCGACTCGAGTGCGGATGTGGCGTCATGCGCGGGAGACTGGGGCGAATTACACCGGCGAACGTAGCCCAGTAGTGCTGCGCCGAATGAGAGGGCCCATGCGCCATCCCCGGTCGAGGAGCTAAAACACGCAAGAAAAATGTTTAAATATGCAAAAGTAAGAGACCCAAAAAGAATACGGGAGCTTACGTCTATCGAGATTGCTCAGGCCGTTCTCTGGCAGGTTTGTCGTGGGACACAAGGCTTGCCGGCAGCCCGTGCTTTGTTGCGAGCGCGCACAGCAAGGCACGGTGATATGGGTACGGTCTTTGCCGCTGTGTCAGCGCTGGTGGGCGAGCAGTGGGGGCGAGCTTCGGTGCTGGTAGTCGGTGCATGGGTGGTGTCGGGGGTTACCAGTATATTAGCATGAAACTCGAGTGTGCGTTGCCGTTCTTTCGGTGCGCTTTCCTGGTCCCATATGTTGGCGAAGCCCGCCCGGGGAGTAGTAAGTAGCTATAAACGCAACTGAATACATCTGATAATTTTCTTCAAAAGACTTTAGAGATATCGATGAGTAGCCGAGGACGCAAAGCCAAGGTGTGCTACCGAAGATGGCGAAAAAAGCTCACGTCTTTTTGACCGACCTAATCACTAAGCGCTCAGGCAAAAATAACATAAGGATATACGGAATGCGAAGGAAAGATACAAAACTTGGAGCTTACTTGTATCCAGGCCACCACCTTCGTAGAGTTTAAAGTCCCCTACATCCGCATAAGACAGGCACGCGCCGCATTTCTCTCAGACTGAGCGCCGTACGAGGAGCAAACAAACAAGAATTCTCTTGCATACCAACGCGCAGATAACCCATAGGGCCGTACACGCGCCGTTTGGGCCACACTCGCCGCTATACTGCCTTTGGGGCCGGTGTTTGCGGATAGAGTCGAGTTCGAGCCAGCGCCAAACGACAAACGGCCATCATCGAGCGTGATTGTAACGGGATCGCAGTTGCATTTGTATTGTATGATGCGCCTAGCAATAAAACCCAGCGGTCAAAGTGCCGCGCCGGAGTTGGGGTGGTTAGGGTATAGTTGGAGTTGGAAGAGGGGACAAGTAGGTATCCAAGACGTACGGAAAGTAGCACATAGTTTCAAGTGCATGGTCAGAAGAGACTGGAGTGTAAGGGAAGCAAGTTGTAGTAGTCACTGTCGCACGACTGGAATCGTTGGAGAATCAAGACGGAGTCGAAAGACGGCGCTGTATAGACGAGTTCGAAACAGAAGCGTCTCGAATTCACGGTGTTTTATATTACCCTACGCCTAATAGTCTACGCCGTTGGCCAAGGCAGCAGCCGCGGGAGATGCTTGGGGGTGCTTGGGGCGCCTGAGAAAAGCCGAGAATCCGCATGACGGATGATTGACTGCAGCTTCCGAGAATGAGTACTGGTATTAACCGAGGTACCGCGCTTGTCGCGAAACAGCGGCAGATATCAAAACGCTGATGAACAGCGCAAATTGCAGAAGAGTATTGCGTGTTCAAATTGCCGTGAGCCGTTTGATGGCTGGCAGCTGGAAGTCTATCCACGGCTTGTCAATGCCATATCCAAGTCACCGTCGGCGTTTCATGACCAACCGTCACGATCTAGCGTGGCAATGGGAGATCCGTCAGTGAAAAAAAAATCGCATCCCATTAGCCAAATCCAAGACAGCATGATGGTGTGGTACTTACGGGGATACGACTATAAAAATGAAATGGGCCTGATTTGATAGCTGTTCATATAGGTGGTCCGTGGCCGAACGAGATCACTTAGACAATGTCCAAGCTGAGGCCCCCGAAAATCCAAAAAGGAAGCCAACAGATAAAGCCGAATGAAAAGATCGAGGCCGGTCTAGAGAGGCGAAGACAAGCAGAGATCGAAGCATGCGATGAAAGTGAAATCAGGGTGTCCCAAGGATGCCGACCAAGATGTTTCCGAAAGGGCTCGAGGAAGAGCTTGAAAACAAAGGCCTGCTTTCGGTGTTTTCCAATCCCACGACTCAAGATCTTTCTGCCGGTAAGGCTGGACCAAGCCTTATTGCAATTATGGCTGACTGAACCGTGCTCTATCGAAAGCGAGCACCACCGTTTGCGACACCCCCGATCCGCTTGTTTTTATCAAGTACGTAGGTGTCTGTTGTCTAAGCGGGAGACGAAACTGCCTACAATATTAATGGGCGCCCAAAGTGGCTTGATTCCCATTTACCCTCCTGGGCAGCGAGAGAGAATGCACCATAGAGTTATACGCGGCAAACACACGGCACGGTGGCATCCGAGACATGACGCTGACCTGATAATTGTCGCATCGTATCCCCTTCGTGATTCCCGGTGCTCTGGTAAGAAACATGGCGCACCGGACGAGATGCCCTCGCTGCTAGATTGGAGCTATGACAGTGAAATAAGATGAGGTCGCGGCAAACGTGCGACGGGTTTTCTAGGCGAGTGCGTGCGTCCACTGAGTGCTAGGCGCTAGTCTAGTAGCAATACTCTACTGGGCGCGCATGATCGAAGCTTCAGAGCCAAGTCAGGAGTGGATCCAGTACGAGGCTGACACTGGAGACTGCGACAAAATCGTCGCTACCACGAGGCTCGGCGCGAACTCACAAGCTTGGACACTGGTCAAAGCTGTCCTTCCCGAAGACTCAGCAAGCGCGAACCAAGCAATCGGGACCGCCTTTGGCCCTAAAAATCGGGACGCATGCGGATCCGATTGATTGTCGCGCCGTCTTGCTATGCAAACGAAGCCTTTTAGTCGAGAGCGAGGGGGCTCGAAAGTGGAGAGCTGGGCGATGACGTGGAGGCCCTGTACGCCGCGACGTGTCGCTTCAGTAATGCTTCGTCCACTGAGAAGATCCGTTGCGCGTAGCCGCTGCCTGCCCAAAACGAGAGAAGTGTCAGATGATGAGAGTAGGGAAGTCTGAGCAATACGAGAGCGTACTATGAATGGCTGTAACGGTGTGCTTACGGTCTTATCATCGTCGCAGCAAGAGGTGCGCCCCAAATCCATAATGACATACAATCCCAATCCTGCACGAAGTTCGATCATCCATGCCGTCTAACCATCCATGCCATCTAATATTCGGGATTGATAGAGAAGGTGTAAGTAAAACTCAAGCCCGGACAATGTTCCAACTACATGCACGATACTAGCCGCGGATTGATTAGCCTGTGCCGTACCGGGTCCCAAGGTGGGCGCCCGGGAGATATCGTCCCTTCCTAAAAAGCAGCAGGTCGTGTGCATAAAATGTGTGCGAGGTGTTACAATGAGGACGTAGTTCATAGCTAAGATAGGGCGTCGTTCAGCCAGCGTCTCTTACGGTGCTCAATGACAACATGAAGAAAAGTCTCGGTGACGGCAGGGGATACCGTGTAACGGAATTGTGATTGCGCCTATTCTTTTGCGACGAGGAGCCTGGAGATACCCGACGGATGACGCGATTAATCCGGCTGAAGGAGAAAGAGGCGATGGTAAAGGCGTGGCGCACCAGGGCAGACCAGGGCGCACCGGATGGATATTTCACCATCACCAGTTCACCCTAGCACCGGCGGCGGCAGCCGGCACTGGCGATCTCTCAGCGTTTTCGCGAGCAATGTAGGTCTGGAAAACCTTGGATGATCTCATTATTTTCTGTGGCGTGCAAGACCACAGCCGATCTGCCGCTGATTTCACTGAACCCCAGCCCAGAGTTTTGAGCATGCTTATTGCTTATTCCCTCTCTTGCTTAGCCCCGCCGGTGTTCTCTAAAATATCCCCGCAAGAAGTACACCCGATCCCCTCCTACGTACCCATCCGGCCCATAGTTTATCGCGATCTGGCTGCACTTCCTCCTATCCTCGGGCTGAGAAGAGAACCACCTGCGAAACGCGCGAAGGTTATGTTTATTATCCATACGATCCCGTGACCTCCTAGACAACACTTTGCCACTCCTGCGTGCTCCGAGGTACTCTGAGGCTTCGTCGTTTTCACGAAGGGTTCGCGATGTTCAAAATTTCCCCAAGCCTCAAAACCTCAAGTCCCTCATAGCTGCGCCTGCTGAGGACAGCGCTTCCGAAAGCAAAGCCGAGCATCAGACCGCAAAAAGACCGAGCTCACGAAACCACAAACAGGAGCAGTGGGCTCAAGCTCTCAAAAAAACACCAGACTTCTTTCCCTCGCTGCGGATTATCTTGCTCCCTCTTTCTCGATCTTCGGCGCCACGACAGACCTCTTGTTATCAGCTATCAGTCTTGCCTCGTCTCGGGACGTAAAGCGCGCCATCAGGTAGTTAGCCCAGTCCATGTGGCCTCGCCGTCCGCCTCCGATGACATCTACCAACTCCACCTCCGCATTGGTGCATGGCACCCTTGTACATTTTGACGATTGAAGAATCCCTCTCAAAGCTCTCTAGCATCACCTTTTACGTCTGTGCATGTGAGATTCAAAGAAGTTCGTGGGGTTCCCTCCAAGATGGATGTGATACCCACTTTCCTCTTTACACGCTACGCCCTCTCACCTCTCAGTGTTTCGCACAGCTATTCGGCCATACTCGTGCTAGACACTGCGAGGTGTGCAATCTTTCTCGTATACCCATTCTCTCCCGGGAATTGGCTTCAACTCGTCAGCATTGTAGTTCATATGGATCGTGGTATACTATCTCGGGTAAAGCAGCCTGTATCTCGGGTGGGGTGGCTATGGTCTTGAAGATTCGCGTAGAACTGCCATGTGAATCAAGCTGGCCGCTGTAGTGGAATGAGGGCTGAGATAACATTTGAATGGCAGTGGGTGACCAAATCAACATATAAAAGTTTCAATGGGATCTCGACATGTACAAAATCCCAAAGGGCGAGTTGAATGCGGCGTCGATTAAGCCCCGAACTGTCCTTCGACCACGCTCGTCTAGTGCCTTGGATATGTCGACTCGAATGTGTCCAAAAGATAGAAGAAATCAAGAGTGAAACCAAAAACTACTCGGGCACATCACCTATTGATCAAAACAATGACACCTATGAGCATAAGGGATTGTACTAGAGATAGTTTCACAAACCAATGTCCTTGTGGTCCAAGATAATCTGCAGAAGCTTGGCATTCTGCTCCATGGTGTTATATGGCCCAACATCATCAAATGCTTCCCTGATTGCTGCCCTGACACGGGCACTAGCACCTGAATCTTCATAGTGGTCACCTACTCTCCGAAAATCTGCTGCAGCAATTATCCCAGTCTTGTGCCAGCAAAGAATTCCACAGCAAATAACTGAAGCTTCAAAAAAATCAGAAGAGGAGAATGTATATGTAGAAATGTATACACCTACAAGCACCCAGGTTGAGCACCTGTAAGGGAGGTGGTAGATCTCCATTCTGGGAATACATATTAAATTATTGATAGTTATGGCACATAGTCAGGTATGAGATGTGAGACATACCAGCTTGGGGAGCCTTGTCACTAGCCCTGCTGTTATTTTGTCCAAAAATTGAGCCTAGAAAAACTCAAATGTCAGGCTGAAAAGGATGCAATATGCAAGCCTTAATTAAGTACTGACCAGCTGTTAAAAAAGATAAGCTGAAAACAGCACTGGATTGAAAATTAGAAATGCTATACATACAGACTAGTATATTAAAGGGCCTAAGGGTAAGCCAGCTATGCTAATGCAGGTCCACTAAAAAAACTTACACCCTATTGATCATATCAAGATTGAGATTGTATTGAGTCACATCAAGGACAGGAATGAACATACATCCTGAAAATGAAACACACCCCAGCCCAACTGGTCAGAACATTATCTCAGTGAGTAAACATATTGGGAACTTACATGCTGTTGATATGTAAGTAGATAGAATCTGTGCATTGGAATTTGATTGGGAAATACTCACAAACTATTGGGGAGTGAGGGTGTGAAAATGCAAACACAGGAGATGGTGAATGAATAAAATTCTTACATCCTGTTATAAGGCAGTGAATACAGCCAGACATGTTCTGATGTGTATATGAAACTTACAAGCTGTGGAAAAGACAGTTTTATAGATGAGCATCAGCTCTAGGGGATGAGATATACTAACTATCTGATATGTTTGAGAAGATTAGAGAGCACTTGAAGTAAGTGGATTTTAGACACATACTTCCTTCATGGAAGATACCAATCAGCAAAGATTCAGCTTGATAGGAAAACACTCATAATATTTGGGTGACCAGAATGATAAGACTCACTATCTGTCATAAGGACATTGAGGATATCAATAAACTGGACAAAGAAACAGATTTAAACTACTCACATTCTATATGTTAGGAAAGAAAGCCAAATCAGACAAAACAGGTAGACAACACACATTGAAATACTTAATACTCACTCTCTAGGAGGTATACAATTGTGAGTAAGTAGGGCACCTTTATTGTATGAAATCAAAACAGCTAGAAGATACTTACCAGCTTTGGGAGGGGTTGATATGAGTGATGAGAAGGATGGATCCCTCCTGAGCATACAAGTGATACACTCACAAACTAGATAGATGCATTGCATCTAAGTTGTGAGTAATTATACACAGCAAAGTTGACTGAACACTCACCCTCTGTTTACAGTATTATTATCACGACCTTGACATGCTGCATGCCAACTCCAGACCTCCGCTCTGCTCCTACCCAACTCCGGACTCCAGACTAGGTGCAGCCACCACTCCATGCCCCTCCTTACCCTCTGGAGCGTCCGGAGTTTGCCCTATTTCTCCGACTAGCCTTGGACCAGTATTCCCAGCGCACGGGCTTCTGCCCGAACCCCTTCCCATTGTTCCTTTGCTTCTTTCCCTTATGTCCATACATTCCTTGCTTCTCCATTCATTAGTTTTGACACTCCTATTTCCATCCTTCATGTATATATACCAGCTGCCCCCTTAGGGGTGCAGCAGAGTTAGTATCTCATCTTTCCCCCCATCAGTCCTCGCCCAGCAGCGACTCCTGAGTCTCCGTCCCCATTCCTGTCGGCTCCGGAAGTCAGACGTCCTCCTCCGTGTGTCCGGACCCTGAGGATCCTCCGTTCCCGCTCGGACCCTGTCCGGACCCTTTCGGACTTGCACGACTCTGACAATTATCATAACTGCAGACTAAAAATAGAAAGAGTGACTTACAAACTATTTGAATAAAAATCTACACTTGAGCAAGGGCAGTCAATCTCTAGCCTATAGAATACCACTTACAGGCTATCAAACATGACAAAACATATGGTCAACACAATATTTGATTTGCATTGAGACAAGAGGCCACTTACCCCCTAATTAACACCACCAATATGGTAACAGTGAGATAGATGTTATCAACAACTGTGGGTTTAAGCCAGTATAAACCAGGTACCACCCACTATTGACTAAGAGTTAAAGAGTGGTGGTGAGCAAGGTGTAAAGTAATGATGCAATCTTACTCACTATCTATTAGGTACAAATTATAATTAAGTAATGGGGGAGAGATACATGCAAGTAGCATGAGGGACATACAAGCTATAATGACATTACAAATACTTTAGCTTGCCCCTTGCAGACATATGATGTACTCACAGCCTGTTTATAGCACACCTATGATAAGCAAAATAATGAATGGCTTGATAATACACTCACCTCCTTTCAATAGCAGGAGGAAAGTAAAGACAAAACATCAGTAGCTGCAAGACTTGATGTATCTGAGCAGTAAACTGACAATCTGACCAAACACACAGCAGTATGGTAAGTATGAGGGATATTAACAGTAGGTCAAGCACTCACTTCCTGAGGACATTGAGTACTTCAAATTAAGTAAAGAACAAGCAAGGGAAGCAGGGTTCCTCACTCTCTGTTGTTGCAAACAGAGTACCTAGTGAGTAGTACATGAGTGCATAAAGCACAGGCCAGTAACTTACAGCCTGAGAATATCAAAGTTTGGTATAAAACAGAATGGAGCAACCACATAATGTACTCACCAACTTTGTGCAAGGGCAATGTAGTGGTAAGCATAGTGCTGCAGCCAAGGCATAGGAGAAGAAATATTTACTCCCTAGGCAAGGCCAGTGTTGTATGAGGTGGATACACATGATAAAATTGATTGACTTACAAGCTGTTGTGAAGTTGAAGCAACTGAGTGACCTTAAGCTTGAGTACAAAGGTTGATGACTCACCATCTAAAGAAGAGTGGTGAGTCATGTAGGACAGTACAATAGGGATATGTGCAAACCTACCCCCTATTGTTCCATTATGCATTGATACATTAGATACTGCTTGATACAGATGGACAACAAGCTTACAAGCTGGCAGGGATGTCACAATTTTTTTTAGCCTATGGGCTCTTATGTAATGAACAAAGAGACTGCATACCATCTGGATAGATTGTGCAAGAAGAAATCAAACACCACCTTACAAAATCAGAAAATATTTCCTTACCTCCTTATAAGACAGATAGTGTGAATTAGCAACATAGCCTAAGGACTACAGTGACAAGTTACACACAAACTGGGAGCAAAGCAAGGTCATAAACACAAATATCAAGTACAAATATCTATGACTTACAAGCTTTGTAAAATGGCAGCCTGTGTAAGCAGTGCACAACCAAGGGCTATACCAGGTACATTGGTCACCTACTTTCTATGAAAATAAGGGGTTGAATGAGGTAAAATATCATGTTAAATACTTTTGTCACTTACTATCTTTTAAACAAATAGAACAAGTATGTGTGAGAAGTATTTAGGACAGAAGATGTATGACTGTCAGGACTTCATCCTGAACATCTCCGCACTCCGTAGAATGAGCCCGGACTCATTCCGCTCCCATTCATTCTTTCCGTCTCCGCTCCTGTTTCCACTCCATTTCCATTCCGTTCCCTTTCTTCTCTCCGCCTGTGCGGAACCCATAGGAATACATGTATTTACCTAGGACTTATTCCCCTCTTCGCCAGATTGATCCCCGAGGCTCTCCTCGTGTTTCCCTTCCTTTTCCGTACTTCCCATTTAGTCTCCGTGTATATATATATTGCGCGTGAGGACTCCGTTTCCACTACCTCCACCTCGCTTACCTCGACGCTGTCAACTGTTGGGAGTGCGAAGGAATTAGGGCCTCAGAGGAGCTGGGCCTACGGGCTTGGATGCTCCCTGAGCCGGACTTGTTTACTAGCTAGATTTTCCACCCTTGTTCCTCACATCAAAACTGGGACCGCGCCTTAGTGCGTCGCCCCTACGGCCACCTACCTCTTACGTCGGGGCCGACATCCTGTAGTTCCTTTCTTTACTTTTCATACGTCGTCTTCTCTCCTTCACTTTTCTTCCTTTCTAACCTTTTCTTGGCTCGCTCTGGGGAAAGCTGGACGGACTTGGTCTTTAGTTACCTATGTAGAGGCGCTCACGCTCAAAAGGCTGTTATGTACTTAGTGTTATGGCTGTGTCATAATAGACTCCCTTTACACCGTCAAAAAAAAAAAAANAAAAAAAAAAAAAGAGGACTCCGTTCCTCATCC
>KL198064.1:120531-201966 GCA_000697705.1 Botryobasidium botryosum FD-172 SS1 | reverse complement strand
AAGGCCGAAAATACACAAAAAGGGTCCATGTATTATGTTTTTGCACCGATTTTTTTGCTATTTTTGCACCGATTTTTGCCATTTTGGGATCGGACATTGATAAGCATTAACCAGGGTCCTCCTAGGGTGTGTGCTGGGATGACTCACTCTCTGTAGAACAACAGTAGTTTGAGACATTGAATTGAATCAACCAAGCAAACAAATAAGCCACTCACCCACTGCCCAGTGTATATAAAAACAATTTAGTATACTGCTAGCTGCCGTAAATAGACAATTCACATACCAGTGGCTGGAAATGCAAACACAGATTTTGTGAAATATGGCATCAACCCAGGGGAGAAGTACATACAAGCTATTGGAGTTTAGGTTATTTAGCAGTGGGCAATTAGAGGAGTGAACTAGATAGGCACATACTTCACCCTAAGAGAGGCAATGTGAGAGTGAGTGATAATTTTGTAGGACATAGAGATGTCAATGAGTGACATACATCCTAGTCAAAGGTTGATAAGCCATCAAACAATATCAATGTTCCATACACAAGATAGTTACCAGCCAGTGCAAAAATGAGATATCATCACTGTAAAAAAATGTGCTAGGCACTTACAACCTATATAAGCAACAGTGAGTGGGTTGAGCTATATGAGTTTGCAGAAGCACATCACTTCCTAGGAACAGCAAGACAAGTCAATATCAAGATTCAATATGCCTAAAGTAACAGAAAAATACATACTCTTTTCTAAAAAAAAAACATCCAACTTGGTGCCACGGCGCTCTGGCATTAGTTTTCTGGTACAGTCACACATCGCAAGGGTGTAAGAATATAATATAATATAATATAATAAAACAATACCCTATGAAAGTCCCATGTTTCTGGGGGCAGCACGGAACTGTGGAGGCCACGAGGACGCGCCCAAGAAACGGCAGCGCGCGCCGAGCAGCGAACCGACCGCCAAGTGGCCGCCCAAAGAACGGTGCTGCGCGGGTGCTACTACTACCAGAGACTACTCACTGATGAAAAAATCGGCCAGGAAAGGACGCGTGGTTGTTTCAGGTTGCACGTACCTCTCACGGGGGGGAATATAGATCCCTAGCATGGGTATAGGATTAGCACATGGCGTAACATGTGTAATTGTACATGACATAGCATGGGTAGATATGCATGGCGTAACATGCATATATATGTAATGTGTAGGTAGTGTAAAGGTCGGGTAGTGTGGGTAGAGTGGGATGTAAGCCAGTCGGCGGGTGTCCATGTAAGTAGATGTTGGCGAGCCGGTAGATGGTGTGTAATAGTGCTAGGATATTGTGTTCTCCTCTCCTTTTTTGCTACAGTGGGTGGGGCTCGAAAACGAGCGCGAACGATTTCGCGACCGAGCGCGAGGATGATGGATAAGACGAGGATATACGTACATGGTGTCGCGAGCGATATGCTATGTGCTTAGTCAGGCCGTTGCACCGCCACCAAGTAACAGCACTCGACTTTCAGTCGAGTGCTGCGTGGATACATGGTGCATCAGCCAATGAGTGTATTTTCTGTAATAGGAGCAATGTACTCACTCGAAACTAGGTGAGGTTGCCAGAAAAAAAGGTTGCAGTAAAGCAAATATAATGAAATACAAGTGTATGCAATCCTTACCTGGTATATTGTCAATTGCAAACATGAGATCCCCATGAATATTATGAGGGATCTTCACACTCACCCAAATGTAGGGGTATGAGATGCCCACATTCCAAATGAATTGATTAAGCTTTTTCCCTGGGAGGGAGACACCTGATTCAAGTGCCTCTGCAATGGCATAGCTATCAATCAGTTTCTATATTAGTCTCTGCAACCATAAAGGACATCACCTTGTGCGGCAGCAGTGATAAATCCACTATTAATGGTCATTGCAAGGTTTGCAAATGAGATACTATGATTAGATGAGCAACAACTTACCTGTTGATAAAGTTTGTGATGCAAAGCTCTACATTGTTGTTTTGGACGGTGGCAAGCAACAGCTTCAGGGCATCGGTATCGAGGACGTCGGAGGTCTTCTCCAGCAACTCGGCCACAGTCTGTTTGATCACCTCCTCATGTCTGTCCGCCTCGTGCATATCTGAAATAACAAAAAAGTTGTGAGCCAATGGGATTTTGAGTGATTTGTGTGAAAGTTTACTCCGAATGCGCAACTCTCCCTTGGGAGGATATCTCTGCTCAAGGATACGACTGAGATGAACGCGCTCGAATCGCTCGTCGGCACGGCGTGGAGCCCCTTTCTGCGCCTCTGAGTGCTCAAAGCCTTCACGGCGCAGCTCTTGGTATGCCTCGCTATCGAGGCTGTCGAATTTGGTGAATATCGCAATCACAGGAACTTCATTTGTAAAGCAGTCGTTAGGACGCAAGATGTCACATAAGCGAAAGGCGCAAAACCAACCTTTCCCAGTATCGCACCGTTCAAAAAAATCGAGCTCCGCAGCCGTTATCATCCTGGCGTCGTGGTCCGTAGGAAGGCAATACCTTGATTCCAAAACGTGAATGTCGAGCAAGTACAAAAGCAGGCCTGGGCACGCACCAGATTGCATGAAGCTGTCTATCCACGGATCGTTCGGCCGCTCGACTATTGATGAACGCTCTAACCGTCTCCAACTCCTCCGTGCTACCCGCCTCGAAGCCGCGGGAGTCATGAAACACGAATCCGGGATTGCTACGAAAACGCAGCTCGTGCTCAATGTTGTGGATTCCGCGCTACGTTGCGTACGTTAGAGAGATCAATGTATTTTTTGCTAAGGCCCACCAATGAAGTGGGCGACAGAATGGATTTCTTGGCCATGATCTTATGGGTGTTTCGAAAAGTGAGTTAAATAATGAATACACGTCGAGCAGGGAGCGCCATACTCTTCGTCCTCGCTGATCGTAAACTTGGGGTGCTTCTGTGGTTCCGCAAACGGCTTTGAGAATAGTAGTCTTCCCTGCGTTGGCTCTTCCTATTATGAGCACTCTGAAATGCTGATATTTGTTTCGGAGTTGGATTGCTTCTTCCATTGTCACGAAGGCTATTGCGTCTCAAGTGCACACGGTGAAGCTGAAGCTGAGGACGAGTTCTGGCAACGTGCAGGAGGGCTGGTGTGGGCGTACGAGCGCCGGGCGGCTAAATGAAGCAACTGCGGCCTGTCAAGCCGTCAAAGGCGGGCAAACGCTGCCCGAACTCCACTGGCACACCGATTATGTAACTAAGCGGTTATCTGTAGCACGATCAGCGATTCAGCATTAACGCTCTGAGCTCTCAGACCATGGCCAGCGCATCTACAACCGAGGAATTCCTGCATACGTCCTAGGTAAGCACCAGGTCAACACCTGGGATATCGTTGGGTACTGTTCGCCTTAAGGCTGGCGCTGCAACATCACCGGGTGAATAATTCCGTATCCTGTTGCTGGAGGTTGCTGGGCAGCTGTAGATCTATCCAAATTGTTACATGCCGATGATTTCGTCCTCCGCAAACTGTGTTAGACCGGGGTTGGCAAAGCTACATCGATCAAAAATACTTTTAGTGTTGATAGCGTCGAGGTACTATCAGCCGCAGCTCACCATGTAGGCTTCGCTCTGATCCTGAAGAGCACCGACTTGTAGGCACTGCGTTCAAGTCGGTGCTCCGGCGGCACTCGCACCTTTGAGAGAGGGAGTGAACCTTTTCTCCGGTTCATTGCTTTGAAGTATGTAAGATCTCCAGTAGGCCCGAATTTGTCAAGGCACACGCATATTTAATACAACGTTGAAGGTGCTGGAAGTGGAGTGTCTCGCTGGTAGAAAAGCGAGATGACGTATATATGGTGTTTAAATTGGGGAGCTCGAAGCGGACAAAAAGCAGGCTCATCATGCATGCCTTTGATCGCAGTCTTATGGCCTCACAGCTACTTGATTGGTTTTTGATTTGGGAATGCTCGATCAGCAGTCTATGAAACCGGCATTAGCAAATCGAAACAGCGTGTATAAAGCGGCCTGAGCATGACACGGCGGCGGCGACGTGGGTCCTCACAGGTGGTGGAATGAGATAACTCGTATAATTTCAAAGCATAATTGGGCGCAGAGAAAAGAGCGAATGAGGCTAGAACAGACATCAATAAGCGTTTCGCAGAGTTCGCTACTTTCCGCACCATGTGAAATGACCAGGCTTTCGCAGCCTCGTCTGAAAGACAAAACCCGGGCCCCAGGAAACTCGTATCACTTTTTCCGAAGACGGCAATGTACTAGCAGGCGTTAGCGCTGCATGCGCGCGAGGATGCTTTTCGGGAGTCCCAGCCACTTGTAAGCTTAGACCGGGTAAAACGAAAGGCTGGTAAGCTGACCTATTTCACTTGTCCCATAGGGAACTAGGTAATAAGAGGCAGATTTCATTGCCGCAACGTTGTCCGATGGTGGGCAAGTCAAGTACTGGGCCACATTTCGCGCAAAGTTGTTTCCCGGCTTCACCAACACAAAAGCAAGAAAAGAAGGAGGCAAGAAGCACGTCGCGCCAAAATCCAGCGCGATTATCTTGCCATCTTCGCACTTCTTGAAATTGCCGGAATTTATGTCGCAAGGGCAAAGGTAGAGACCATCGCTGGATTCGTCCACGAAATTGACCCGTCTAGTGTCGCCCTTGAGCGCGAGAATCTACCATAGTCCTAAGCCATCTAGGCGCACTGGAGAATTAGCACGCACTTACTCCGTTCACGTGATCCTCTAGCTCTTCGACCGTGTTGTAGGTGATATATGATGCCCAGTCGTAGAAGAAGACGTGGACAGCAGGGCCTCCGCCCACGGGTCCGGGAGCAGAGCTGGGCGCTTTGAGGCGGATAAGCCACTCCATAGCCTTTGCAACCACCTTGAAATCACTCCCCTTGCAATCAGGCGCGTCTACATATTCCATGACAATGTGTCCTGTTGGAAGGATGGGAGTGGGGGTCATAAAAGCGTCGTAGACACGGGGTGCACGGACGGTGGCCTCTGGATCGGCGTCAAGGGCTTTGGCGACCCAACCCTGTGTTAGCGCTTCGGCTATGGTGACGTCCGCGCCAAACTTGACCCAGGCCATGATAGGTCCACCTGGCTCTTTGCAGAGGGGAATTCCGCGGGCATCTTTCCTCACCTGCCAGCACAAGGTCACAATTTCATCGCGAGAGGGAAGATTGTCATTGGCAAGAAAGCCAAAGTCAGACACCGGCATGGCAACTGACAAGCAGAGGACCTCAGCCATAAGGGGCTTGTAGGGTAGATACGAAGAGAAGCAGCGTACGTCGCAGGACAAGGCAGGGTTTCAGTGCAATGGGACTGCAGGCGGGAAGGGCGCACTATCTAAGTATCACTTGAGAGGAAAAATCTTGTCGGCGCTAGCTTTAAATAACGGACTCACCGCCACGTATCAACGCACAAGCGACTGGATGGAGAAGTGATGGCATCCAGAAGGTACGCGGCGAGTTTGAGTCTAACCCCCATCTGAGGATTTGAAGCAAGTCATAATACTCAGTATACCACCGGTATCTACTTACTAGGGCAGCTGGGTGCTGCTAGCCTCTACACACTCGAGTGCTTCGCGGCCGAATGCGGAGCAGTCCGACTCGGACCATATGACAATTGCTACTCAACATCCCCCTAGCTTCACACTCAGCCTATGCGTCTGCTTGAGCGTCGAGCCCCACTTTAAATCCTCGGCCTATTCGCGACGTCGGAAAATCTAGCGAGTGTGTTGTTGCATTAGACTAGATACTCCGGATTCTGAACCTACTGGTAGTGCCTACCCCACCGATAAGACCGCGATGGAGCCACGAACGCGAGAAAACATCGGAAGCCCATAGGAGAATTCGGGAATTTTTGGCCAACGACGATACGCACATCTGTTCGCTGAACGCGCAATTACAGTAAGGACGCGTCACTGCAGCGGGAAAGGCTGAGGAACGTGATGGTGGCTAGTCGCAAAGCCGCTCCACCTGAGGGCAACGACCACCGAGCGCAGACCAAGCAATCGGGACCGCCTCGGACCCCATAGTTCGGGGCAAGTGTGGATCCGATCGATTGGTGCGCCGGAACTTCATCCATTCGATCGAGACGTGGCCCATTGACCGGGAGCGGCACCATTGAAGCCGCGTTGCCTTGGGCAGTGGGCGGAACAGCTCTACGCCGGAAGGTATTGACTGCGTTGTGCTGCAGTGGTCAAAAGGGCCTGTGGGGACGGAAGGCTTTGGCGCGCTAAATCGCAAGACGTGCTAAGTAAAAGAAAGGGGATTCGAAAGTTGCAAGAGCGTACTATGGCACCTCCTTTTCCATCGCGCCCCCGCTGCCTTGCCCGAGGGCGCACTAGCCGGCCCAGCGCCGATGAACGTGTTCCACAGCCAGCATGATCAAATATTCTTCCGCCGCCGCAATCGGTCAAGCCCGAGTACCTCATCCCAGGCTTGCGCTCCCGCAGCTACTCCCCACGGACGTCACAAAGTACAGCGCGACCGCTGCTCTTAAGAGGAGACGCGCGGCTAGGGAGTTGGACAGGGAACGTGGTGGAAGAGCTTAGGAATCCGGAGCGAGTATGGCATAGTTCGCGCCGAGGCCGCGAGCGGCCCGGCCGGGCGCGTCCCGGGGCGTAGGCCTGGAGGAAGCTCGGCGAGTGGGTGGAGTAGGAGAATGGCGCGGGAGGTGGCGGTGGAAAAGCATGTTTTTCTCGGTCGAGCCGCTAATGATGGCGGGGGGAAAGAGCGCATCTGCGGCGCGCATGCGAATAGAGGCAATCGGTGCCCTGTGATTTGGAGAAGGGCGAGGGAGAAAGCAGCTGAGCTGAAAGGTCGAGTGGGCGCCTCGAGAGCGTCGAGGAACTCCCGGTTGATTGGAGGGGTTTTGTTGAACCCGAAGGAGACGGAGGAAGAAGAGGAACTTGAAGCAGAGCGAGGTAATATGTTTATATGCAAGCACAAGATAGCGCGGTGGCAAAGAAAGTGAACTTACGCCTTATCTTTACGGCGGGCCTCTGTCTTCTCTACGAACCTGCAACGGAAGCCGCTTCTCCATCGGGCGGCCTGTGCGTCTATAAGAAAGATGGAAAGCCTTTCAACAAATCCAAAAAAAAGGCGAAGAAGGTTGGGCAAACTTACATCCCCGGTTGGGGAAGACGAGTGCACAGAGCGGCCCCGACAGACGCCGATGCATGCTTCGGACAGACGTGCGACCTCGTCCAACATCTGCCTGATGTGGATGGCGCTGAGCACGTCTTCCAGCTCAAAAAGCAAAGAAACAGCGTTCAGGCAACGACTTGGTCCTGCACCGCCCTTTACGCCGCATCCTTGGAGGGAAACACGACGGCGACGTTGTAGGTCTTTACTACTTCGGATCGCTCTCATCGGACAATCCGAGAGCTGGGGAAAAGAAAGCGCGTCAGAAAAGGCGCAGGAAAATATGCACGGGCAACGTGCTCAGCGTTTGCGTGTGCTATGTCCAAATCTTGCAGGAGAGTGAAGGAAGGCATGCTGGTATTTTGAGAAGGGGTACAAGTGACTGTGGTGGTGCCAATGAGGAAGATGATCGTGCTTGCGGCTGACTCACCTCGTTTCCACCATACTCAATATCGGATCCGCAAAATCCTCCACCGCTGGGCGCGCGCTGGTGAGTGAATAGTATTTGAGGATCAACAACTTGCGCTTACCTCGTTTTCGAACACCACTATTCTGCAAAAAGTCTGGAGTTCCGCGAGAAGGTGCGATAAGAAACTATGCGATACAGAGGGAAAAAGACTGGGATAATTTACTCGGAATCATCGGCGGAGGCCACTATTGCAAAGCTATGGCGCGGGTACTTTAGGCGTGATTGTAACGGGATCGCAATTGCGTCTACGTTGCATGATGCTAGGCAGTAAAATTGCGTTGACACGGTGGCGCGCATCAGAGTGAGATCTGTCAGAAGAAGGAAATTATCCAAGACGCACACGAGCAATGCGTGCTCGTGGTTGTTACAGTACACATAAAGTAGGGCGGAGAGAGTATTCATACGTGGACGGCCTAAGAGTGCTAGATGGGACTGCAGTCGTTGAGAATGGGGAGGACGCTGATGGCTCAGAGTATTACCAGGACCACCGCTTTTACTTATATTATACTAATTCTCACGGGACAGCCTTAAGTGGCATCTCCAAGCGCTTTGAGGAGCAACCGCGCGGTGCGCGACGCACCACGTCAGAGGTTTGATTAATTGACGGCAGTACAGGGCAGTGCTAGCTTCTGAAGACGAGAATTGGGCCCATCTTGACACGGTCGCGGCTGACGGAAACAGGGATATTGAACGGTACTTGATTGACAGTGTGAAATGTGCAACGAAGATCGCTCGGGGAAGCGGAAGGCTGCGGAAAGTCGCCCCAACAGGGCCATGGTCACGCGTCACAATGTTCACCATACCTAACGTGACAATGAATGATCCACCGGCAGATGCGTACACTCGAATTTTTTTTACAGTTCACTCCTCAAGGCCTCAGCGCCGCGGTGATGAAGATGATCATCAAATTAAAGGCAGACATGGTGAGATACTCGTAAAAAAAAAGGAAAAAGGAAAAAGGAAAAAAAAAAAAAAAAGGAAAAAAAAAAACACAATGAGCCGAAGCATGCTACCAAACGACGTCGACGAAGATGAAAATCCAAAAAAGAACCCAAGAAGTAGAGATAAAGGTAAAGATAGGGAAAAAGTCAGAAGGATCAAAATCGAGGCCGGTAGTGAAGCAAATGAGTGTGGGGCGTTCGAAAGGTATCATTCAAGATGTTTCGAGACAAGAGGAGCCGTGAAAGAGAGAAAAAAAAATCGAGCTGAAGAAGATAAGTTAGACCCATCGAATGACCATAGGAAACCGAGGGGGCCAAAAAAACGAACAGCACTCGAGAGCGAGGCTGACCAGACACACAAAAGGTAAAAAGAGGATGCAGCTACCCCGAGAAGTGGAAGGAGAAAGGGGGGCGCGCGGAAGAATAAAAGGGAAAAAGAACCAAGGATCGGATATCGTGAAAGGTCGTTATATCATGTCGTTAATTGAAACGTTCGGTGACTCAGAACTTCTTGAACGTCGAGCCGAGACGGGCAATGTCGCTCTTGATGCCCCTGCGAAGCTTCCGGAGAGCCTTCGTAATCTTGCGCCTTGGGCCCTTGCGCTGGGACGTAATCTCGGGTTCGACCACGGTGACCTCGCTCTTGACGCTCGGAGCACTTGACTATAGGGCAGGTGGAGTCAGCAAAAAGGACAGAATCAGCTAAGTTAAACGACTTACCAGTTCCGACGTCATCGACGCCTCTGATTGTACAAGAGTGGTATCGCCGTCGCTCTCGGCGCACTCTGTAATCTCTACTACGCTTTCATTCGTCTCAGCATCTTCCTCTTCTCCTTCAACCTCGGCCTCCTCGACCTCGAAATCCCAAGTAGCGCGTCTCAATGCCATCGGCGGAGAGCTCGGGAAGTGTACAGCCTTGTAAGACTCGTAAATCGAGTGGCGTTCTTCGACCGCTTCCCATGCTCGGGCGACCCTCTTGCGCAAAGCCTCTGAC
Source organism: Botryobasidium botryosum FD-172 SS1 (assembly GCA_000697705.1). Lineage (NCBI taxonomy): Eukaryota > Fungi > Basidiomycota > Agaricomycetes > Cantharellales > Botryobasidiaceae > Botryobasidium > Botryobasidium botryosum. The sequence goes on along the minus strand of KL198064.1, from coordinate 192,448 downwards.
CTCTCCAAATCGCTCGTAGCCTCTTCCTTATCCTCTTGTGCCAAAGGCGTCTGCGCTCGCTCTACCCCGGAGAATGAGGACACATTGCCGCGTTCCTGCTTGGTTTGGATATAGGCAGCGTGGCGCTCTCGGACTCGGCGCCTTGCTTTCTCGAGTGCGCTCTCGTTAGGGTCCTCCGCTTCCCCGTTTGGCGGTGAGACTTGGAGAGAGTAGACGAGGGTGGGAATCACGGGCATTGCAATTTGCGGGAAGGGGATATCACCTTGAACCGGGGAAGGCGTGCGGCAGATCTCCCGCATTTCTTCCATTCGCTGACGAAAGCTCTGGACCCGAATCTGCATGGGTACATCTTGCTCCGCGGATAAGGCCACCTCGTTCTCTTCAAGTTGTGCCCTAGCCTCGCGCTGGAACCTTTGGAGAGGGCTTTCCATCAACTCCAACTCCCCCTCAATGACGCTGCAGACATGCTCCCGTCTGCGTTCTTCTTCCATACGAGCGGCGTGAGGCTCGTGCTCTTCGCGCTGCTTCTTTGTGGCGAGATTACGCGGTGGCGAGAGACTGCCGCCATTGGGCTCAGCGATGGATTTGATGGGATCGGCGTGGTTTGGGTTGGGGAGAGTTGGAATTGTGGGAGACTGAACAAGGATGCGGATAGAGACGGCGTCCTCTCCGTCCTCGAGAGTCGAGAGGGCGAGATCGTTCACGAGAGGCGCCATGACCTCAGCTTCTGCGGTGGCAAATTCCACTTCTTCGAGCTTGAAGTTTCCTACTTCCGATTCCTCTCGAGCGAGGGTGGTGTCGGAGGAGGCAGAGATTGAGACTGTGGTCGAATGGAGAGAGATGGTACGCTCGGAGAACTGAGTGACGCTTTCTTCCATTCCCTTGTACTCGCGGGTGCCTCGACGAATACGATTGGAAATCACGCTGGGCATGAAGAGGCGCGCGCTCTTCTTGGGAGACGGAGAATTGGAAATCGGCATGGAGTTGTGGGAACGAGGGGTGAAGTGATGAGACTTGAGCTGAGCACTGTAGTGAGACAAGCGTGAGAACTATGAACGACCAGCGGTGGCGAAAGGGAACTGCTCACTTGTTATCGATATCCTTGACTTTCTTCGCCCCGCTCTTGAACAAGCCAGAGAACCTGCATAGAATAAATAATGAGGGAGCGTCCTTGACTTGAAATCAGGATGAAGTCTCACTTGGCAGAAGAGCGCGAGGCGACTTTCGCCATCGTCGCCTTGACATTAATATTCAAAGGACTGGACTTGTCGGTGTTGGACATGGTGTTCGTATCAAAGACTGTGGGGACGTGGGAGACGTGGGAAGACGTGAGCATGGGCGACAAGGGCGAAAGTGCTTGATGGATGATGAGAGTGAGCGATGAAGAGGAAAAAGGGGGGAAGTCGCGTTTATATGCCACAGCGAGGGCGGAGTCGGAGATTGTAATGTTTTCTGGAATATTGGATTCATTGCGTCATTACTTGACTGCGGCGAATGACGCTATGTACATGGTCTGCGCACGTGCGCTCAGCGATGGCGACGAAGAGCGGGGCGACGAGGACGATGTCCGCGCGTCTGTCGTCCTCGTCGCCCGTGTTAGTAAGCGTCAGCGTTGGCGTTGAGTATGGTTGCTGCTGAGTGCTGAGCCTCGGGGCAAACAACGCCAAGGCTGGCCACAACAGGGCCTAGACCCTTGCCTGCCCTTGCTCCCACGACGCGATGAGCCGTCGTGTGTTTATCCAGAGGCTCGAAATCGCCCACCAAAATGCTCAGAGAAAAGACTCGATCGATGCCCAGACCCGGACGAACCAGCAATACACTTGCCATCAAAGCTCGCGCGTAAAGGTCTCGAGCTCGTCTAGATTCGCATGAATAATGCTAGAGCGACATGGAACACGCGGAAACATCTAGAGATGTGCACAGCTGATGTTAATCGTCTTCGGAGGACGATCGCATGCGCTCGGGAATTTGTGCGAAGGTGACCGGGAAGTTTACGCGACAGTGGAGATCGGTTCCATGTCCAGCTACCAGTACGTAGTAATCCGTGGAACTTTAGAAAGTGCTGTTCGACGTTGGCACACTATTGCGCACCTAGGTTCGGATCACAATATTGCCGCCACCACCATCATTATCACTTGCGCTTCCTCAGCACCGACGTCTTCCGCATCCCCCTCGCTCCTTATGTCGTCGTATGATTAACCATATGCATCATCCGCTCTCCGTGGCTGAAGGTATGTTTAATCGTGTTCACGCTCGGTCATACGTGTTAGATTTCAGACCCACTATTTTTGCCTGCCCCTGTATCGCCTGGACAATTGCATAAGCCCATGACCCTCGTCTATTCTCTCCTATCACCCGCCGGGGTGGTCATCTTCTTTGCTGATATCATGGCCGGTGTGTCTGGCATGATCGAAATCGTCATTTGGCAAGTCCGCCATGATAGTTGTATTCGTGAAATTTAGCTTCCCTCTTGATGGCACTACGATCGCTGTAATAGGTGCTCTCCTGCTCTACCACTTTGCGAATGCACGCCAAAGTCTCGTCGGGCCGCGCGGCATCTTCATCCGATCGACCGCAGAACGACTCATCCTCGAGGAGCTGGAAAAGGACTTACCTCCCTTGATGAATGGCTCACCAATGTCTCCCCATATCGAAATTGACCGCTCGGTTGGGATGAGGCCGGGGTGTCTCTCACCGAAGTCCACTCTGTAAGTCTACCGGCCTGATTTATGTCCTATAGCTAATCCCGCATCCTGACCATTGTGCTCTATCGTACTAGCTTCCGCTGAATACCGCGGCATCCTTGCAGCTCTCCATTTGTTCCAGTCTATCGACTCAGGTATGGACAAGCTTATCGCAGTAACCGCAGTGAACCGAATTAGCGGGCATGTCAGACGCGCTAATATCCATTCTATCTCCAACTCCGATGCCGATGTTCTGCAGTCCCAATTCAAGGAGTCCTTCCTCGACTCGACGCTCGCAAAATCGGAAAAAGTATTTTGCATCGGAGGTTCGTGGGTCAATTCCGTGATGATAGGCACGGACGCGGGTGAAGATACGGAGTCAGTAGCTCCCGGGGTGATTGACTAGAGATTTATTGGTCTGGGGAAGCCTCGCGCGATTATGTAGGCCACGAACGCGTCACGTTGACTTTCACTCGCGTACTCACCATTCACCGTCTATCAATGGCTCACCTCCATTTACAGCAGATCGGATCCAAGGAAATCCCCAAGGTCCCGGATACAATACAGGCATTTATTACATCCCTTACAACCACCTACCGCTGCTTCGATCGCGCATTGTGCGCGCTGGACACAAGACGCGAGGGTTCATACTGCCGCACGGCGGGCGGCATACATCCTCCACAGGCTCGAGCTCAACAACAATGCGTTCAAACGAAACTTTCATCTCGTTTACTTATGAGGCTCATGGCGGTCTAAGTGCGGCAAGCGTAGAGCGACAGCGAGAAATGGTGATGTTGGGTGCCTGATACATTTGGGGTAGAGCCCAAATAGGCTCAACAACCGGTAAGGAAGACGAGCAAGATGCTAGATCTCGCGATCGGAGGCGACACTCCAGAGTGGACTATAATAGATGAGTAGGGGACACCACCTGCAATGCCTCCGAGTCTTATGCGGCTTTACCAAAGAAGAACCCTAAAGTATCCTTACTGGATTCTCTTAGTGAGTCTGATTCTTCCCTCTCCCGTACAAATCCCATTCCATATGGAGCTCTGAGTCGCAGGCCATCATTGTTGTCCGATATGGCTGCCGAGAAACACAGTGATGCTTCCTCCTTGGTCTCAGAATACGCGCAATCTCTGTGGCTTTCTGACCCTTTTCTCGGAGACGAGCAACTGCTGCACTCTGCGCATCAACATTCTGGGCCTTTTCTTTTTCGATATCTCTGAATGCACGGGCTGAACGCCGATTACGTAAGCTGCAGAATAACCCCTGACTAACCACGTCACGCTCACGCTGGTCACGTACTTATATTCTCGTATAATGCTGTACAGCTGTGCATATGAATAGGGCACTGAATATGAACACCGGTCACCGCTATTATCTCCTTAGATTCCAATTGGTCCCCAAGCCTCGGTAGCCAACCTATGATGTGGCGGCCGCTGTGCTTGATTTCGGAGCGTGCGTCGATTTCATAGCAGATCATGGTCTAGTGCGCAACACCGACTCGGACAGCTCCAGGAGGCCGGGCACTGTAAATCTCTTGTGATGCCAAGTTGCGCCACGTGATCCTCGGCCCTTTTCCCACTTTATTCTCATAGCTTATCGCCCCTTGTCCTCGACCACGCGAGTACTGGTCTAGATGTGGGATGCGGTCCGACTAGGACTGCCACAAAGTCAAACACTGGGCCCGCGCCTGCCTTCATTGCATAACTGGTAATGAGGGTCGGCATGATCTTTGCTATAGCCGATCTGATCGGGATATCAGGACCCCTCACCCGACCCTAAGGCTATAATCATTGGATACGCGCACAGGCTCACCCTGGATACCAATCTCGCTGAGTAGGCTGTTTGGTCAGCTCATTATCGCGTCTCGAGCATCATAATGACACACACCGCCTGCGCTCTCATTAAAACCTCTCGAGGATTCGCACTCACTTTCCTCAGAATCATCTGCTACATTCGCAGAGCTTGTCCAGCAACCTAGCAACCTACAAGTCATATATTGCCTCCCATTCCACTACCCTCACCCTTCACGAACTCCACCTCACTCTCCGATTTGCCAACCATGACCTGCGTTATTGATACCGTACGTACTACTTTCCCGTGCCACCTGCTCCTCAGAATAGCATAACTTACTTTCTATTTTATCATAAAGCGCCACATCGTCCTTTCAATCCCTCCCACCGAGATCCACGACATCGTTGCGTCTCCGAGCGATTTCCCCACCTTTACCAGCCCCCTCCTCTCTTCTCCCCATTCGAGCCACGCTCGGCGTGCGTCCTCATCGCCGATAGCGGCGCCTGTCAAAGCCGCTTTGAGTGAGGATCGTGACGCCGCGCCAGCTCCTAGCGGCTCACCAGTTGTTCCCGCCCCAGCCGCCGCCGCCGCTTCCAAGCTTTCGGTGTCGGCTTCGGTCATGCACCCCGTCTCAGACTCGGCTCTCAAGTTGGAGACGCATCCCGCGGATGAAACTCCAAAGAAGGATATTGTGGCCGGGACAGCGGCTGTACTTGCCCAAAAGGCAATTCTTGGCGAGCCTGCCACCATTCCCATTGCCAACAACGCCAAGCTTCCCATAGTCGGCAGCTCCCATGGCTCAGATGAGTCCGACAGCGAACACGCTAGCGACAGCGACGACGACACCACGTCGTTCGTACCCCACAACCAGTTCAAATTGAACTTCGCGCGCATGTTCAGAGCCCGGGGCCCTGGTGGGTCGGACACTACTAGCAGCGGCGGTAGCGATTCAGCAGTGCCTGCCAATGGGGTTGTACAAGGCGGGAAACCTGGTGGCCAGGTCCAATCAGGCCAGAGCGGCGGTGACCGGAGCACACATTAGGCTTATTCTTTCTATATTTATGTTGATTATATACATTTATTCTTGTTATGAACGATGTTCGATATTGCAGTATCACTATATATATCACCTTCAGTTATCCGGTGTTGCCTGTCAGATTGAAGGCTGAAGCGACCGCTCTGTGCTCGACTGCAAATCAGGAAGTGTTTCAGCAGGCTCCCATCGACCCTCTAGACTTCGATCCCCAGTATCGCACATATATCTACCCGGCATTATTCTGTCAAGGGAATGGGAGGTGGTGAGTCTAAAGCCGCTGAGCCCCAGGGCAAACAACGCCCGGGCTGGCCACAGCAGGGCCCAGGCCCTTCCCCGCCACGACATCGTGGTCACGACGCCGAGATCACCACAACCGACATATGGCACAACCGACTCTAGTCCTATATATGTACGTTAGCGTACGTTTCTCCAGGAATTTGCCAGCAAAAATGGCTGATCAGAGAAAGAACCGATCGGTGCTCTCCGGAAGATAACTGCCACCAGATAGCTCGCGTGCAGCAGTAAAGGTCTCGAGCAGCCTCGAGCTCGCCCGAGCTCATGCTGGGATCGCATGGAACACGCGGAGACGTCTGGGGACATGCGCAGCTGACGTTGATCGACTTTTGTGGACGATCATGAACTTGTGCGACGGTGACCGCGCTATTCTTCGCAGCCTTTTACGTGGCCTTGTAGATCTGAATGACGTTGACGCGGGTCTGCGCGTGCTTGGGCGGACAAGGTGGCCAGACTTGATATAACGTCCGCCTGGGCGCTCTATCTATCTCCTCGACGTCTTCTCCCTCACACTCGAACCTCTACTTAATCTCCTCACGTCCCCGACGATTCCTGTGATGTGTATGACAAACATCTCTCACCGAACGTCACCTGGAATTTACTCGTTACACTCCCTGCAGAGTTTGAGCTTGGGTGCCTAATTTCTCGTATTGGTACAATGAATCACTTTTGTCGTTTAAGCGGCCGATGCCTACACCCCGCAGCCTATTACTGCAACCATACAAACGCGCAACTATGATCCCGTTACACTCACATCGTCCCTGCTGCCGGTCAGTGCGTTCTTTCAGAATAGTGCGCCCCTGTTCTCCCGCTCTCCACGGTGGAAGGTAATTGTTCGGGTGCCTATAGGGCGTTTAACCGACTCTAATCATCTCGTGCCCAAGTAGATTCGGCGGAAGGCACCTAGATATGGCGTACGTCAGCCACAACATCTGGATATCGCACTTGATAAACCCATTTCGACTTTCGCAGGTTCAGGCAGTCTGCGATACTCTGTTCCACGTCTCGCTCTTGACACGGGCCCCGCTGGCATACGCTAGTTTTGGATTTCTCTTCCAAGGACCGCCTTCCTCCCACCCCCTCCAGGGAAAAGTCGCCCCATTTCTGAGGTCCGACTTCATATCGCCTATCGCCCTTCCTTTTCAACCAACCCCGCAGGCCCATGTACTCGATTTCGCGCTCACCTCTTCACACTTGCATGTGATGGAGCTCAGTGGGATATGTCCCTACAGTCAAGCTGATGGATATCCTTGTAGCACACATTCTTGTCCCCTACGGCGTGTAAGAAGGGAGCGCTGGGCTGGAGAAGAACCCGTGGCAGGGGCATAGCTCGTTCATCCATGGCACGTGCATCACACCCACGGCTGGTTTACCAAGCATGCTTCACCCATGCTCAGTCGGATCCTTTCGTTCGTTTTGTGGGCGAATGAGCGATGGACGCGGCGCTCTCGGTAATGGACATGGTGTAGCGCGTAAGCCCTTCCGCTTTATCAAAGAACCTTTAGTCTACTTATATGCTCACAATGGGTGCCCAGAGGATCGCCGGCAAGGCGCGCGCAGCCGCTCCAGAGGACGCTGAGCATCTTCTAGCACGCGAATAGCCGACTGTTCACGGGATTCCAGTACACCTTGATGCTTCTTCCGGGCGATGAGCGTTGTGCTAGTGCCTAAAGCCAGTCCCGCTTCCCGCCCTTCTACACCTTACGCAACGGGGTGACCCTTTCAACGTGCACCGATGCAAGAGCCAGATCCCGCCCAGCGGAAAGGGGTAGCATTGTTCGCCGACTACGAGGAGTACGGAACCTCTCCGGCTGCCTGCTCGCCACCGTTCTATCATCCTCCGCACATTCTCCCCGATTTCTGAACTACTAGGCATCTCTATCAGACGACATGGATGAGTGAATAGCTGTGCAGGCCAATCACTCGCGAAAATTCTTGTCCCGCTGTATGGGCTCCGAGATTCTTTCGACTGCTTGACTTACCTGGCTCATTCTGTATGCATCTTCTGGTCAGCTCGCTCGTGGCAAACCTGTACTTATTAGTCTTGGGGCGAAATTGCTTTGAATCTTTCCCGCGGTCCAAACGACGGCGGAGAATCGTTCACGTTGGTCATCAGCTCGTCCGCGCGATTGACACTTCGCTTGAACAAACGTTGAAAGCTTAGACATTGGGATTCCACTCTGCTGCGCGTATATCGCTGTCTGGTATTTCCTCCCAAACTAGTGCGATATAGTACAGGCCGTAACGGCACGTCTTCTCGGCGGGACGTCTGCTGGCGCAGGTTCCGATAGCGAAAACATATGATTACAAGTACTTTTGAAAAAGGCTATGTGGGTATATGCATAGCATGAGGGCACCTATTCTTTCTTGCGAGTGCGACTGTCCGAATTTACCGCCGGGTCCGCTCTTTTATTTCGGGTCGATTGTAACATCAACGCCACTCTAAGGTGCCAGGTGGCGAGATTTGCACGGTGAGGCATATCCCAAAAGGTGAGCTGCACGAGGTCTTTAGGCGCGATCTGTTTGGAAAGTGCCCCTTAGGGTTCGCCAAAAGGCCCACTGTTTGATGGGAGTTGATGGGAGTCATTGCGAGCGAGGCACCAATGGACCTGTTTGAAGATAAGTTGATTACAGCTAGCATGGCAGATTGAGAATGAGATTTGAATATGCAACGAGCGGCCCAAGGATGTCCTTATTTACTCACTCGCTTATCCGCAGTTAGTACCATCTTCACCAGGCACGGTTGACATACAGTACTACTTCCTCGTGAGCTCGTTGCTGCGTTGGCGGATGACTTGATGTTGAGTATGGGACGGGGGTGATTACTAATACAATAGGGCCCAGGAAAACAGCGCCGACGATGGGGCTTTCCTCCAAAATCCCTGTTCCCCTCCCTGATCGAGATCGTCCTGGCTGCACCTTTGCGTCGTGGTCCACGATGTCGAAAGTCGGGCCCAAGCTACCATCAAAAATTTCAAGCTGTTCGAATTTTTCTGCTTTTATCTTGCTTTTGCTTTTGGTCGCTGCCCCTCCAGCTTGACTACTGAAAAAAAACTCCAGCGCTTAGCGACCGAGGAGCCTAGAGCTACCAAACTAGCTTCTAGATCATCTCATTTCTCCCTCGGTGCATGAGGTTGAGGCGCCAAAAAGGGATGAAGTACGCACTGGTGTGCTGGGCTACCGGAACACGCGGAGACACGCAGTTGACGTTGATCGCCTTCTGAAGATGATCTCTGCAAGAACGGCGTTCGAGTACGCCGCGGAGCGAATTTAGGCAGTCTATCTCGAAGATCTGTTTTAACTCCAGTAAAGTTCTGTGAAAGCTAAACGTTGTCCGACGTCGGCGTTCCATAAATTCCATCGTGTTTCATGTTGCTGTCTGGATGGGGAGGCGAGCGGACTCGGTATAAATCAACCCGAGCGCTGGAGGCGCTGCTGTCCGTTTCGACGCGGCCCTCTTTTTCCTCTCCATCCCCTATATCTATCCACACCACAACCAGCTCCTGTGACTTGAACCGCTAACATCTGTTAGCTGGCGTTACCAACGATGTATTCGCTATACTCAACAAACTTGGGCCCAAGGTGACTACAATCCCCGCTGCGCGCAGTGCCCATGCAGACTATGCTCTGTTCGCACGCGCGCTTGACTTATCCGTTTTGTGTCGTCTTTCCAGTCGCGCGATGGACGCAGCACATGCGCGACTACGATCCTGTTACATTGCCATTGCCTCGCGACCTTTCCCGATCCCCACACTCCTGTCCCTTCCGTAACAGCGTCGCCCTCGTTTGCGTCCGCCACCGTTCCCGGCATCGGCGAGGATATCCCGCTATCGTGGTTGGTGGAACTCGTTACCTTGCCCACCCTCACCAGTCTTCAGCTGGACCAAATCAGTATTGACACCCACAAGGCGATGCTCAACTCCACTGCACTCCCAGCGCTCGTCCCAAGCCACGAAAGCCGCTATCCGAAGAAAGGCCCCAGGCTATGTTTGAAGCTCCGGTGAGTGCCATGCTCCATTATCATCCTTTGCTCGTCGATTGCTTCACACCCGACCGCACTCTTTACAATCTAGCCCCTCGCTGTGGGCGTGTTTTTCTATGCCGCCCTCTTTCTCTTGGGATCTTTCTCACCCTTTCCTTTGCAGCTCAATCACTGGCTCAATCCCCTTGCGCGCTTCATTACCCACCATGATTTTTTGTACGTGTCAATCCTTCTTGGCAGGTGGGATGCCTTGGATGTCGCCAAATATCTAACGATCTTGTGCCTTGGCAGGGAAGCGACGATGATGAGCACGTGAAGGATAGCGTCCAGATATCAGTTCCATCTTTTCTTGGTCGGGTATCCTGTAGTCGCGGAACACCTTGAGCCCAGAGCAGAGTAGGGGCTCATCGACCCGGAGCTAGGGACGGCATGCGAGGCGATGCGAAGGCTCTTTACGACCATCGACTCTAAATTCGTTTACCGCGAACCTCTGATCACCACACTCGGTCTCCCTATCTGCGCTTCGTTGGCGCCTTAGGATGAGGGCACCCGCGGTCTTTTCGCCATCAAGGGCCAGTAAGCGTACTCGTTCGCATCCCTCCACGCCAAGCGACTTGGACTGAAAGAATGCACATGGGTAAGCTCTTCCGTTACCACGGCGTACGTAGTACCTGAAAAGCTCAATCCTCCAAGTGCGATCACCGGCCGCCTATCCGGGCCGATCTGACTCCCCCATGCGCATGTGGATTGCAGACGGGGCGGCTCTTCAGCAGCGAACGCAGCGCGTAAGCCTTCCATATCGAACATCATCTACGCCAATAGCCGAGACGTTCTCACGCCACGGTTCAGTGGTCTATAGGGGAAAGCGGCCCATCGATGTTGGAAGACGCCCGGGCAACTCCAAGCACGCTTTTGGCTCGTCTCAAAGAGGCCTCCCACCATGCCACTAAAATTCCCCGCACGATAAGCGCTGTGTTGAGGCCTTATGGCACGATTGCTAAACGAGTCTCCGCAGCTCATCGCACGGATTAGTCTACTCGCCTTTCTTGGTACACGAAGGGCCAAAAGCGCTGGCGTCGAACTCGTCGTTACACGGAGAGGCTGCGGGAAGCCTCCACTCGCCCGCCCACCTTCATCCATGCTTCCCCCACTCCCGCACGCCCATCCTCGACCCGCCAAGCTCGGTTACCGGCCGACGTAGCAGGTGCAACGTGTGCGGGCCAATCAGCTCCGAGGATTCTTGTCCCAATGTGTGGGCTCTGAGATCCTTTTGGCTGCTTGGCTCCTCCAGCTAGCGACATTGCGCCTGCGTGTACGACTCTCGGGCTAAAAGTTAGGTTTCTTCCTAGTTGATGATAAGAATTTTAGCTTCTCTTCTGCATACATGATCTTTCCATTTTAGATGTTTGCTCCCTTTTGAATACTGTGAATCTACAAGTGAGCTCCTCTCTTGTGCTCCTATGTTTTTTATTGCAAGGAAAAATGAAGAATATTGCCAGGGGTAAAATGGCCTCATGGCTTTAACAAGAAGTACATGTAGATTGCACACAAGCCATGATTAAGAATGAGTCTTGAAAGCAGCAGTGGCCTCCTCAGGAGCTGGATCAGGGGGTATCAAACCCAGCTCAGCAGATATAACAATAATAGCTAATGGAATCAGAACTTACACATCAAATTACTCATAACTATGTCCAATAATGTAGCTGCACATGCAGGAGTGTCATATGACTCAGCAGTTCCAAATACCCCTGACACTGCTGCTACCACTTGCTCTGCAGTCCCTGAATCAAAATAAAATGCTGATGCAGCCCTTGTATCTTGTTGATCCACATTTCCAGGGTACTTCCAGAATGCCAGTGTGGCAACAATGATAGCAGCTAAAGATATAGTAAGAGATAAAAGCTGAAGGGAAAGTGTTAGATAGAATTGTAAACATACCAGCACCAATGGTGAGAACTTGCAGGGGAGGTGGCAAGTGGGCCTAGATAGAAAAGGTGAACATCTGAGGGGAATACTTAGTTCACAACAAGAAGCTCACAAATACAGAATGTTTCTCTTCAAATATTTCCAAGAATCCTTTAGCACCCTCAGTCTATAATGCAAGTAGCAATGGGTTACAAGGTATGCAAAGTGCATGGAATCTTGAAACTTACAACCTAATTTTGTCAATGTTTATCTAAATGATGAGTGGGTGTAGAACATTTGGTATGCAGGGCTGGGACTCACATTCTACTGGACACAGATACATCATGCAGTGTGTGTTAGAGGGAAAGAAGTTTTGAAGCAAGAAGAGGGTAAAATCTGTTTGGAACAGGGCAGTAAGGAAAGTGTGGTAATACAATTATATATAAAATGTAAGATACCTACAGGCTCCAATGCAAAGAGAAAATGGTGCTGTTATGCAGGAAGACACTCACCTCCTATCCAGCCCCAACCATATCAGAAGTGAGAAGGTAGGGGACAGCAAAATAAGAAAACCTCACTTACAAGCTCCTGTTGAGGAAAGAAGACAGTGGTGAGAATGCTGCTGAACAAGGTGAGAAGGAGATATTAGAGCTCACAGCCTAATATTCATCAAGGGAGCCATGGAAATGAGCAGGGGGAAACAGTATTAGAAGCAAGAAAGTTACAGACATATCTTCCCTTGAGAAGGGGCAAAAGTAGTGAGCATTATATGTCAAAGTCTTAAGGGAAATACTAACAGTTACCTCCCCCTAGAAATAATGTTATTTATAGAAATACAGGCCAAAATGGAGGGACAGGGAATGAGCAGAGTGAAAGAGATGCATGATGAATAAAAAGGTACTTGCATACTGTTCAGAAGGGACATTGATGTCAATAGGATGTCAAGAAAGAGCATAAAAAGAGTAGAAAGACACACCTGCTATTGAATGGAAATGTCATGATAATGAGCATGGTTTCATGGCACAGAGCAGCCAAAGAACCCACCAGCTTGAATGCCAGAAGGCATATAGTGATGAAAGACCAGCCAACACAGAGCAGGTTGCCAACACACTTACTCTCTGTTGAATTTAAATGTATTACAGCAAGTGAAGTACAGCAGCAGAAAGAAATAAAGTCAAGACACTGACTGTCTTTGTCCACCATGGAAATGAAACTCAGCATAGTCTGGCAACATAAAGAGATAATATGGACACTCACTTCCTATTGTATGAGACCTCACAAGGTCAAAGGTAAATGCTCAAAGAAAAGGGTAGTGATGAATCTTACATCCTTGAGAATGGAATCCTTCATATATCAGTCATATACATGGCTCCACCCAGCAGCTTACTCACATCCTGATGGATAGGGTATCATAACTTGGGTTAGTTACTTCAAAGATCACTAGATATCATGGGCTACTAACCAGCTGTTAAAAAATTCATGTTTTTATGCAAAATGAAAAACAATGCTGTTTACCCTGTAATCTGAAGGCTTACATGCTTTACCAGCCACATGATGTTATACTTGTATCAATACTTTGAGCAACTAGGGTACTCACATCCTTTTGGAGGGAAATGTTTTGTAGCAAGTAGTAAATACTCTATGACAGATGTAAAATATCTCTATGCTTACCACCTGTTGTTTCACCAGAGGGCCATTTTAGCTGGGGAACATTATTATCTGGGCGTCAGCACTCACACCCTATCAGTATAAAGAGTGTGCATAAAAGGTTTAGTGAGATACAGTGCAAGTACATCATACCTAAGATGGTGGGTTAAGGTCAGGCATGAACAGGGCTGGAGTTAGCTAAACCAACCCAAATGTATGGAAACCACTCAAAAAGTCTTTTGACCATATCCAGCTGAACAGAGTCAACTGTAGTGGTGTGGTTTCTAATCATGCCTGTGAGAAATTGTAAGTCATGGTATTTGTGCAGCATTGATATCATGCAGAGTATTGCCTTGTGCAGTTTTCCCAATGATTCCACTAATACAATAGGTGTTATATAGCATGTTATGAAGAGCAAGCAAAGTGCCTACCTGTTTATGGCTGCCTTTATACAGAGCTCAACATTACTGTGCTGTACTTGAATCAAAAGTAGCTTCAGTGCATCTTCATCCAAGGAAGTCACAGTTTTTTCAATGAGCTCAGTGGTTGCCTTGGCATTGGCACCAAGTGATATCCTGTGCATATCTGGGTTGTTAAATGAGTTAATAGAAGTAAGCCATCATATTCCATGTGGAAAATATACTTCTTAGGCACACTACAGCTTTGGGGGGATGTGGCTGGCTATTAATCAAAGGCAAAACATCTTCTTTGAACTTGGCTTGAGCAAGCTGAGGGGCTCTGTTCTGGGCATCACCAAGTGAGATACCCTGGGCACAGATTTCACCACATGCTGCTGCATCCAGGGCATCAAATTTGGTAAAGACAGCAACCACGGGAACTTTCATGCAGATAGATTAATGTATGCACACCAGTGCTACGATAGAAGGTCAGCTTGCTCACCTCTGCCGGTGTCAATTTTCTTGAAAAATTCTTGCTCCGCTGTTGTGATGATTTGGTTGCTATCAGCTGGGAAGCAGTACCTAGACAAGATAATTATGAGACAAATAAGCTTGTGATGTGGCGCGCATTTAATTTTACTCGAACCAGATTGCATGGAGCTGCTTTTCCATCGACCCCTTGCTTGCGTGCACTCGAATAAAGTTGCGTACTGCCTCCAGCTCGTCAGTTGACCCGGACTCAAAACCGCGTGAGTCATGGAAAACAAAGCGATCGTTGCTCGGAAATATCAACGAATATTCGATATTATGTTCGCCGCGCTGCAGAAAAAATTAGCCGGTAGCCGACAAAGCCTGGAAGTGCACCTCGAGGCATACATAGGAAGAGGGTGAGAGGATTGATCCTAGCGCCCCAGGTGAAGGAGGTGTGGAGGGGCCGGAGGACTTTGGAGCTTTGTGGGTGATACGATCGCGCAAGGAACGAATAGTTGAGCGAATCGATTTCCGCGCAGGCTAAGCCCATATGAGCTAGGGCTGAGCATATCATCACGGCTGGCTTCTGACGCAGAATTACTCACTTTATCATCGGATGTCAGACGTTCTTGAGCTGCCTGAATCTAAATATCCCGAACATACACCATACGTATTAACAGGAGGGCTTTATTATCAGTGGATCGTGAGTCGATTACTTGCCAAATGGCCTTCGCGGTCATAGACGCTGGGCTCTTCATCAGCCCCACAAACAGCTCGCAGGATCGTCGTCTTGCCGGCGTTCGCTCTCCCAATGATAAGGATGCGGAAGCGATCTGGCTGATCTTGTGGCATGATGGAGAGAGAAGGTATTTGCGGAGAAGATCAAGCTAGCGATAGTAATACGATGTGGTATGCAGTCGTTGATTATAATACGTGCGGATGCAATATACTTACGATCAAAAGTGCACACTGCATAATACTAGTACACACCAAGCTGCTTCCAAGTTTGTCACGCGCGGGCAAAACGCCAATGGTAACGTGAGCCTCACCCATCCACCGGCCTTTCTATCAATGAGCCACTGCTTTTGCCTGAATTTTTTTCCCCTTCTCTCATCGCTGCTGTCCTTAGACTGCGGAGCTTGATTACGAACAACATGGCGAGCCCCTTGTAAAACTTAAAGAAAGGTTGGGGTGCATGCGCCCTTGATTCTATGCTTCGCTTTTACTCAGGGCATGCTTTACCCCTTTCTCAAGAGACGTTTTTCTACCATTACTTTTCAGATCCTCTCGCAGCTCATTTTGTCGATCTGATCCACCTCCCCCGTACGAATGAGGATCCCGTGGCGTGTTTCTTGGACATTCTTTCATGGTCACCTAAAAGCTGCGCGCGCCCAACCCCTATCGGCCTGGAAGGGGACCCAGTACACGAACCTCATCTTCAGGACTCATTGTCGCGTACTCTGCCAAGAAGCTTTCCCCATCTCTTAATACTTTTCAGTTCGCTTACCCCAATGAGGAACGTAGGAAGATTAACATGCGACAGGTCGATTGGGCCGTCCCGGCTCGTGCGCGCTCGGTCACGAAAGAGGCGCTGGGAAACACTTTATGTGGTGTTTGACTGTACGCGGTGGAACGCAAATCCGGACGATGGACTGAATGAGGTGTGTATCGCTCTCTTCCGTGATTACATTCACCTAACTTACTATGCGGTCGTTTGCTTGCACACAATTCAGCGTGAGTTGTGGCTTGAACGTCCAGTAGGAAGAGTGCTGGGGATGCCGTAGACGAGTGTGCCGACTCGGGTTCAAACACCCTAAACGCGTGAAACGCCCATCAGGCGGGTTCCGATCGTTGCGCATGCTCATTCACACACCAAGCCCCGCAACCCACACCAACTCTCTCGCACCTCCGCGACTTCGAAGAGAGCTTGCGTGGTGAGTCGGAGGAAGGCAATAAGCTCGCCCACGACAACCTTTTTTCGCCGTTGAGTCCTATGATCCCTAGCTATCACTAGCCCAAATGCACTCCGCGCGATCCTACCAAACACACCGAGGTCCCGTTGTATTGCCAACGAGAAGAGACGCGTCCGTGTCGTCGGGTTAAGCGGACGGCTCAAGGGCTCCACTTCTATCTCTGCTGCCGGCCCTTCGACGACGACTATTGGGATCCTTTGAGTGCTTTCGGGACCATGGCTTCGGGCTCGGGTGGGGCATCCCAGTAGCTGTTTGATGACTACCCCAACAGTGGTGCACTCGAGATTGGCGCCCAAACGGGGAAATACTGCCCCTACAGGGCATCGCTCAATTATGTACGCCACGAACGCGTCAAGTCGATTTTCACTCGCGTACTCACCCACTTGTAGCAATTCGGATCCAAGGAAATCTCTGAGATCTCAGATACGGCACGGGCATTTACCACGTCTGTTTACCGCGCCGCTTCGATTGCGCGTTGTGCGCGTCGGACACAAGACGCAAAGATTCGTACCACCGGGCGGCGCGCGGCGTACATCCTCCACGGGCGCGGGCTCATTAACAGTGCGCTCGAACGGGACTTCCATCTCGCTTATGGGGGCCGTGGTGATGGTGCGGCAAGTGCAGGGCGACAGCGGAAAATGGTGACGCTGGGTATCCGATACATTCGAGGTGCAGCCCATTTGGGCTCAACAGTCGGTAAGGAAGATAACCAGGATGTCAAAGATTGCGGCGGCCTCGCGGTCGAAAGCGGCATCACTTGCAATGCCTCCGAGTTTTGCGCGGCTTCACCAAGAAAGAACGAGATATTCTTACTGGATTTTCTTAGTGAATCCGGTTCTTCCCTTTCCCGGACAAATATCAGAATATGCGCTATCTCGGTGGCTTTCCAACACTATTGCTCGGAAACGAATTCGCCGAAAAAGACCCCCGAGGCTATCACGTACGTGCGAGTGCGAGCCGACGATATTGTAGCAGATATCGTAGCAACATTATCCGGTCTACTACTACCTTTCACACTTCTTACGCCGGCATTTATATAACCCCATCGATGTTGCCCTCGCACTCAACGCCTCAGCCTCCTGCCGAGACTCAACGCACACATCGAAGACCATCTGCCGCACCGTGTGCGGTTAGTTGTTCAATGCTTGGGGAAAGATACCGTCAATGCCGTGAGGTCCCGAGCGATCATAGCGGCCTACCTCTGTGCCGAATCGAGATCCAACTAGTAAGTAGCGTAGGCATTGACTAAGTATTCATTGCATCTTCACACAGATTTGCTGACGAGAATCTGGTGGACTGATGGCATTTGCAGAAAGAGACATGGTGTCAAGTTGCGCTTGACGCGATGTAACAACCAGGCCTTCAGACCATACCGCCTCACACGTTGGCATCTCCTGCACTGTCATAGGAAAAGGATGGGCGGGAGGTATCCACGGTAAAGATCTAGCTCACAAGCCTCACCCATTCGCGGGGCACTAGTACTAAACTTTAATCTATAAAGCGCGACCATCGGTTGGCCACTCGAGCCTACTCGTCCATGGCATGATCATGCAGACGATGTGTGCAGTGGTTCTTGGTAGTGCAACGCAGCGTGTAAGCCCTTGTTCTCTCAACAGCCATTTGAATTTATCTACTCGCTCCAGGTGCAGGTGCAGTCTGAAGGTTCGATAGCGGTCACGCTGCTGTGTTCTCGGTCGCGCGGGCCTGGGGGAGCCGCCGTCCACAAGGCTTCCTACCATACCCACAGAGCTCTTCTGGAGAAATGGTACTGTGTTCGAGCCCTATACCACGGCCGCTCCGCACCTCTCTGCATCTCATAATGCGAATCTGTACGCAGTTTGAATGGCCGGAGGGACAACGCGATCGGCCTTGAACCTTCGCCACACGGAAAGACTTCGAGATATCTCTAACTGCACGCTCACCACCGCTGCATCGACCTCTGCACTTTGATGCCTGTCTTCCACCTGCCAGGCCCGGTTACCGGCCGATGTAGATGAGTAAATAGCTGTGCGGGCCAATCGCTCGCGAGGATTCTTGTCCTGGTGTATGGGCTCCGAGATCTTTTCGATTGCCTGATTCGCTTGGCTCGCTCACTACTCGTCTCCTGTTTAGGCTATCGGTGGTAAACCTGCGTTCACAAATACCGGGCGAAGTTGTGTTCTTAGCTCTCCCGAAGCCCAGGGAGGATTTTTAATGCTAGCCTCTGATCCAACGGCGCTCTTAACACTCGGCTTGAGCGGGCCTGGAAGCCTGGAGGCTGGCGCTTCCTCCCTTGAATGCACGTATTGTGTAACCCTTCCAGGCAAGGTCGCGAACCAATACTATCTGGGTACTCGTCTCGGGGATTATGCTTATCTTGTACAGACATGACTCGTGGTTTCTGCTTACAAGAATGATATCCCAGCGGGCCCCTAAGCATATCGTTTTTCAAGGCCTGTGACTTGCTCGTAGTACAAGATTTGTCTCCCGCTCAAATTGGCCCTTAACGTGCCCCTAGCCCGCCTCGTATTAGCTCGGGCGCGATCCATGGAGCCCATTGGCCTCGTGAGACCATAGAGCTGTCAAACGTACCCCCTTCGTGGTCGGATAGCTGCAGCGTAAAAAAAATTGGGGTGCATAAGATGTTGCGCGCTGCGTTTATTCATTGACAACTCTGGTTGAGATTCGAAGTCGATCAACAAGCAGAAGATATTGACCACAGACCTGACAGCAGCAAGGTGGGACGCCACCACGAGCCACACTAGGAACCTCACATATAAAGTGTCCCCTTTACAACGGTATATGCGATAGAACTTTACCTCGTTTTGATAAGTTCGATAGAATCTATGTCACGGCAGGCTTGGAATCAGCTTGATAGCTCTGGATTTAATCTCAAAGTTCTTTTCGCGCTGCTCAAATAATTTGTACACGCTCCCCCCCCCCCCCTTAAGCTTGTAGCCCTCTCACATTTCGTGACTTGACGCCTCTCCTTCGACGACGCCTTGACTCCCATATCGACTTGAGGAATGGTCCTGTGTTCACTGGATTAATGTTTGTTCGCGTGCACTAGATCATACGCCCTAGGCGCACCGCGAAGGGGAAAGGGCCAAGACCGATCCAAAGCACTTATTTTGCACACTTAAAGCCTCCTTGAGTCCCGAATGACGGAAAACCTCGGCTACATCTTCGACAACCCTCATCAGCCGAATTTCCCAATGTCTGATATTCCTCCGGCGCTGCAAACTCCTCTGAGCGTAGCTTCAAATGGTTGGACTCGTCAGCACCCCCGAGCAACTTGTTGAAGCCAAGAGATTTATCGACAGTACGAAGGCGCGAGCTTTATCCATGCGTAAGTCGTATAGCTTTAGAACCACATATCCTTACCGCAAAGGTCCAGCCCATGAAATCGAGGACGTTGAGAAGGTGGACTATGATGCCACGTTCGCTGGCGTGGCTGGTTCCGTTCACATCGCTTCATCGAGCTGGGGCAAGATATAGCAGCCAATGATTACCCAATTGAGATCTAAGTAGAGGCTCAAGTCACCGTTATATGCCGTGTGGACCCTGCATGATGGAGGCATAGGCTAAGACGCAGTGAAGGAGCCCGCGAAGATGACAGCACCAACGGCCTTGGAAAGGTCGTGGAAGAGTAGGTAATCTTGATTTTTACGAGGCGTAATGTGTCAATTCGTCCGAAGGGGATCATGTACAAATATATTGTGAGAACTTCAGCGTTTGCCGTCGATATCAAAGTTTTGATACTTAGTATTGATACCTACTGGAATATGCAGCATGCCTGGGGTATAAGGAGGGCATAATAAGATCGATGAATCCCGAACAAAGTACTGGCAAATGTTGATATCGAGGAAGGCCAAAATTCGCGACACTTTTGAGATGTGGAGGTTGAAAGTAGGTTGAGAAGCTTAAGCGCGGCCATAAGCTAGAGAATAAGTGGATGCAAACTCCGTCAAATATATCTACTTCCGAGCAGGAATCCGACAAAAACCTTGGGGTTCGAGACTTGGATTAGCCACTCCTAAAAAGGTAATTTTGGGGGTCCTGTGACCCTGGGGCCGGTGGCTGTTCTCGGGCGTTTTAGAGCGACAGTTTCCATGTGTGTAGCCTCCTGTACCTGTCATACGGGATCGTTCGTGGCGGATCCATGCACGATCCATGCCAGACAATTAATGTCGACGTCGCAGGTTGTCACCGACCGGGAAAAAAAAGAGGATCGAGTGAGGCTGACCTTGGTACTGGATCGGATCCTAGTATTGAACTCCGGGTTTTTGCCGGGCACTTTTGTACCGGGGGCGACATACATGGATTCTTCGGGGTCCTAGCTTTATTTGGAGTTTTGAAGACAAACATCCCATTTTGGATGACTACTCAACGCCTTTGAGTTGAATAGGGGCATTCACAGTGCCTCCAGAATGGCCATTCTGGGGTCATTCTGGAGTCATTCCGAAGCCCATTCTGACTTTTTCATATGAGAATGGGTCAGAATGGGAATGGGACTGGTGAACTGTGAATCACCCTATTGATGCGCTCACTTCACAGACCTCATGCAGCTGGTCTTGAAACTCAGAGAGATATCTTAGGTGCTCATTTGACACATGGCTCAAGAAACTAAAAATATCATAAGGTCAGCTGCAAATCGAAAGATATGACAAGAACTTCTCGCAGGCTGTGGCATGCTCACCTTTCAGAACTCTAGTAGGTCTGCCTGCCTGCCTGCCTGCAAAGATCCGCGAGTTACTAATACCCCCAGTCCAATAGGCAAGGCGGAGAATGCGAAAGATAGTTTACGAACCAAGTACGGACTATCCAGAGCGTATGCAATTTGCGCTTTTATTATCGATTTTCCCTGACAAACTTCTTACATAAGAGGAACCGAGACGTAGTAATAATCGCCATGCCTATCAAATCCATAGTTAATCTGACCGAAGGTTTGATTACGGAGCGGGTACAACGTGAATACAACGCAGAATGCTGAGCCAGTGAGCGCTATGGCCCATCACCATATATGAACGGAGCAGTGCTAACTCAAAATGGGAAGGGTTACTCTGGGTTAGTGCTACCGTGAGGCGAGGCGAAGTGCAACCTTGGTGGTCAGAACGAGGTCCGGGGCGATCCGAGGTACAACCTCGAGGCACCTTCGAGGCGTATGGAGCTCCGATTGGCAAAATAGTGAGAAAGAGGATGCAAGCTCTGACTCGTTGCTGACTCAGGTTCGTGTCACGGTAACGTTGCTGCATATTGCTAGTAAGCGAGCGTCCTATCCTCCGATTGGCCCGTCAAACGCTGACTCGCCTTGTGAGGCACTTTGCGAAGTGAAGGCCTCGCTTCGCCTCGCCTCGACATCTGTAAAAATTTCGAGGCGAGGCGAGGCGACTTCGAGGTTGCCTCGCCTCGACGGCAACGCTACTCTGCTGGGCGATCGTTTTGAATTCAGCGATAAAAAGGGAAGTGGCCATTCAATATGATTATGTAATACCAAGGCATAGCCTCGGAACGATGTCGCCGATATGCACCTTCACAACGCGGTGTCTGCTAGCTGCTTATGGGTTGTCATGGCCATAGCCAATTTCCTGTGTAAGTTATATTGTTGGCCAAAGGAAGAGAGTAAAGGTATGGGCATTGGGATGCGGCCGACGGTTGTGTATCTGAACCACTCCGCCTAGCGTACTGACCCCGCTCCGATTTTCAAGCTCTCTGCACAGACGCGCATGGAGACTTGCTCGCTCCGGGAGACGATCCTACCCGAGCCGGTGTAGTTTCTTGATTATTTCTTTCCATTTAAAACGTCGAGGTTGCACAGATGCAATCAAAACAAACGCAGGGCCGGGGACCGGGATTAACATTCGCGGCGTCGTGTTACATGCAACAAGAAGGATCCGCACTCACCAGCTCCGCCCATTTCTCCCCACTTCAGTAAAGGTACGCACCTGTCCCTCTACAGCGGCGTCTGCGTTTACTTTTCGACTTGGATCTACGCACAGCTTAAGAGGACCTTATCTGGGATAAACTAGCCCACGCGAATACGCACCAGGTATACCATTTTATTGATGTGATATTAAGGCGCCACGCGTTTGAACATGCTAAGCTCCACTCTTCCACCGTAATGTAAGCATCGGTTTATATATTTCGCCCTTTGTATGGCAGTTTCATCGGTGCTATCAAGAGCAGATCCTTGTGTAGTATGCTCCGGCTTTGCATTCACGGTCTGAAGAGATGCTCCGCGTAAAACTATGCCCGACCTCCCACCCGATCGACCTGGTGAAGGCTCTTAGTTTCTCGCCCCTTTACTTGACGAGGTAGTAGCAAGCTTCTCCCCATGCATCCCCGTCTTAGCGCCCCCTGCATGAGCGACTATAAGAAGGTTGTTCAGTGACGGCGGACCCAGCTCCAACTCCTCTTCCCTCCATTAAATCAAGCACATCCCACCCAAGAAATGCAAGGTGGGTCTTTCTCATTCGCGAGGCTTCAAGTAATCCTAGGAGCTCATACGCCTGAATGGCCAGCTGATACGGAATTTCACCCCGTAACCGAGCTAAACAACTATATGTTCAAGATTGGTCGCAGCGCTGAGATCGAGTGGGTTGAGAACTGTACTGGCCCTCCTCATAACCCGATCTGGCACATCCGATGCACAGGTGAGTGCGATGTTTTTGATAGACTTGATGGAACACCTAACTCATACCAGCCCTCAGTTGGAAGCCACGGACCATTCTTTGGGACCGGAAACAAGAAAATGGTGGCTAAAAATGAAGCTGCCACCAACGCGCTCATCGCGTTGGGGCTCATTACTTCATGACTATTTTCGTAGTCTTCCCGTCTGCTAAGACGTAGCCATGGCGGTGTCCTTTCCTTCTTGTTGAGTAGCGTACATAGAATACTCAGCCTCGGCCTTACCTATGTCATCACAAGTTTATCATCCCCTCGTACCTATTGAATGATACAACAAGCTCGAAATTCTTTAATGTTCCAAGCTTGCAAATCAATCAATTGATGACAACATTCTTAAAAATTCTTAGACTCTCACGAACCCCTCTTCCAAAAAAGTGCTTACTGTAAAGATGGGAAAGGTGGCCTAGTGGCTTCAAATAGGCAAAAGGAAACGGACCATGGGCGGACGTGACTTGGCGGACATGCCTAGTTAAGGCGAAGATCTTACGTAAGGAGGCTTCTGAATATATGCCTTAACAAGTTAACCTCACATCCACCGTGCACTCGATATTCACCACCGGCTGCGGCCCGCAGCTGCCATCACACCCTACTTATACTCTAGCATCGCACGCATACACACTAATGCCTCGATACCGACACATACCATCTTTTATCCCTCGATATCCACCACACGGTCACAGCAATCCGCCAATTCATCGATACTCCATGTTTACAGTTTAGCCGCTGTATGAGCGATGACCGGTGACCGCCTCAAGGCAACACAAAAATTGGCGCGCAGGTTCCTTAAAAGAGCACACTCAGATGTTTTCAAGTAAGTATGTCTTCATCCTCGATACGCCTACTTATACAAACGCCCACACATGTATTGACGAGAACACCCTTTCATACGCTCACGCGCATATACTCGTCTCCCAACTCTTGCTTCTCCTCGAAAGGCAATGCTTGGATCTATGGAGCTAGCGGGTCACTCCGTTAACGTTCCGCTCTTTGGGGCAAGGTAAGTGCGCCAGCTTTGCTCTTACGGATGAGCGTACCAGTATTTGACTGCCTCAGAGCACCCTCAGCCAATCTTGGTGCATAAATGAAGGAGGTCCATCCAAAGTTTGTGCGCCCCATCGCTGTTTCTAGTAAGGCAATCTGATGCCCATATAATCGTATCTCTCTTCATACATTACGGCGTATATCCCCTTTTGTGTGTTGGTCATCATCCAGCCGCGCAGAGTCACCTGACTCAACAATTTGGGCCGGGTGCGTGCAGTGACTTTCGTAAGTGGTGGATACGACCCTATTTATGCTCACTTTGATTATTGCCCTGGGCCCCTTTCACTAGAACTTCTCCTCACTGCGCCCGGGAAGGCAGGCGATTATGGACTATGCTCTAGCCGCTCAGCCACTTTACAAGGGTAAGTACCTGATAATGCGCGAGACGCCGGCACTACTCAGACAAGGGGGTCGAGGATCCTTATGAGCTGATTGAACGTCAAGGCCGACCGCATGTCGTGCTGACATCGCGCAGCGTGCACCTCATAAACGGTCTGCTGCGTGGTAGCCGTTTATTTCGGTTCAACTTGAGTCTCCTTGCTGCTGCTGCCTTTGGCTTATCAGGAGAACTTGAGTAGCGTGGGTGGCAGCGTTTCGGATACTCCAACGACAAGCGCAATCAAAGTCGTGCGTCCTCCCTTTCATTGCTGAGCTAGACACAAATTCTTCTCCGTTGACGTGCGCACGAGGTCGGATCTAGATGCTGAATCGACTTGGACACGTGGCCCTATGCATGCACGAGGCCCAGAACTGACTGGGGTAAGACACATCTCGGGCTTGACATCGATTGACAGTCGCTCGTTTACCACAGCTTCTACCTTTGGAGGCATGACTGAGCAGGGCTTGACTTGCTCG
This sequence comes from Botryobasidium botryosum FD-172 SS1, assembly GCA_000697705.1. Classification (NCBI taxonomy): domain Eukaryota; kingdom Fungi; phylum Basidiomycota; class Agaricomycetes; order Cantharellales; family Botryobasidiaceae; genus Botryobasidium; species Botryobasidium botryosum. The sequence continues at coordinate 167,699 of KL198064.1, read as the reverse complement.
CGGTGCCAGTAATGTTTAATTTCAACCTTTATCTTTTCTTGATAAGACCCATACCATGCGACGAAAACGAACGCTGTAGGAAAACCCTCAGAGTACAAAACCCGACTCGTCGCGCGGGGGTTTAGTCAGATTTTGGGTGTCGACTACAACGACATGTTCTCTCCTACAGCCAGGTCCGCGTCCATTCGCGTCCATCCGAGCCACCATCTCCATTGCTACCCAAAATGACTGGGGACTCCACCAGCCGATATCAAAGCTGTCTATCTCAATGGAGAACCCGGGGAAGACATTTACATGCGCCAGCCACTCGCCCACGCGACTCCCAGATCCGGACGCCTCGTCTGCCGGTTTTGCAAGATCATTTATGGACTGGAGCAGGCGATGGTATTTTCGCCTCGCCGAAGTGCTCAGGGAGATGAACTTCCGGCGTGCAGTGTCGGACCACGGTGTACTTTTCCAATACTCAAACCTCGGACACGTTGTCCCGCTGACAACTCACCACCCGTACCGCCGCCATTGCCGCCCCCACCCATTTCAAGCAGGAATTCGGCTCGCGTTTCGAGATTAAGGATTTAGGGGGGCTTGCTTGACTCCTAGGCATAGGAATCCATCGCGACCGAGTGGCGAGAACGCTTACAATGAGGCAGGCGGCGTACATCGACTCCATTAATATTATTAAGCATTTCGGTTTTCAGGACGCATTTCTTGTTACCACGCTTCTTGACCCCTCTGCTGTCCTTTTGAAAGAACAAAGCCCGCCGACCCCCAAGGAGTCGGAAGCAATGAAAGACATCCTATACCGCGAAGTCATCGGCCCACTCAATTACGCGCAGGTCACCACTCGCCCCAACCTCCCATTTTCCATCTCGGCATCCTCTCAATTGATAAACAACCTCGGCTGCCAGCGCTGGGAAACTGCGAAGCGCATCATCCCGCGCTCGTGCTACGTGGTGAAAATGTACATTCAATAGCGTATTTGGACGCTGACTGGGGCTCGCGGTCTCATCGTCATTCTATTCCAGGATTTGCGTTTATGCAACGGCGGGCACGATTTTGTAGTCAGTCAAAGAGCAGACGCTCGTCGCGAGTATTTCGTGCTCGTGAAGGAAGTGCTGTGGATGCGCTCGTATTCCTCTGGTGAGCATTATGGCCGATTGATTTTCGCAGAGGATCGAGGTGGGCGTAGTGAAGGGTCCAAATATCTCTCAAAGACACGAGATTCCACGCCCGCACCAAACACTTCAATATCATTTCATTCGCGACACAGTCGAATTGAGGTCGTTTATTGTCCCACCGCCGGGCAGGTTGCCGATATATTTACAAAAGCATTACTCTGCGTCAAGTTCGAGTGTTTTCGTAGCACTCTCGGCCTCTACGTAGCTTGAGGGGGAGCGTTGGAGCTATTGTGGTCGTCGCAAAGCGTCGAGTGTATATATGCCATCCGATGTTTTACCACCTTCGTCCTCTTCTCTCATCCAATCTACGCGAAGGCTTCCAACAATGGCTCGTATCTGAACCATTGATCGCGCGTTCTTTCTCTCGTTCTTCGGGCATGTTAAAACGACTAGGTAGTCTCTCGATACCCTCAATGATTTCGTCCACATTGGGGTTGACCGCGCAAGGCGTGTTTCTTTAGCACGTTTATTTAGGCCCGTTCCGCACACGCTGTCCGCGTTTCCAACTACCAAACCCTCAGCGGAAAGAAACGGGAGAGGGAGAGCGAAGATTAAAAAAGAAGCCCAACAATAGAGAACCGCCCGAACGAATTAGAGACAGGATTGGGAGTATGTACGTGCATTTACCTTGTGCAATTTTGCTTTTTATCGCTATATTATTCCCACCTATGTACCACCAATTTATACCTGTATTTTCCGGTCAACTTGACAACCCCTTGATAATTAGCGCGTGCGCTTTCGCTCTGTTCTTCTCCATACGATAGATAATCATGATAGACCTCATCTCCGCGAGTCGCCCCGCCCATTTGATATATCTACAATAGTGAGCTCTACGCCTCCCTTCCCGCGGCGCTAGGGGCTCGCAGAGTTAAGTAGGACTTCGTCTACGAGGAAATCACATCACGTGACAAATAGATCAATCAGCACGCGCATTCCGAGAAGAGCAAGGAGTGATGGCGAGAAGGGACAATGTACGCACTTGTACTACCTCGGCCAATCCTCACTGATATCCCGATTTATGTGCAGGAGCAAATCTTCGCCGTGGATGACGCTAGATCACAAGAATGCCGATGTACATTCCAAGTCGAGCTGATCTGGTATTCAATTGAGATTTGAGATTCGACATTCGACATTTGAAGAAGAATGGACAAGCGCGCTGATGCTGAATAAAAGGTAAGGAGAAGGGTATAAGACTTAGATAGAAGGAGCGTACCGCGAAGGAGAATCATGGTATCACGTAGTTTCGGGTATAGGATGTTATCGATCGAACGCCGTGCCGGTCCCTGCGCGGTTGATGAACTCCCGAGACTCGTCTATCTCCCAGCTCCGACGAGAAATACTGCGGCTTAGGCCGCGGTTGCCAATGAAAGAGGTTAGCTCTTTGAAGTTGCGCAGGGTCTGATTTCCCTGCATGAAATGCTGGAGAACGATGTGGAGCTGAGTGCAGGTCTCATCCTTGGGACCAGAGAGGATCTCGACGCGGGCCTCCAAGTCGCGGATCTACGCCGGGAGAGCGGCTGGGTCAGTGGGTGGACGGGTGCGGTGGTGTGAGAGGAGAGGCAGGACGGACCCGCTGTTGTTTATGCAGACGGAGCACTAAGGCATTTGAAAACGCTATCAGATTTTCATTGCCATTGTACTCGTCGCTGTCGGCTCAAACTCCTGCTTCAGCGTTGAGTCGATGTTGAATGTCGTGTGACGCGTGACGCGTGACTCGACGCCGAGACTAGGGTCCACGTCTGCTCACTTCAAGCAGCTTCAAGCTCACTTCACCCATTAATGATTATAGGTACTGACACAACTCTCCGCAATCAAAACACGGTCTATACCACACGTCCGGGAACCTACTAGCCCTCCCTGCAGCTCGATCGAAGAGGCTCCTATTCTCTCCCGAAACGCTGAAGTAGGCCGAAGTGGGCAGACGCCTGGGCTGCAGGGAACGCAGGAACATCTAGAAGCACATGCTGCTGACGTTAATCATCCTCCGAAGACGATCATACGCATACCCAAGACACACCCCGGAATTACATTGAGCCATTTGGGCGGCGCCGAGGATTTGTTTCAAGTCCCATGTGTGCTCCATGGAAGCCGAATGATGTCCGACATCAATGTTCCGTAGCGTTCCGTGTCTGAATGGAAAGGCCAACATCCTCAATATAAAATCAACCTGGGCGTTTCTTCGTCCTGACGTCGTCCTTTTCCTCCGCCTTTCCCTCCATCTCTAGTTCTCGGTATCAACACCGTCTCGCCCCTTACGCCATATACCTCTCTCAGATGACCTCACCAAGGATGCGCCTGCTACGCTTTTCTAAGGTTACCGTGCTCCATTTGCAGCATATACTCACCGTGCTCTGAGCGCACGAGCGGCCGACTCACCGATTTGTTTTATCCCTGCAGCCTTGCTGTGGAGGCCGCGCCCGCACAACTACGATCCCGCTACATTTCCGTCGCACCACGTTTCCGGCCGTGCGCGTGTCCCAACAGCGATACACCCCCAGCGCTCAACCGCCCACCCCATCACGAGCACGCCAATGCTTCGATCGTAGCCACAAAGCCAAGCTCCTTTTGTCGCCGGTTCGAACATCTTGCGATTTCGGATCGCCCCCCACGCTCTCGGTTCCGGGTAGCTCTCAAGCCGACGGACCTCATCGCCGTATTTGTTGACATCCCCTACACGGAGCGATAAAGAGAACGTCGACTACATCATGGACAAAGTGTGTGGTCCGGAAGAACCCGCGGTAAGGATCCAGCCCATCATCCGCGGCAAGCGCATCGTGCTAAGGCTTAGTTTATCAGCATCATGACTGGCCCCTTGCTTGAGTCTGTCCGGCTATAGTGCGCAAGAGCTGAGTTTGGATGTGGCAGCTCTCAGCAGTCGAAGGCGACCCGTAAGGCCGTGCTCTTTTTACATCATGCATTTAAATTTTTATGCTCACATCAGGAGCCTAGGAATTCATAGGAGCGATTCTCTCGCTAGTCGCGCGGGCCGACCAAGTGGATCCTTGCGCGCGGATGACACGCTGTCCACGGGATCAAGTTTCATCGGGATTGTGCTCTCTGGAACGATGAGCGCTGTGCCAAGGCCTTGTGCCGCGGCCGCTGCGCGCTTCTCCATAACTCATCGCGCTAACCAGTCCACAAAAGCTATAGTGCTTTCGGATACGCGATGGGACAAAGCACAATGCCTTGAACCCGTCGCCGCACGAGGAGACTGCAGAAAGCCTCCAATCGCTCGCTCACCGATGCCCTCCGCGACGCCACCCACTTAGTTTTGCACTCGTATCGTCGGGCTCGATTACCGGCCGACGTAGATGTGTGAATAGCTGTGCGGGCCAATCAGTCGTATGAGGCTTCCTGCCCCAATGTATGGGTTCTGATATCCTCCCGACTGCTCGGCTTGCATGGCCAGTTACGCTCTCTCTTCGGCTTGTTTATGGTGCGCTTGCGCTTGCGGCTCTTGGGTTGATACCGTCTCTGTTTAGCTTGTCGGAAGCCTGGATAAGAGTGGAGGTTTGCCGTCGGCGCTAGTTTTGTTGATCTCCAGCGAAGTGGGACAGATGACATGTTGTCGCGACCGCTGATAGATACTTGAATGGTTTGCTCCCGTGCGTTTAACAACTGGCTACAGCTCCATCATTGGCGATTCGAGCTCCTTATCTTTCCTGCTGTAGCGTTAGCGTTCACGCTCGTCAGCTATGTTGGTGGCTTCCGATATCAAATTTGCCGTACGCCTAAAGAGTAGCGCCGACGCTAGGTGACACCCATGACCAGCTACCCAGATCCGAAGTCAACGACTGTACTTACGTAGGTAGATACTACGCGGGTACCGGCATGACAGCGCCAAAGTACCAATCTATTTGTGAATCTCCAAGGGCATGACACGCTAGAGACTTACAACAACGTACAATCAGTTTTCAAAGTGATTCCGAGTTATATTATACCGTTCAAGATTTATGGGTGCGGAACGTGCTCGTTGTTCTGGTGCGAGAGTCAAGACGATATGGTATTCAAGTTATGTATTGATGAGGAGAGAGACATATATAAGTGTGATAAAAACAACAGATTAAAACATTAAGTCGGTACACGGACGGTCCGACGCGAATGGGCATGCATGCCAGGCTACCCACAATAGCGGGCCTCAAGGATACAGATCGATCAGACGACAAGCGCCGTTGTGGGCGCTGACGCTGAAAAAAGAGATGAATGAAAGATGGAAGCGATATCGAATGGAGATTAGATGATTTATGCGGAAAGGGAGCGCTCCAACAGGTAGAGACTCCCTTTTCCGCGTGAGAAAAATGGTGGTAGACAGAATGGAGTGTAATAGAGATAGAGGGATGGCGATAGGTTTAAGAGGGAAAGAGGGCGGACTGCCGCTGCTTATGCAAGGTTCTTGAGAGCGGAGCCGAGTCGCCCCAGGTCGTGCTTCACTCCTTTCAGCAGCCTGTCGAAAGCACCGGCGACGCCGCGTAGGGACTTCTTGCGCTCTGGTACGCTCTCGGCGGGAGTGAAAGTCGAAGTTGGTGGCGTCGGAGGTGAAGCTCGTGTCGCGATGGTTAGCTTATAGGCAGGAAGAAGCTCCGCTAGTAGCGCTTTCTGCATCCTCTCGTGCCGCTCCGTCGGAGACTCCCTGCGGACGGGGAATGGCAAGTTCTGGCGCGCTGCCCTCTCGGCCTTGACCCTGGCTATCACTCGGCGCTTCCTCTCCTCTACGTCTGGCTCCTTGCGGAGCGCGGCAAGGTGAGCCTTGGCGCACACGCGCGCCGTCTGAGCCCCCTTTGCACGCAGCTGAGCCCAGTGGAGAGGAGTCTTGGGGGCTGCGAGGAGCGCGATGTCCCCGGGCAAGTCTCCAACCAAGATATCCTTGACGCTTGCCAGCGTCGGCGATTGGATGATGATGCAAATCCCCGCCACGTTCTTCTCCGCTGCCACGCAGATAGTGCTTCGAACGGAGGGGCTGGTGGTCGGCGAGGCCGTACGCTTTTGAATCACCTTCATGGTAAGCGGTGAGGGGATTGGCGCATTGGTGCGGTCACCGAGAAAAGCGCAACCGCTGTTCTGGGGAGAAGGTGGGAGAGACGCGCGGCTGGGTCGCTGCACGGGGAATGTGGCGGAGGAGCTCAAGGATCGAGTAGAAGTATTGTATAGTCTGCAGAGCGAAGGAATATGTTGATATCCAAGCACAAGGTGACGCGGTGGCAAATAAAGTGTGCTTACGCTTTCTCCTTGCGGCGAGCCTCCATCTTTTCTCCAACCCGGCGGCGGAAGCCGCTGGCCCTTCGCTGCGGCGCTGCCTTGCGTTGGGGCACGGACGGCCTGTGAGCGGACAAGGCAGATTCAAAACCCGCTAGTACGATCAACGAGAGCAAGAAGTCTAAGAAAGCTTACGTCTCTGGCGGAGGGAAAGGAGTGCTGAGGGACTGCATAGAGCGAGAACGAGTTGCCATGATGATGGTTTGTGGGGTGCGTGGTTGTGTGGGATGAGTAGGAGCAGGCAAGTGCGAGGCAGGAGATGAGAGTTAGGAGGAAAGAACGAGAGGGGGAAAGACTGTCTCATATCCTGGGATCTCGTATGGGTCCCATGTTTCACGTACGACTTGACCCAAATTGGACCGAGTCTCACTGAAGTCTCACTTGACTCTGAGCGTTCCAGGCATCACTTGAGACTTGGCTGATCGTCTATTGGTGCGCGGGAGGACGGGGGCTACGGTCAAGTATCTGTGGATTGCATAGGCTGGCAGTGTAAAGGCTCTTAGACATCACCCGAGACTAAGTAGTACTTGCTCGACGTTGAGTGCGATGAGGATGATGGCGTTACATAATCCCGGGCCGACATGTGGGGTTGAATCTTGGACTCCGCTCAAAAACTCTCAAGTTCGAACCCAGCGCGCAGCGGTCCTTTTTGCCATCTCCATCACGACTTCAAGTGCAGTCATTTAAAAACCTTGGTGCACATCAATACACATCACGCGCGAGGCTGTAGCCCGCCACCTAAAGCTCGCGGCTATGGGCAACAGTACTACTAATCATTCATCGCATTACGGCGGGCGCTCTCACCTACTACAATGACGAAGGATTCAAGAGGGATTTGCCGTTTGGTCATGACTCACCTATGTCTCAGCCCTCGCCCGCTGCCATTCCACGCTTCCCTGTGCATGATTTCCTTGAATAGGACAGACTCACAATAGTGACGCGCTTATCATGTCTCCTCAGAGCTATCTCGGGTTATTCCCCATCGCTTCGGCTACTCCAGCTTGACTTAACTATCGCACAACAACGCCCCCATGCCGCTAGCCTGCACGAAATCGAATACGGTCCTCGCAGATACGCTAGGGAGGAGCACGTCGCCGTCGGCCCTGTCCATGCCTGCGGAGATATCTCTTCGCATCTTTTTGCATCATGGGAGCTCTGGTAGGCGCGGGATGGCTGGCGTCATCCTCCCGATAGATCAGACTAGTGGACTGCTAATTGAATGGGTAACACATACCTCCCGTTAATCTATGCTTGCGTCGGCTGCGCGGCGCCCCAAGCTGTCGCGCTGCATTAGCCTCTCGACTGGAAACACCTCTTAGCTTCAAATATTACTTACAATTTTGGATGCCTCATGTGTCGAGTGACTGACTCGGGCTCTCGGGAAATGGTTGACATCTCGCGTGGACTCGCTCTGCGCTAACGTTTAGCTTGCCGGTATCGCGGTCGTGGCGTTTCCAGCGATATGGGCAATCTTGCTATACCAGCTCTGGTGCACATCAGTGGATATCGGGGACCAGAGGTAATTCGTGGTCACCGGACAGCGCCCACGCATGCTGTATTCTGTCTGTGCAGCTTTTGAGCAAAGCAGTGTGACCTCCGAGAATTTCGGTGGTTTTATTCACCCGTTTTGCTGTCCAGTGCGGTTAGCGTAGTGCTTGGAGGGGGGGGTCAACTGACTCAAGAGGAACGCAATGGTAAGTTATGTTTCCTGGCATGCATGAACTATCCGTTAGACTGCTAGACTCGTACCTTTGCGCCAGTTGCTAATATTATCTCTGTTTCAGATCCTGTAGGCCTATTAGATCCTAATTAGACTTATCTCAATATATATGAATACAGCGGCAATATAGCCCAAAATGCTGGCTCGAGTGACGCGCCGCGTCACGTGACGGGGTTCCTCATAGGATCGGCGCGGAGGAGCCATAGACGGCCATGGCTGTCATGGCCAAAGCTTCTCGATTTTATAAGGGCCAGGTGTGTCTGGGAAATGGTCAGATGCCCCCCACGATCACCCGGGACGACGCACGACAACGAGGCCGCGACGATAGGCCGTCCTCGCGGCTCATTTCATCAGCGCGCGCGTTCCTTCTTCTCAGCTTCTGATCGTGCTGGACGCGATGGCCAGCACTGGGGCCCACGTATATCTGCGAGTGAAGATGGGCTACAATGCATGCCGGGGCGGAGGGGGGGAGTCGTGCGGGCTGATGGTGGTATGGGGCCAAGTCAAGAGCTGCTGGGCGCATCGACGCGCTGTTTGTTATTATTTCCATCGCACTCGTCTATCCCCGCCGGGTGCAAGACGCGTTGTAAACCTGGATTTTCCTCCTCTTTCTTCTCTCCAGTTTGCCACCGTCTTCTCCTCCAGCCTCCATCCACCACCACCACCACTTCCACTTCCTTTTATAATCAACATGTCCGCTCACACCACCGATTCTTCCGCCTGCTTGCCTGCTCGTCACCACAAATCCCCTTGCTACAATGTTATTGCTTCGCTCATTACCATCCTGAATCTTGCTGCTTCCTTCCTCATTACATCCATCGCCTTGCTCGCCCGCTTGATTGCGTGGTTTTTCTGCTCTATTTTCATCGTCGTTTATAAGCTTCTGTTCAAAGCGTACGTGATTTTCATCATCGCCATGCGTATGTATGCGTCTGCTCACGCGTCTTTTTCAGGAACAAAAGCAGCACCGTCGCACCTTCCCTTATCTCCACCGACGCCCATACCAAGAGGGGGCCTATGCTCATCAGGCCGCCCGCTCCCGCTCCTGAGGTCGTCCCCAAAGATCACGCTCCCGCTCTCATCACCCATATCGTTCATCCTCGTCCATATCCTATCTATCCCGTCGCCTCACGCGCCAACCTCTCCCTGAAGCCTGTCACTTCCTACCGCAGCACGGCGCGGCACACCTTTACCGCCACTGAGACGCGTCGTGCTCCAGACGCATCTTTCGCCCCTGGCTCTGCCATCTTTACCAGGAGGGAAATAGGCAAAGGGGAGAGATGCGCACGGACGGATGCTCGCATCATTGCTGAGGAAGAAGCCGAGCGAGAGCAAGCGAGGCAGATTGGGATCCAGGGACGCGCCGCTGTCAACGAGATCGTCGCCGCCGACATTCAACGCTCGCTCACTTCCCAGGTCACGCCTTCGTCTCCAAGCTCCCAAGCCTTGCCTCCCTGCGACACCTCTGTGCCAGAGAGTGCCTTTACATGGGCTGCCGCCGTCCACGCTGCTAGGAATGACATCTGCGCTTCGCCTGCACCGTGCCCTCTCGTCGTCGCGTCCTCCTTTGCTGCCGCCGATGACACCGCTATGGATTGGGACTCTTCTCTGCTCGAGCCTGAGCTTGCTTCAACGGACGATGTAGTTATGGATGATGATACCCTCTGTCCATCCGATGAGCCCATGGACGACGTGCTATCGCCCACCTCCGCATCCTCGTCGTCGCCGCCTGCTACACGATCACCCATCTTCTCGGCAATTAGCTTCTTTGATGTCATCGTCACCAGCGCCGAGGAGGACAACATCAATATCGTTCGCTTGCTTCGTGCATGCTCACTATCGGGCGCAGAGCACGCATCTCCTGTGCTGCCGGCGTCATCCATGGACGCAGAGTTCCCCGCCCTCGACGCAGTGGCCGCCACGCTCTCGGCCTGCACATTGGCCGAACACCTCGACCCGACGGAGGTGGATGCTAATGGGGATATTGACATGGCGAACGACAACGACAACGATGATGAGATGTCAATGGACGTCGACGTCCCGGAGGACATGGAAGTAGACTGCGATGACCTCCCTGCCTTCGGGACCGTTCTCTCCTCGATTCTTGGCTCCGGGCGTCGGGTCTCGCGCCTCGTCAAGCGGCACCAGCGGACTCGCACCCGTGTCGAACACCCACCGCACGATTCCACGCCGCCGCCAAAGCCCAATGTGACGACCCTTCGGCTTGTGGACAAGTACGCCGACTTTGGCATTAATGTGGAAGGTGTTATGTTTCGGGTCCAGTTGGACGTTGGACTCGGGAAGGTAGTGAAGGCGTCGCGTATGGTTTAAGTAGAGAAAGCTCGGGAGGGGGAGTCCGGGGTTAACACACGCGTCGGATCATTCTTTAGCCCGTGAGTCTTTCGTCTCTTTTTCCTTCCTTTTTGCATTCACTGACGATGCCATGTTCATAGGGATGCTACTGAATGAATCCGACCTGCCTTCGTACTACGGCGATCGGTCGACGGGGTGTCTCGATGACACTAGTACTCGACCATCTCGCTTTAGGTGCGTCCTTTTCTTCTGTTCATACCATCTCGCATTGCGGTGGCTGACGGCGACGCCAATTTCACCAGTACTAGGGCAGCGCATACATGTAACCCGGACTCCCTCTCCCCGCCTCACCTACTTGGCTACCATCTCCACTTCTTCGTTTACCTGGCTTGAGAACACATCGACGGACAAGACCCCGGCTGGGGCTGCATTTTTTTCCCCTTTACTCGTCGTATTTGCTTCACTTCACATCACTGGTTTAATGGTTGCTTACTTGCATAGGACTCGGCTTGGGCATCATTCTCTTTTGGCTCCTTTCCTTGCTTCTTCCATCTGATCGGCTTGTTTTATTGCTTACTTTTATCAAGGCGCGGCTCGGGTGTCATTTCTCTCTTGACTCTTTTTCTCGGCTCCTCTTTCTCCACTACCAGCCTTCGTCTTTTATTGCTCGTGGTTTATTGGGTATCCACTGTAATAAACCCTGCTTGTATCCAGACTCTTGACTCTTGTTCTTTATTTTTTTCTTTCTTTCTCTGGTTTATTGGGTATCCATGTAACAAACCCACACAATACTCGTTGTATCGATACTGATGTTGCTTATATTGCTCGGATGGGATGATGGTTGCTTCTCACTCTCGAACTACTTCGATGACCAGAACATTGAGACAAGTCCGAGTCGGCTCCCGAGGTCGTGAACATCTTGAACGGCCTTCTCCTTACATACCCCCGGCCGCGCTTCGTACTTCGACCTTTCTGTTACCGCATTCAAAAACTGTGCCACAAGTACATAAGAGGGCCGCTGCAAAAATTGTGGCATAAAAAGAGCATAACGAAGTAAAAGGCCAACTGCTGTCGACTTCCGTAGCGTTTGAAGCGCCCGTATAATATTAAAAACATTCCAACTAACTAAACTTTGTCTACTTTCAAAAGCTTTGGATAGTAGTGCTGAAGCCGGGCTTGGTCGTGAGTGTTCCCACCACCTTTCCTACGAACACGACCTGGACGGGTCTCGTCGCGGAGATGGGGTTCGGGTCTACCGTGAGAGCGACTGCGGTCGGTTTGCCGCTATTCCACTGCAGATCCACCGTAATGCCACCCCTGGTACGCGCGCCCTTGAGCTGTCCAGAAGGCCACGCGGCGGGCAGAGCTGGAAGGAGGGTGATGACCAGTGGAGTATCGAAAGAGGGGACGTCCTGTGCTTGCAAAAGCGCGTTCTATCACAGGTTAATGGTGTCAGCAAGCACGGATAAAGAGCCATGCCGAGATCACAGTACCAGAACAGCGGCAGGGAACCCAAGGTTTGCATCGATTTGGAAAAAGGCGTCGGCGTTGGGATTATACAGGCTAAAAAGGTTCGGACCGAAAGTTTCGTAGATTGTATACTTGTGAGGGGCGGGAGGTGGGTGAGCTACATAGTATCGCACGAGGTAGGTAATAGATGATAGAGTAGCAACTTACAGTTAACTCGTGATAGAATTTGGGTGCGTTGCCGAACTGTGCCCAAGCAGCAGCTCGCCATATCTTCTCCCACCCAGCATCTGCATCAGGGCCCGTGCCGTTTCCCCTGTGGATAAGGCTAATCATGGCAGCGTTCATCACTTGGTCTTTGGTATATGAGGTCTTGGTCCCGTTGACGATCAGGCCTCCTTGAAGCCCAGTGTCGTATGAGGAGACAGCGTAACCCGGGTATAGTCCGATCAAATGGGATACTACGGATATGCAGTGATCATGATGAGCCCAAGGGCAGCGGAGTTGAGAGCGTGACTTACGATGGCGATGCGTGTCCGTTGGCGAATCGAGATCCACTTTCCACTCTGATAAAAAGCTCAACTATCCGAGGGGAGGAAAGAGGCAACGAACAAAAACCAACCTTGGAGCTGACCCCACTGGCCAATTCGGAGACCCTTGTCCATCAGAGCTCGTTTAGATCGCACCTCTATTCATCGGAGCGTTAGCATTCGATGGCATGGGATTCGTAGATATGTTGAGCACCATTGAGGAAGGCAACGTCCGTGTCCCCAGAAGCGTTGAATCCCTTTTCTACTGCGTTGAACATTTGCCAGATCAACTGCTGCGCATGAGCACATCCTACGCAAAAACCAAAGAGGAATTCACGGGACGGTTAGTCGCGCACATGCTATGCGTTGATAGCGACAGACGCACCCAATGTGATATGACTCTGTTCTGGCGAGTTACAAGGGGCGACGACAAGGGTTGAATCATTAAAATGCAGATCGGGGATTAACTTGTCCAGATGGAAACTAGCTACGCCCTACAGCGATGTCAGAATTCACTCCAGCTGGGCCGCGAAAAACGATGGGATAATCACCTTGAGTAACGGCCAGCCCTGGGCTTTCCACCAAACAACATCGTTCGTATGGTCGAAATGATCCCACACATGTATCATCTGGAGATTGATGAATGGGTTAGTGTCAGATTCAATGGAAACTGGAGCACCGACGCTTACCATCCAGACCGCGGATTCTACGCCAATGGACGTCAGCCTATATCAAAGGCTCAAAGGACGTGACCTAATACCTGGATAGTCGGCATATTGGGCTGTATTTCCCGCGCCGGCGCCACCTTTCATTCCCGTGTGTCCAAATATCTGAAAAGCGGATAAACACCTGAGCGTCGGGCGTAGAGCGCAAATAAAGTAGCGGGCCATTTACGTTCATCTGCGAGATAAAAATGATGAGCTCCATCGCCACACATGCGAATTCATGTTAATCGAGCAAAGCTCACCTCATTATGCGTGACCCAGCCTCGGGATATGTTGTATAGAGTTTGCGCTGTCATGGCGCCTCGAGGCGCCCAAGTTTTCTGTGAGGGCGTATAAGGTATTGACAAAGAGCGATAGGTAAGTTTCAAGGACCCACCTCGAAGTAATCAAACAACGGTCTTGTAACATCGAGGTTGCTCATCTCGGCACTCCAATAATTCATTTGAATGTTTATATTGGAATCTGGATTTATTTTTCAGGGCGATGAGCGGGAATGTGCGCCATGTCATGGCCGAGCAACTCACGGTAATCTGCGCGAAGAGATAGCGACGAAAAAGCACGCAAGTTAGCGAATATCGCGAAGAGCTAAACATGACTGCATCACCGGCTCCCCAGGGCGCTGTGCCCTCGGCCCACTTGCCCTGCAAGTTGGCAGGCAGCGTGCCTCTGGCACTACTCGCAAGCATGTATCGTCCCAAGTTAAACGTGAGCCACTCAAGGTAGGGATCGCCCTTGTCGACCTGATATACCGCGCGAATCTGATCAGTCGGGATATCGAGCTGCGGCGCTTGACCGAGAGATAACGAAAATCGTCCATAAAGCGTTGCATTGATGTCAGCGACGTGTTGCGCCAGCGCGTTCTGGTAGGAGCTGCTGGCCAAGGGGAGAAGCAGGGTCAGAGCCGCGTGCGGATCCGCACCCCGGAATGAGAAGTTGCTGTTGGCATTCCCGGCGTCCATCGAGTATTCTGTTGATCCGACCCAGGTAATCCAGGTCTCGGTACCACCCGTGACAGAAATGGTAGCATTGCTTGCATCAAGAGAGGCGCAGGCAACACGACCATTGGTGGACTGAACCTTGCCAAGAATCTCGTAGAGCATGCCTGGCTCAGAAGCAAATCCGCGGAGTTGAAGGGTACTTGAATCCAAGCAGGTTACGTTCGGCGTCGGAAGCAGGGAATCCGAAGGAGCGAAGGCAAACGTGGTGCTGGGTAGCGTAGCGTTGGATGAGGATGCAATGCGATGGTAGCATGCTTGGGATGGGTAGGAGCAGAAAGTTTCCCTAGTGATGTCATTTTAGCTGCATAGATTATCGCAGGATTGAAGACGTACCGAATGTAGGAGTTGTTTGACTGCGACCATGTTGCTCGCGCTACACCTTCGTCCATATCCAACCAGCGCGCAAAACCCGTTACAGGGCCAGATGCATTCATTGTAGAAATCAAATAGCCAGCGCCAACGTAAGAGCCTAGGGAAAACGACGTCGACCATATGCTATGACGGGTGAGGGGTCGATATATGCGCACCATAAGCGCCCGGGCTTGTGGTCAAAGCTTCAATATCTACGTAAATGCGAGTATATGAATATCATGTCCATATGGAAAGTGAAGAAAGCTTACTGTCTATCTGTCCTGTCGCGCTAGCAAAGATGCTCGCGCGGATGGATTCCATGGCCTGATGGGCGGCGGCGGCTTCCGAAGGCTGCTTGTTACCCCCGTTATAGCTCTTTACACAGAAAAGTCCGAAATCGTTGGGTTCACGTTCCAGGTGCATAGTATCAGACTCACGGGATCCTGAAACGGCCCACCACTCCACAGCGACTCGATATTCAGCTGAGTGGACTCGACAAACGCCCCACCCGGAGTCATGGCTACGCCAGAAAGTCCATTAGCTCCGGAACTGCGCCTACAGCTAAAAGATGCGCGTGCCTCCGAGGAACCCATTGCCCACTGGAAGATAAGTTTTTGCCCAAGTGTCGCCCGGCGAATCATACCAGAGCCCATTTCCGGAGATAGGGAAGCCCACGGGCACGGCAGATGAGGCTATAGCTGCTGGAGCGAAAAACGCCTTTGACCTCATCGTGGGATGAACGATCGTGAAGGCTGGCCGGTGAATTCCTAGAGGTTATATATGGTGCCTGTACCGTTGAATTCTCCGCACGAGCGGTCGCTTTAGCCTTTCGGGACGTCCCTAGCGGCCCCCGGTGCAAGCATGCGAACCACAGCAGGATCATTCCGCTTTAGGGGAAAAGCGGAACAGCAAGCAGTTGGCCCAAGGATCTGGGCTTCGCCATCGCGGGCGCTCGTATACTTCCACGCGATTTTCGCGGCGAGGCACTGGCACTCTATTAGAAGGCGACGACATTAGGGCAGAGTACACGCGATACCCTGAGCATCTACACGTGACTGCAATCAACTGTCGAGGCTTGATGTGAATGAAAGTGAAGCGTAAGGCAGCGCAAAGGTGAAGAGATAGACTCTATGGTGAGTGAACGCGGTCCGCTATCAGGGGGCTGAGGACGAGGCGAGCAGCATGGGGAAGCTGCCCGCACTTTCCTTCACACAGGTTCCTTTCACGGTGAGAGCGCATCAATCAGAATAGCATTTACCGCTGACGTCACTCCACTGTGGAACGGCCGTTTGCACGTGAGTTTTGCATGTCCTGTCGCGTGGAACTATCGCGAAGGTGACGGCGGGTGTTGAGTTGCCATGCAGCGGCGTAGGAAATTTGTCAGCAAGGGCCTTATCATATGCTCGCCAGCTCTCTCAACTCTGCAAAAACCATCGGCTTTTGGAATTGCAGCGGCTACCAGCTTCCTTTCAAGCTTTAAAATCAGGAAGCAAGCAGCATGCTTGAAGGAGACTACTAAGTCGTGCCCCGGTGCCAGAAATCATCATTCTTCCAAATCTTCTCAAAGTTTCCGCTTAACGATTAAAAACTATATTTCGGGGTGGCACATCCAATCACGCACTAGAGTGTGCAGGCGCACGATCCTGTCTTACTTCCGAGCCAGGTCTGATTTCGGGAGAGACTTCTCCTCGGGCTCTGAGACGACGTCGATGCTAATATCCACGACCGGCCGCCCAGCTACCAGGTCGATTTTCAATGAACTCGAATTCCCGCTCTCGAAGCTTGACATACTGGGGCTTATAAGTATATATGGCTGAGGTTAATCGCCTTCTGAGGACGATCATTCTCGGAAAACTCGGAAACGTTGAAACGTTGACTACGGGCTAGGGGCTAATTCCGCGCGATTTACGCGACTTTAGACATCTGTTTCACGCCCAATACGCATTCCATGGAAGCTGATTGACGGCTGGGCGTTGGCGCTCCGCAACCTTCTGTAGCGTTTCGTCTCCGAGTGGGAAGGGATGGAAACTTGAAGGCGACCGGACTTCGTATATAAACGAAACGGACGCCGTCGACCAACCTCCATTTGAATATTGTCCTGTCCCTCTATCTCCTTCCTCTCCGTCTCCATCTCCTTTTGTGCCTTGTAGCGAGCCGTTTTGACTATCTCAGCTTGCATTATCAAAAATGCGATCGTTATATTCTCCAGCCGAGCCCAAGGTGACCGCATCAGCATCACATATGTACCCATTCTTCAATCGCTCACGCGCTCGAGGCTTCCCTCTCGTCTCTGCAGTCTCTTGGCGCGGACCGCATATGCGTAACTACGATCCTGTTACACGCGCTACTAGCTCCTCCCCGTCCCTGGCCCGGGTTTTGATTGGGGACCATAACGTACGTTGCTCTGTCGCCTCGGGCCACTATCGGAGCCTAACCATCTCATTCCCTGACAAGTGTGCAGCAATGGTGCCCGCGACGCACTCCATCGCCCGAGATGAATCCCAATTCCAGCCATCTGCCTTTGCGTTTAGTCAACCACGCTGGTCGGAAGCTCTACCTCGACAACGCCAAAGGATGAGTCGCCTTGGTGGCTCGAAGATGAAAAAGGCCGACGGCTTCTATGCCCCTGGTCCGCTCACAGGTCCAAATCTCGCAAGATTCTAGCGAGGATGAGTACCGCGGGGCGAGCGCGACTGCGTACGATGACGGTGAGCTGGACAAAAATATCAATAGCCCTCGCCTTAAGCAGGTGCTAATTGGAAGTTGCACGCGTTTTTTGCACCCTTCAAGTTGGCGCATTTGTTGACGTTGGCGAGCCTGTCGAGGGCGCGGATGGCTTGGCTTCAAGAAGTTGACGCATCACGGGGCGAGGACGGGCTGGGCTGGGAGGTGGCGTAGCGAGTAGGCGTGTTGGGAGGCAAGCGCCGCGTGCTGCGGCGGTGGCAAGACGCAAGCTGTTGATATTAGCGGGCGGAAGGGGCGCGTCGGCAGCGCACACGCGAAGAAAGGCACTAGATGAGGTGTAGTTTGGGGAGTGGGTGGGGGGAGATCGTTGAGCTGGAGGGGCGAGGGGGCGTGTCTAGCGCGTGGAGAGCCTCGAGAAACCTTTGGTTGAGCGGAGGGGTTTCATCAGAGAGCGCCCCATGGTAAGGATCTAGCCCATTTATCTCCGGCGCGCGCACCGTACTGAGGCCCACCCTGCCAAACATAATTACTAACTATGCTTTGATCTTACACTCTCGTGCAGCCTTACATTCAGGAGCGTCGGCGAACGTGCAAGCCTCGCTGGCGCTAAGGTATCCTCTAGTCCGCTCAGCACTCTCATACCTGCTCTTAATAATCGATGTGGCCACACCACGCGCCCGGCTAGTGGCTAGCACAATATCATCGCCGACCGCCACAAAGAAGATCGATATGTCAGTCGCCGTGCATCCACGGGATCAAGGCCAAGATCGACGAGGCTTTCATTCTCTGCGAGCTCTTCGTATATAACTGCGGCATTGCCGTCGCGCGGTGCCCCGCACATTGTCTCGCAGGTTGATCAAGTGTGTAGTGGTTTCATCCGAGAGCCGTTGCAAAAAATGCTCTTCGCTCCGTTGCCGTGTGGACGAACAACGGGATACATCCAAGAACCGCGATGCCGACATGCTCCTCACCTTCATGCTTGCGCGCCTATCCCTCACGTGCCTGGCTCGGTTACCGGCGGACCTGGACGGGTGGCTGGCTGTGCGGGCCAATCAGCCGCGAGGATTATTGTCCCGGTGTATGGGCTCCAATATTCTTTCGATTGCTTGACTCGTTTGGCTCGTTGGTCGCACGCGCGCGTCTTCTGTCCTTCCTTTGTGGTAAATCTGCGTTTGCGGGTCTCGGGACAAGATAGCCTCTGAACTTCCAGACGGTGGGAGATTGTCGACGCCAGTTCTGACCACCGGCGCGAGTCTTGCGTACATACGACATTTCGAATAGAGCCACATCGGTTTGCCCTCGTTCAGGCCGTAGCACCAAGGTCGGCAAGCCATACATATACTTGTCGTGGTCTTTGATAGCGTTCGGTACTGTGCCTATAAACTAGGTTGAATAGCCCCATTCCTTTATCTACTTTCAAAATCTTTGGATGGTAGTCCTAAAATTGGGTTTGGTCGTGAACGATCCTACTATTTTCCCTGCAAACACGACCCGGACAGATCTCGATGCGGAGATGGGGTTCGAGTCGACCGCCAGAGCTACCGTAGTCGGTTTGCCGTTGCTCCATTGCAAATCTACCGTAATGCCACCCCTAGTACGCGCCCCCTTGAGCTGCCCGGAAGGCCAAGCGGCGGGCAGAGCGGGGAGAAGAGTGATGACCAGCGGAATATCGAAGGAAGGGACGTCTTGTGCTTGTAAAAGCGCGTTCTATCCCAGATTGATATTATTAGCGAGCACGAACAGAAAAAAAAGGCACTGGAATTGAAATACCAAAACAGCAGCAGGAAAGCCGAGGTTTGCATCGATTTGGAAAAGTGGGTCGGGATCGAAGGGATTATACAAGCTGAAAAGGTTTGGGCCGAAGGTCTCGTAGATGGTATACTTTAAAGAGGTGTAGATATATAAGCCGCAGAAGCGATAGGGGATATATAGAATAACTTACTGTCAGTTCGTGATAGAACTTGGGTGCGTTGCCGAACTGGGCCCAGGCAGCAGCCCTCCAGACCTTCTCCCACCCAGCATCCGCATCAGGGCCCGTGCCGTTCCCTCGGTGGGCGAGGCTGACCATGGCAGCATCCATCACTTGACTTTTGGTGTACGTAGTATTTGTTCTATTGGCAATGAGGCCTCCCTGGAGTCCGAGATCGTATGAGGAGATAGCATAACCCGGGTATAGTCCAATCAGATGGGATACTACGGGTACATAGGAAAGGTGAGCTCTAAGTTGTGGATATAACAATGCGACCTACGATGGCGATGCGTGTCCGTTGGTGAATCGAGGTCGACCTTCCATTCTGATCAAAACGCTCAGCTATTTGAGATCAGCAAGAGAGCCATAACCAAAATCCGACCTTGAAGCTGACCCCACCGGCCAATGCGGAGGCCCTTGTCCATCCGAGCCCGTTTAGATCGCACCTCTATTAAACGAAATTCCAGCATTCGACGGCATGCAATTCGTAAATATGGTGCGCACCGTTAAGGAAGGCAATGTCCGTGTCTCCGGAAGCCTTGAAGCCCTTTTCAACCGCATTGAACATTTGCCAAATCATTTGCTGGGCATGAGCACATCCTACGCGGGAAGGAAAAAAACGAATGAGCGATTTAGCCACCTACTTATCCATCCATAGGAGCCGACGCACCGAAGGTAATGTAACTCTGCTCCGGCGAGTTACAAGGGGCGACGACGAGAGTTGAATCATTAAAATACAAATCAGGGATCAACTTATCTAGCTGAAAGCTAGCTACGCCCTATAGCAGAGGCAGGATTCATCAGAGCTGAGAGGAGGAGAGCGATGAAGGCTCACCTTAAGTAACGGCCAGCCTTGAGCTTTCCACCAGGCGACATCGTTTGTGTGATCGAAATGGTCCCACACGTGTATCATCTGAAAAGTGACAAGCACTCAGTGCCTAAAGTCGACGGAAGGCCGAGGAAGATACTTGCCATCCATACCGCGGATTCTATACCAAAAAATTTTGGACGTCAGGTTATATCTAAGATTCAGAAAATTAGGCCTAGTACCTGGATAATTGGCCCACAGGGCCGTATTTCCCGCACCTGTGCCACCTTTCATTCCTGTGTGCCCAAAAATCTGGAAAATGGTCATTTATGGGACTAAGGAGGTAGAAAGGAAAGTTGCTTACATTCATCTACATGATTAAGGTGGTGAGTTTCATCATCATATACACGTGCCCATTTTTATCAACAGACTCTCACCTCGTTATGCGCAACCCAACCTCGGGATATGTTGTAGAGAGTCTGCGCTGTCATGGCACCTCTAGGCGCCCACGTTTTCTGTGAAAGCGATGGGTTATGAGGAAGGAGCGATAGTTAAGCATCAAGAACTCACCTCGAAGTAGTCAAATAAGGGCCTCGTCACATCGAGGTTGCTCATCTCAGCGCTCCAGTAGTTCATTTGAATGTTTATATTGGCGTCTAGATTCGTCCAATAGTATGGTGAGCGTAAACTCAGGCTATGTGGTGGCCCAAAGAACTCACGGTAATCTGCGCGAAAAAATGGAGTGATAAAGCACAAATTAGCGGATATCACGGCGGGAGCTAAACGCTGCTGCTTTACCGGCCCCCCAGGGAGCTGGGTCTTTGGCCCACTTGCCCTGCAAGTTGGCAGGCAGTGTGCCCCTGGCGCTACTCGCAAGCATGTATCGTCCCAAATTAAAGGTAAGCCATTCGAGATAGGGGTTGCCCTTGTCGACCTGATACGCCGCGCGGATTTGGTCGGTCGGGATATTGAGCTGCGGTTTCTGACCAAGGGACAGAGAGAATCGGCTATACAGCGTGGCTTTGATGTCAGCGATATGCTGCACCAATGCATCCTGGTAGGAGCTGCTGGCCGGGCTGAGAAGCGAAGTGAGAGACGCGTGTGGATCCGCGCCCCGGAACGAAAAGTTGCTCTTGGCATTGCCAGCGTCCATCGAGTATTCCGTTCCTCCAACCCAGGCAATCCAGGCCTCGGTGGCACCCGTGACAGAAATGGTAGCGTTATTTGCGCTCAGAGCAGTGCAAGCGACACGACCATAGGTGGATTGAACTTTGCCGAGAATCTCGTAGAGCATGCCTGGCTCAGAAGCAAACCCACGAACTTGGAGGGTCCTTGAATCCAGACAGGTTATTTTTGGCGTTGGGAGCAGAGAGCCTAAAGTCGCAAAGGCAAACGTAGTGCTGGGTAGAGTGGCGTTAGAGGAGGCGATACGGTGATAGCATGCTTGGGAGGGGTGGGAGCAGAAGGTTTCCCTGGCGGTCCCATTTTAGCTGCGCGCGTAGGTCATCAAAGGACTAAAGGCATACCGAGTAAAATAATTGCTTGACTGCGACCACGTTACTCGTGCTACACCTTCGTCCATATCCAGCCAGCGCGCAAAACCGGTTACAGGGCCAGATATATTCATCGTGGAAATAAGGTAACCAGCGCTAGCGTATGAGCCTGAAAAAGAAGTATCGTGAGCATATATTGTGGCTGGCGAGGGGTGAATGGATAAGTACCATAAGCACCAGGATCTGTGGTCAAGGCTTCAATGTCTAAATAAATGCGAGTCCATAAACATCATGTTTCAAATGGGAAGTAGGTGAAGCTCACTGTCTATCTGTCCTGTTGAACTAGCAAAAATACTTGCGTGGATAGATTCCATGGCCTTATGGGCGGCAGGGGCCTCCGAAGGCCGCTTGTTTCCCCCGTTATAGGCCTCCGTGACAAAGAATTTGAGATTATTGAATTCGCATCCCAAATTCGCAGTACCAGACTTACGGGATCCTGGAATGGCCCACCACTCCATAGCGATTCAATGTTCAGCTGGGTAATTTCGACGGATGCTCCGCCCGGTGTCATAGCTATGCAAAAAAAAAAAAAAAAAAAATTAGCCTCAGAGCTGCGCTTATACCCAAAAAGTATGCGCGCGCCTCCTAGGAACCCATTGCCGACTGGAAGATACGTTTTCGACCAAAGGTTTCCCGGCGTGTTATACCAAAGCCCATTCCCGGAAGCGGGAAAGCCCGAGGGCGCAGCAAAAGAAAGTACAGCTGCTGGAGCTAAGGCAAAAAGCTTGGACCACCACATCGTGGGGCCTTGTGAGATGACCAGTTGTGCGGCTGGTCGGTAGATTTCTGGAGCTATATAGGACAGAAGTTGTAGATACGCCATTGTGTTCCCCGCTGCTCAACGCGACTGGTTACTTTCGGGCTTCTCTAACGGTCCAGCGGTAGCAAGCGCGCAAACCAAAATCGGGCCGCGTTCGGGAAGAAGTTAAGCAGCAAGCAGCTCGCCAGAAGAGCTGATCTTCGCCAACGTGGACGGCTCATATCCTACACGCGGTTTTCTCGGAAAGGCTTAGCGCATGCGCACTTAAGAATTCGAAGGAGACGACCCTGGTCACTAGCCTAGTACAAAGGACGCGCGAGTACCCTAGGCATCCACACGCGTCAAGGCTTGATATCGCCGAAAACAGAGTAAAGGAAGTTCAGGGCGGCCCGAGAGTGATAAATTTGGCTCTATGGCGATTACTTCTATGTGGGGTCCGCCTTTAGGATACTTGGCATAGGGGAGGGCCAGGAGCCTCTGTGGTGAGTAAAATGGAAATGCTATCCCTTTCACTCTCCATGCAGCTCCTTTACAGAGAAAAGGCACCCTCACCATCAACCACTGCAGAATCGCGTTCAGTGTTGACGTCACTACACTGCAGTGGAAGGCGAAGGAGCCATTCGTGCGTGAGAGTCGGGCGATGTCCAGTCGCGTGGGACCATCGTCGCTACTGACGGGGACGTCTGCGAATCAAATAACGATGACTGCGGGTCCGGGAAGTGTTGAGTTGCGCAGCCGCCAGCATCTGACCTTAAGAGGGCATTTGTCAGCATCGTAGTCGAGATGACGCTGGCAGTGGTACATTCGAACTCGGCGCCTCAGCTCAACCAAAGTCACTCTTTTCCAAGATTCACTAGTATTCAATACTGCTCGTTAATGAGCGCGATGAAGTGCGGCAGGGTCCGTCTCGACTGAATACTGTCTCTTTTGCGGCCTTCGAAGTTTACAGCTTGCTTAGCGCGTGCGATTTACTCACTGGCTCTGAGAGCAATAGCACCGCGCCGGCCAGAGCATCCAACAACCGTGGGGTCCCGGTATCAGCATCGTTGACTGGTAATATGAGACGAGTCTTAGCGGCAAAATAGCTCCGGGCCGATCAACTACGAAGACGCTTGTTCCGACTTGTGGCCTCCGAGGTTCTTTCTGATATCGAAACACAGTCGTTTTCTCTCTCTGCGTTCTACTTCGGCATAGAATAAGTACTGGTGAGATACCTACTATACCCACGGGCGATGGGCCCGTCCCACAACGTCATTCCAAGCAGGACAGAACGCACAAGCCTTTTAATCACTAGTCATCTGGATTCCCACATCAGTTCATCACGTGAGCCTCGCCACAAGCAACAGCCGGCAAGTATCAAGGCCTTGACGACGACAATGCAAACAATAGAACCCACCCAAAGGTCACGCCTCGGAAACGCGTAGAGCACCCAGGCTCCGGAGAACACAGCGCGAGCCAAGAGCGCGAACCAAGCAATCAGTATCGCCTCGGAGCCCATAGCTCGGAGTGCGATCACGAATACAACACGAATGGTGCGTAGTACGTGATGTCCTGATTGTTTGGTGCGCGCGATTTGGCACGCGGCGGCGTTGTGCGCTCAGGAGGACCGTAGGGATGAAGTAGGCTTGTAGCAGCGTACAGCTTGAAGAGCGGATATCCTGTTCGGCTTGACATACAGCGGGTGGCGCGCAGAAAACAAGACCCGAGTGGCGACCTCCTTTTTTATGTCCCCTAGGTGAGAAAAAAGAGCACGGATTAGAGGTCAAGCAGCGAGTGCAGAGTATATGGACACACACGGGGCACTAGCCATTGACACCGGGATTTGCCCGAGGCTAAGATGAGATGACGGTATGTATGGCGTGCCTAGCGTGCACATGCTGCCTCCGATGTTCGAACGCCTGCGGAAAGTCATGAGCACGCATGAAACGACGCAAGATCAGGAGAAAGCGAGGAGAGTAAAAGAAGAGCCGTGCATACACCACACGACAGGGGCGCCCTGCCGCAGACAGACTTATCTCTTGCCTCACCGGGATCAGTTTTGCTCTGCCCTTCTTGACAGCCCGACGCTCCACCTTTATTGCCTAGAACCATATGAGGGGCGATTGTCTACAAATCGCGGCGCGCTATCGCACACAGAGTCGGCCCCAAGTCGTTGGAAGGTTGAGGGCCACGCTAACCGAAATAAAAGGATAAAAAGGCCCCACATATGAAGCAAATGCACGCAAATATATCTACAACGAAAAGAATCGCCAGTTGATTTGTTAGCGTCACATCATACGGTCCAAAAATTGAGATTGACCACTAGATAGGTGCGAAGCTTCTGTTCTATCACCAAGCGCTCACAAATCGTCACTTCAACACATCGCCACGCTTACTTGTACTAAGTACGCTCTCCAGCACCTACTCGGGTATAGCGCTAGCAGAAGGTACGCAGCAATTATCGAAATGCCCAAGCGTGGTAGGCCAATGGCATATTCCGCCGCTTACGTCGCTGAAAACGGAGACCCCGGAGTGCCCAAGGCGCCCACGGCACTGGCTGATGGATCAGCGTGATACGCGCAGTCAGGACCGATAGAAACGCCGTATACTTATCCCAATGTTCGTGGAGTTCGGAGGCAAAGAGAATCACGCTTTGCACGCTATTGAGCGGCTGGGAACGCCATAGCAGACTTTCTTGAAAAGGCCTCCGCTGTAAAGTTTGAGACTTCTTGCCTGGGGTCCAACCCCAGCTCGCAGCGCAAGGGGAAAGCCAGTAAGTCGAGTCCCCGCGTTGCCGGCTGATTTCTGAAGCTTGAAGAGCCTTGTGTATATCGAGAGGAGAGCGCTTTACGCTCCATGTGGCCGACAAAATTGGCCGGCCCGCAAAATTAGGGCGTAGTGAGCTAGAATTAATCTCAGCAGAAAACAGAAGTACGTACTAGTGCAAGCCTTCGATCATGCATAATGCGAGAGGCAAGGCTATGGCTGTCCGCTGATGAATCGGATGAGCAAATATCTCATCTTTCCTCCAGCGCCTTGTGTTGTCCCATCTCTGCAATTTCCAAGGCAGGTAAGATGCCTTCAACGAACGTGCATAGTCCTACGCTAGTGAGTGCAAAATTCCTCGTGTACTCCATCAGGTTGCGGATAGTACCAAGAGTCTGAAGTTTCGGGTTTCGGGCTTCGCATTATGTAGGAACTACGGCATAGAAGGGCTTGGCCCCGGAGCGGCGACGCGGAATTTCTAGCCGGATACCTCTTGTCTTCGATTGTTCACTGGAGGATAATGTCCGGGACTTAACTGAAAGGCGGCTTCTGTCCTTGCTTTTATGGGTCCCCCAGCCACATCGGCGCTTTTATTCCCGCTTGTGCAACTGTCTCCGCGCACACCAAGAAGCGAAGGACAGTCTATCCGCGGCATCGATGCCACTGACAAGTGTCGAAAACGGACAGAACTGGCCTGGGCAGTCGACGCCTATGCTAGCAAGCACGCTGCAACGGAGCATAGGATTTTCCTTCTACAATCTGAGGATCCATGAGGTCCGCGCGCGCCTTCTCAAGCGGCCATGTGCCAGCTTCCCTTCCTCTCGCATATTTGAGATGACCGTTTGCCGAGAATGCAGTGTCCACATCTCGTTGGAGAAGGAGAGCAAGTGGCTATGCGGGCGTTCGGCCTATGTAACGAGACCGTGGTTGTGCGCCTGCTATAGCAAAATTAATTAGGGCCAAGAGGAGACGCATTAATACCCGCCAAGGATATGGCTGGCTCAGAGACACAGATGGTTGTACAGAGATGGCAGCATCCGAAAGGCCGTGCAGATCTGTGTTCACGATACCAATGGCGCCCATTTGGTGAACCAACACGGCTTGATTTTTGCATCCGGCTTATGCTACATGAATATATTACATTACCTAAGTACGTTTTATTGCACGTCGGAGGTCATCTTGTGCAGACGCCTTGAGAATTAATGATAGCGCATTGCCCATCTTTCGCAAGTACTTCACCTGCTGTGACTTCACTGTACTATCACTGCACTACTTGGCAACACTATATAGTGCTAATCGTCATTTCATTCTTTCAGCTCTCCATCGTCCCGATTCCCCCCTTCAGTAGCGCTATTCCTGAGCTCCAACCAGCATTACCAGCGACCGACGCCCCCACATCACTCACCCACAACTCACCATGAAGTCTGCCATTATGCTCCTCTTTTCCCTCCACACCTTGCTCGCCTCCGCGACCGCCATCGGCAAACGCGACAGCTTTGCCAACTTCTTCGACGGTAGGTGTCTTCGCCTGTCACACAAACTACCCCCACTCCGGTTCCTGTTCCACTTAGCCATTCATTCTAATTTGCGCTACCGCTGACACCCAATTCTTTTGTAGATGCCGCCTGTACCGTGAACGGCGGCATCGGTGTCGACATCTACAATACCGGCTGCCTCGCCGAGGGAGGCCGCCGCTCGGTTTACATCCCACGTAGCACATTTTTTCCAACCGACCAGATGTGCCTCGTCAAGACCAAGCGCGATGGCTCCTGTTCCTATCAAAGCGAGGGCTTCAATTTCACGCCGACCGGCTTCTGCGCTGTGCTCGACCCGTCTGTCCAGAGCTACCGTTTCATCAGCGTGAGTTTCCTCCCTCATTCATCCATCCTCCCAGAGTTAACTCGCTCCCGCAATGCAGGAGCCCTGCGGTCATAACAATTGCTAGGCTCCCGCTCTCGATTATGCGTAGTGACTACGATGGACAAAGTTCTCCCCTCTCCATCATGTGGCATACTTGTATTGGGAGATTAATTAGTCAACTCGAAGGAACATTTGTGAAGTCTACTTGTGGACTATGTGTTTGTTCCCATCAAGGCAATTTCAATGTAAGGTTGGATACAGACATGTACGTTAGCACCAAAGGCTCCGCCTCTGAGACTCAGCGCACAGCAAACAGCGTAAAATTCGCATTTTTCCTTCGCTATGTTTTGGCATGAAGCTCACAGAGTAATCAAGCAAATTTCACGATGTACGTGGCAAAGCTCACCAGGAACTCGGCTGCACAGAATTCATGCAATTTATGCCCCACGCCAGTTATTTTTTGCACTTTTTGGGTCCGAAACACGATTTCTGATCTTGCGAATCCAGCGTCGCCATTGCGGAGTATGGCAAAAGAGATGACTTCATTGATGAATCATGTGGCTTCGCATTCAGCTTCTGACTCGGCCTCGCAATGCTTTTACCAATGAGGCCGCTCACTCCGACCTTGACGACAGACTCACAACCGCCAGTCGATTCGTTAGCGTCACACTATACGCTCCAAAAAGTGAAACCGACCCGGGGATATCGAATCGATAGACCCCGAGGCTGATTATGTCATTATCAGCTTCCGAGCCAGGGAGTTGGCATGACAAGATCGCTCTCGTCGCATCATCAGCTTGTTTGAGTCTTTGCGAGAGATCTCTAGTCTCCACCGGCCTGACAACTAGGGCGCAGTTGATCATAACTAAGTAAGGGCTTTCTCAGCAAGAAAGGAGCGCGTATCGATGCAAGGCTCTGATCAGCAGAACATGCGTAGCACGAGAGGCAAGGCTATGGCAAGGATGAGCAAGTATCTCACTCCCTCAGCGCCTGGTAGTGCCACCTAGGCAATTTCCAAGGCAGGTGTAATGTCTCCAGCAAACGTGCGTAGCGATACGCTTGTTTGAGCGCCAAATTCCGCGTGCACTTACCTGCACTTACTCCATCTGCTCGTCTGCCCCAGGGTCATTAAAGCTGCACAGCCTGCGACATAGGTATCATGACGTTCTCAACTCTTTTACTCTTTCACATTTACACCATCACTCAAAAATTGCTTGATGGCAGTAAAACCAGATCTCAAGTAGGACGCGTGTTTTGCCGTGATTTTTCAGGATGGTTACGAGAGAAAAGCGGTGGTTATTTTCATGTTCAAATAACCCGTTGCGGACGACTACATGGGGTGGTGGAAACCACGTTCAGACCTTTGCCTAGAATGCATAGGCCGCCTTGTGCAGAGGCCTTGAAAGATTAATGATAGTGCATTGCCCGTCCTCTGCAGCGCAGGCTGCGACTGCACTGCACTATCACTACACTGCATGGCAGCACTATATAGCACTCGACGCTCGTCCTTGCTTCTTATCTCCATCATCCCAGCCTTCAGCAGCACCATTCCTGAGCTTCAGCCAGCATCGTCAGCAACCAACTCATCGTCAGCATTCACCAACAACTCATCATGAAGTTTGCCATCATGTTTTTCTTTGCTCTCTACACGGCGCTCGCTTCCGCGATCGCTGTTACCATCGAATCGCGCAACTCCTCCGCCATCGTCAGGCGCGACAACTTTGCCAACTTCTTCGATGGTACGTACCTTCGTCTGTTACGTCCCTCACTCTCCCGTTCCACCCCGCCATTTATCCTGCTTTGCGCTGCCGCTAACTCCGGGCTCCTTCGTAGACGCCGCTTGCACCGTGAATGGCGGCATCGGTGTCGACATCTACAACGACGGCTGCCTCGCTGAGGGAGGCCGCCGCTCGGTCTACATCCCGCGCAGCTTCACGCCGGGCGACTCGATGTGCCTTGTCAAGACCAGGCGTGACGGCTCCTGCTCATGCCAGGACGAGGGATTCAACTTCACGCCGACCGGCTTCTGCGCTGTGCTCGATCCGTCTTTCCAGAGCTATCGCTTCATCGACGTGAGTTTATTTGCCTCATCGGTGCATCCGCGCAGAGCTAACTCGCGTCTGCGATGCAGGAGGCCTGCGGTCACAACAATTGCTAGGCTCCCGGGGCCGCCCATACGGAGCGATCACGATCGCCAACAAGGTTTTCCCTCCTCGAACCACTTAGCTAGTGAGCGCATCCTTGTACTAGTTGTTTAAATAATGGACATTTCCTCCTTATGGCCTCGGACCAATTTTTTTTTCTTCACCGATGATAATACCTCTTGCAATGCAAGGTTGATTGATACGTACATGTCCACAAACATCAAAGAGCTCCGCGTTCGCTTTTAGCAAGAAACTCGCTGAGTGACCGAATGGGTTGCATGGCGTACATAATTAAGCTCCCCGTGAACTCGTTTGGGCCTGAAGCTCGATTTCTGGGCTTGTGGGTCACTCTGGTTCACTCATCTCAACTTTGACTACCTCACAATCGCGCCACTAGCGTGAGTATGGATAAATTGGGTCCCATATACTTAGTATTACAGCTCGAATATATACTAGAAACCGTGGGAGCGAGTAAAATCGCTGTTTATTTGTGTCAGGACGCGGCAGATCACGTGACATTTACTTGTCCCCGCGGAAGGGGCCGCAAGACCCAAGGCCACCAGCCTCTCCTCATCACCACCACCTCAAGTCCTCTCGCGGCCTCTTCACGAGCCATGTGTGTATCTTTTCGTGCGCGCGCGCGGCTCAGCTTAGGTTTATCCATCTGGCATGTACTGGCAATACTATCCCTGAGTTCATCGGGCCTTGAGCTTGAGGGCTGACGGTTGGATGTGGATGGTCGCCCATGGAAGCTAAGCGTCCGCGTGTCGCAGGAGATTGTGTCGGTACCGGGCGTTTCTCATTCCACGTCGCTCTCTGCTCTCTGCTCTCTGCACGCGGCACATCAGCGGGATGGTGTCCGTGCGCATTGGGGAATTGCGTTTCCCGTAAGTCGCGCCGAGCGCCCTCCACTGTTACCCACACTCGTCCGCTTCTTTCTCTTTGACTCGCTGCGCATACATGTGCATTATCATAGTATATGTCATTATAGCGTACTCTCTCAGACTCTCTCTCGACACTGACGGCCTGCCTCAGGTGCTGAGCGCCGAGAATATTACCCAATAAAATCTGTAAAACTCGCTCGCACGAGCACTCTAAACCTTGTCGCGTGAGTATTGCCCAGACTGAACTATTTTTGTGAATATCTGGCTTGCGTACGTCAAGCGCACAAGGCTCTCGTGATCACCGCACCAGCCTAAGCACACACGAACAGTGACGCTGCGCTCATGCGGCACCTACCGACCGCTACGTTTGTTTGCGCGTTTGTCAACAACATAAATTTACCACCACCGGCCGCCACCACCAGCAAACTGTTTCTATGCGACTCTGAAGATTTGCAATACAAGCAAGCGCCCACCCTCAATAAACCATCCCAGGGCTGATGCAGATGAGTGAAGGGTCTCTTCTCCTACACAAGCTCTGTCGCGGCTCTCGTAGTTTTCAAAGGTCAGCCATGCAATCTTCAACTTTTACTGTTCAGCTCGCTCTACTACTAGTACCAATACTAAGTCCAATAAGTTTTCTTCAAGTTCCTTACTCTCAATTCCAATCTCCATCCCTCTCCATATGGTCGTGCTCCGATTGGCTCTCTACCTCACTCTCTCCCTCCCCCTCCCAACTTCCAGCTTTCGTGACCTTGACCCTGGACGCCTATCCGCAGCAGCAGTATAATCAGATGGCGTCGTGCATGAACTCAAGGTAAGCTCCTTTTCGCGTATGCCATTACTTACAAGACTACTTATTACTGCATCTTTGCAGCGCAGGTCGCAAATGCACAACTACGATCGCGTTCAAACTTTTACTACCTCCACGTATGCCAGTTCCTGCCGATTGCATATTCAACGTTAACCTTGTCTTTTCTTTACACCGTACTATCAACGACTTTTGCCACCTCCCATTCTTCTAACTCGGGATGTTCCACGCTTGAGCCGATTTTCGGATACCTAGTGTGGCCGCGTCTCCCTGCTGCCCGGGTACCCATGGAGAGATGTTCAGCAAGCGTGAAGCAAAAACTCACCCTCTCGATGTACACGTGCGCATTCAGACCACGCGTCCAAACGTATGTGGACATGCAGCCAAGGTCATCAGCGTCTCCAGCCGCACCTCTCCGCCTTCCGCGTGTCCCTCTGCACCCCCCTGAAGCTCTCTGACTCAAGAAGGGTGACCTATGTGCATAACAAGGTGTGTGGGACAATCAATCGCGGGTATGCTTCAAGCTGTCCGCTCTAGAGTTCTCTCGATTGCTCGACTTGCTCCGTCTCTCGCGCCCCTTTTTGTCTCAGGTATCAGCTACTACATAGCTCGCGCTTTATCAGATGCCGCACAGCCTGGTTCTACCTACAAGTCTCGCTGTGCCAGACATCAATTCCTAATGGGCGGGCGGTTGACCACACACTTGCTGCTGAACTCTACTCGCTACTTTTATGCTGTTGAAATAGCATAGCAATGTAGCTATGGCCATGAGACTGTCTATACCGTCCCATGCTGCAGGTTCAACCCACCGTATCAACATATACCTTCAAATCTTCGGTAAAGAAAGCTGATCACTCCCGTTGCCCCTATGATGAGTAGCCGCGGGGCTGCCCTCTGCCAGAGTCTAGGCATGTCTGAACCCTGTAGTGTAAAATTAATGAACACACGTGCGCTCAATAACCCTCAGGACTTCAAGCTATGCACAAATACGACCGGGCCTTCTTTCATTGACTCCGCAGCACTCGATCTCGTCTGCGCAGCAAGGAGGCCTAGTATATATTTTCCATGAAAGGGCAAGCGTACTCTCGTTCTGCCGCCATGACCTCCGAGTCCTCAGCTGCTCCGAGCTACGATCAAGTAAATGCATCTGTTCTACCGCCTGAGTATGGGCCAAGTTTTGGGACTGCGTATACGCAATGGATAACGGCAAGGGACGCAAGCCACGAGTTTGATGTCCTCGAGCTCAAGTGCCAGGACTTGCAGAAACAGCTCGATAGTGCCAGCGAGGAGCTGAGAGCGCTGAAGGAGAAAAGGTAAGCTGCGATTACTACAGTGACAGCACCACCTAATCTAAGGAGACAAACGATTCATTCTCCATCCGCCATTTGGTTGAACATCCTCATATGTGGCTCATTTCAGCGCGGCGTGCTTTGCAGCCCTTCACACGGAGAGGAGTCTAGTTTCGCGGCTCTTTGGATTTGGCAAGAAGAAAGATCACAAAGAAGCTGGTGAGAATGAGCAGACAGAGGCTGAGAGACGCGAGGCAGCGAAAGCCGAGTTCGAGCGAGCGCACGCAGAGGAGACACGCCAGGCGGGCAAATTTGAGAGCCTCCAGCTCGAGAAGGAAAGCTTGGTGAAAAAGGTGTGGAATCTCTGTTTTTGCGTGTGCAGGCTGATCCGCTAAAGTAACCTCAATGCATGGCAAACAGATGGAAGCACAACGTCCCATTGCGGCGTCCTGTGACCAAGCCTGGGCGGCTTTGGTTGCAGTCTCCCAGTCCAGGATGCCCGATTGTGCGTATGCCATGTAATATCGTAGTTGCAGCTCTGGCTTAACATTCATCCAGCCACTGGTGCCGCCGATGCAGCCTTTGAAGACGTTACTAGAGCCCAGATGGAGTATGACAGCGTGAGTCCAAGTTGGGAGGCCTTGTTGAATTTAGTGCACCGCTGAACACGTACGCCATTTGGCGTCTATTTATTGTATAGGCAAAACAGATGTTGGTCGACTTCACGCGCGCGCGGGTTACGGTCCAGCATGCGCACAAGTATTTCACTATGGTGTTGAAAGTCTGCGATGACCTAAATCCCGGAAAGAAAGGAAGCACCGCTGTCGAGGGGTTGGGTGGAGAATGGATCTCAATGACCAAGGAAGTCGATTATAGAAGTATGTATACCGACTACCCATTTTCAATGAGCATTTACGGTTGAGCTCACGCGTATGGAAGCACGTAGACGCTATCACTCAGGCAAACAAGGCGCAGGTGTGCCTCGACGAGTGCCATCGGGTGCTGGGACTATACGATTACGCGATCCCGGAAGAAAGGCAGGAAGATTCCAAGGCGCTAAAAGAGCTTGGCCTTATGCAGGTATCGAAGGTATATGATCTGATGTATCGCGGGTCCCCTACAGGCGGAAGCGTTAGAAGTGCGTGCACTCACTTTTATCTTGGTTTGTCGAGGTTGATATGATTAACATGACGGGCGGAATGCTCGAATTTGCCACCTAGAGTCAGTCAGAATGATGATCGAGAGGCAGGAAAAGGCATTCGTACACTTGACTGCCCTAGCAGTCTGGATACAGGAGTACACACTCTCGTGCGAAACCACGGAGAAGCTAGCCAAAGCAAGACGAGATGATACCAGGAATAGAGTAGCTGCGCCGTGGATAGAAGGTGAGCAAGGGCGATCTTCCCCTAAGCGATTATGATGATCTAAATCCTATCATGGTATTCTAGGTAATGCATGACGAGTGCGGGGCGTTTTAGCGAAATGTACCGTTATTATCTATTAGTATGAGCCAGCTCCTTTCGACGGAGTAAAAGCGATATTCCGCCATCTCAGGGAAACTCTCAATACAGCAGCATTTGAGTCCATTTCCCCACCGTAGTCCAGTAAATTCATTTGAGGATGATTAATGCCGCATATGCTGGATTATGCGCGCAACCCGTTGAGATGTATGAGATGTATGCGTGTAACTGCCCTGCTCTAAAACATGCCCTGCTCGTGTTGTAGCGACGAAAATGTGGCTTTCAAGTCTGCAAGTATTGTACCTAGCGAAAAGGGCTCGAGCTTCAGACCGCTGGCGACGATAGTGAAAGAGCTACGGTCGAATAATGTGGCGGGGAAGGGGGACTCACGGGTTACCTTGGAGGTTGCGGCTCGTTGCTTAAGCGCCTTGGATAATACTTTGAGTTCCGAGATTACAACTTGGGCTTTATCAACGTCCCCCGCTGCAATAAGTCGATCGTATTCGGTTGCGAAGACCCGAAATACACGTGTCCATGCCACCTGTGCAGCAGCAAGAATATGTCAGCTAGCGTCAAAGAGCGGACGTGTACGGTATAGCATACGATATCATACGCAGAAGCGGAAATGCACATATTCTGTTTAAGAGTCTGTCGAATGGCCAGCATTACTTTTCGCGAGGCGTCGATGCATGCATTAAGAGATGTAGCATTCCCGGCGCATGCACGCTTAAAATGCAATGATACCATGGCGTCGCACGCCAACAAGTGAGGGCAGCTAGTATAGTAGTTCGTTTTCTTATTGGACTTGACGTGGGCAATGCCAGCTTCGTATCTGGGCTCCTCAAATATCGAGGGGAGTGAGCTAGCAACCTCATGGATCGCCCGCTCGACTGTCTGGAATTTCTCCCAAAAGATTCGGTCGCTCTCAGGTGCTTCAGAAACATTGCACAAAAAAAGTAAGGGGAAGACGTCAGCGAGTTATGTGAGATCGAGAACCAACGGGCCTACCTGATACCGCATCGAGACCTAGATATGTAGCGCGGTATACCAAAGCCACGCATTTACTTCGAATTGCATTTGCACTATCGTCGTAGACGGATGTTGCTCCACTGCCGCGAATGAAAAGGGAGGAAACACTCTTGGAAGGTGCTTTCTTAGGAGATCATTGGTGTGAGATGAAACGTGACAATGCTGGTTTGACCGAAGAATACCTCAGAGCCCCGAAAGTCAGAGGGTGGGTCCCAAATTGTCAGAATCTTCTCATCTTCCATGTCGATATGAGTGTTCATTGTTGCGCTCCCAAGTCTGTTCAGTGTGTAGACCATCCACCACACTCTTACGCGCCGTCGGATCTCGGCTCGCGATCGTGGAGGCGGCAAGAGCGAGGATTTTCCCGACCATTCCGGGGGCCTGAGCGTATGGAGACCACAGGCCGCTGCAAATAACATGGCTACTAAAAGATAAAAGAGACATCAACCATTACACACACTTGATATGGTATCCTCAAGACGCTATACCTCCTCCATTGTGCACAGCTTGGCGAAACCTATGTAACAAGAAACGTGTGCCATTGAACGCAAGCGTAGAAGGAGTAATATATGTGTTACCTGTCTTTGTGCACATAGTAGGCCGTGAGCAAAGTGTACGCCTCAATATAGTCGAGCAATCTGTCCGCTCGAGCCAGAGATTGGGCCAAGTAGTACGTAGCATTTCGTAGAAATACCGGCTCAAGAGCGGTAAGAGGTCCAGGGCGATAGGCGCACGCCAAGAGAAGGATAGTATTTCGAAGAGCAGGGTGAAGGCCAACTTGTGGGTTAGGATCGTACAGCGATGAGTAGAAGCTGGGTGGGCGAGGGTCATGTGTATGATGATGCTCAAACTCCATAAACGATTCTATGCTATAAGTATAGTCTTGTTTCAAATCCATTCATCCGGCATAAGATATAGAGAGCAACATACAGAATGTTCACGAGACCGGAAGGCGGAGCTTCATTTGTTTTCCACCAGCTCCCAATCAACGGGTCGAAGCCAATAAGCAACAATTGAACATGCGGAGGTACTTCGAATGATATAACTGGACTAGGAGAGCCCACTGAGATGCTAGCTGGGAGTGCCGTGATGTGTAGAAATCGATGGGATATAGCCGCGCTGCTACCCCGCATGCGAGATTCATATTGCAATCGGCGAATTTGCGCTTCCAAACGAAGGATTTTCTCTTGAAGGAGCTCCAGCCTACCCTTTCTAGCTCCCAAAGTGGTGTAATCGCAAGGCAATCCGTCGTCACGTTCATTGTTGCGCACGCATAGTGTGCACCTAGGTTGAAAGCCATCGCAGCGGCGCCTACAATTCAAATTGAGCGACAAAGCAAAAGTGGATGGGTTACAAATAATTAAAATACGCCGACCTCTTCTTTCGACAGGTCGTGCAGGTTGATTGCCCCTCAAACGGCGTCTTCTCTGCTGAGAGTACCAAGTCCTCCATTGAGTCTTGTGGTGGTTGCTTTTCAGTTATTACCTCAGACTTTTCATTTATGCTGCACTACTTACTTGATTGGGCCAAGTGGTTTTGTAGTGCCGGTATCCGGTGCCACTATATATAAGCTGGCCGCTGAATAATTCGAGGATGACTTGGTGGATACGTAGTGGTTCGGGGACAACTACTATTGGATGGGCCATGTAGATTTATCATCATCTGGCCCTCATTACGCTCGTAATCACCAGTAGTTCAGGGAACAGCTGGTCACCAGTACTAGTTGCAACCATTCTCATTACTATAGCTCGAAATGGGTACAATTATTCCACAAGTGTATCATCTCAGGGCTGACTTGGTCCTTCAGATGGAGGCCATGGGAAAGTCGGGTAGTCTGTGAGTATCCATTTTTCACTACTCCATGCCCAGTGTCTGCGGAAGCGTTAAAGTACGTGCACTCACTTTTACCTTATCTTGTCGAGGTTGATATGACTGATACGACGGAACATTCGAATTTACCACCTAGGATGATCAGGAGGCAAGAAAAGGTATTCGCACACCTGAAGGCCTGACAGAAGCACACGCTCTTGCGCGAGGCCGCAAAGAATCTGGCCAAAGTAAGATGCGATAGTTCCAGGGATAGGTTGGCTGCACTATGGATGAAAGTGAGCCAGAGTGACTTTCCTCGAACGCGACCATGGTTTAAAATCTTATCCTGGTAATCCGGGCTAGCCTCTATGCACGATCAATGCGGTGCGCCTTGATGAATTAGACTATTGTTATCTGTGAGCTAGCTCAGCCTCTCGACGGAACAGAGAAATACTCTGCCGTCTCGGGAGAATTCTCGATACAACAAATTTGAGCCCACTTCCCCGTCACAGTCAAGTAAAATCTTCGGTCAAGGGTAATCAATACTGCACATGCTGAGACACATGCAACTCTTCGAGATGTAGGCATGTAATTGTCTCGCTCTAAAACATGCCATTTTCATGCTGCAACGATGTAAATTTTGCTTTTAAACCTGCGATCACTGCACCTAACGAAAAGGACTTGAGCTTCAGCGGCAACAATGGTGAAAGGGCTAATGTGACAGGCAGGGGGACTTACGAGTCATTCCGGAGGTTGCCGCTCGTTGCCTGAGCGCCTTGGATAAGACTTTGAGTTCCGGAATGATCAGCTGGGCCTTTTCATCGTCCCCCACTGCAATAAGTCGCTCGTATTCAGTCGCAAAGACCCGAAATATGCGCGCCCATGCCACCTGTGCGTCGGCGTGAGCATGTCAGCAAGCTTCAAAGAGAGGGGATGTATTTTGACTGAGGGCGACATACGACAGTATACGCAAAAGCGGAAATGCACATATTTTGCTTGAGAGTCTGTCGGATTACCAACATTGCTTCCCGCGAGGCGTCGAGGCATGAATCGAGGGAGGTAGCATTCCCGGCGCATGCACGCTTGAAATGCAGTGATATCACGGCGTCGCGTACCAACAGGTGAGGAAAGCTGGTATAGTGATTCGTTTCCTCATTGGGCTTGACATGGGCAGAGCCAGCTTCGTATCTGGGCTCCTCACACATCGAAGGGAGGGACTTAGCAACCTCATGGATCGCCTGTTCAATTGTCTGGAATTGCTCCCAGAATACGTGGTTGCTCTCAGGCGCTTCAGGAGAATTGTACAAGGCATCAGCGAGGTATATCGGATCGAGAGCTAACGGGCCTACCCGATACTGCTTCGTGGCCTATATTTATAGCCTGGTATACCAAGGCCACGCATTTGCTTCGAATTGCATTCGCGCTGTCGTCGTAGACGGATGTTGCCCCACTGTTGCGGATAAAGAGGGAGCAAACGCTTCTAGGAGGTGCTCTCTAAGGAGGTCATTGGCGTGAGATGGAGCGTGAAAGTGTTGGTTCGATCGAGGAATACCTCGGGAGCCCGCGAGTCAGAGGGCGGATCCCAAATGGTCAGAATCTCCTCATCTTCCATGTCAATATGAGTGTTCATTGTTGCGCTCCCAAATCTGTTCAGTGTGTAGACCATCCACCACACTCTTACGCGCCGTCGGATCTCGGTTCGCGATCGTGGAGGTGGCAAGAGCGAAGATTTTCCCGACCATTCCGGGGGCCTGAGCGTGTGGAGACCACAGGCCGCTGCAAACAACATGGCCACTAAAAGATGAAAGAGACATCAACCATCACACGCACTTGATATCGTATCCTTGGCACGCTATACCTCCTCCATTGTGCGTAGCTTGATGGAACCTATTTAACAAGAAACGTGAGCCATTGAACGTACGCATAGAAAGAGTAGTATATGTGTTACCTGTCTTTATGCACATAGTAGGCCGTGAGCAAAGTGTATGCCTCAATATAGTCGAGCAATCTGTCTGCTCGAGCCAGAGATTGGGCCAAGTAATACATAGTGTTTCGTAGAAACACCGGCTCCAGAGCGGTAAGAGGTCCGGGGCGATATGCGCACGCCAAGAGAAAGATGGTATTTCGAAGAGCAGGGTGAAGGCCAACTTGTGGGTTAGGATCGTATAGCGATGAGTAGAAGTTGGGTGGGCGAGGGTCATGTGTATGATGATGCTCAAATTCCACGAATGATTCTACGCTATAAGGACAATCTTGTTTCAATCCCGTTCATCTGATATAGGGCTGATAGGAAGTGACGTACAGAATGTTCACGAGACCAGAAGGCGGGGGTTCGTTTGTTTTCCACCAACTCCCAATCAACGGATCGAAGCCAATAAGTAACAATTGAACCTGGGGAGGTACTCCGAACGATACGGCTGGCTTGAGAGTGTTGACCGGGTTGCTAGCTGGGAGTACCGTGACCTGTAAGAGTCCGTGGGGTGTAGACGCGCCGCTACCCCTCGTGCGAAGCTCATATTGCAACAGACCAACTTGCGCTTCCAAGTGGAGTATTTTCTCTTGAAGGAGCTCCAGCCTTCCCTGTCTAGCTCCCAAAGTGGTGTAGCTGCAAGGCAGCTCGTCGTTACGTGCGCATTGTGTGCACCTAGGCCGAAAGCTATCGCAGCGGCGCCTACGATTCAAATTGAGTGACAAAGCAAAAGGGGATGGGTTGCGGAGAATTAAAACATGCCCACCTCTTCTTGCGACAAGTCGCGCAGGCCGACTGCCTCTCAACTTGCGTCTTTGCCGCTGAGAGCATCCAGGTGTTCATCGAGGTCCTTGTGAAGATGTTCTTCAGTCGCTAGCCTCGGACTCCATTTGTTCTGCACTACTTGATTGGGTCAAGTAGATTTTGGGGTGCCGATATCCGGATTCCGCGCAGCTGTCACAAATCAGGGCAGAGGTTCTTGCTTCATGTCGTAATATAAGCTGGCCGTTGAAGAATTCAAGAATGACTGGGTAGATAGTGGTTCATGATTGGATGGTGCCGCGCAGATACTAGGAAGTGAGCCGCAGTATTTGGTTACGACACCAGCCACAGGAGTGATGTTTCACAGAATTTGGAGGCACGGCCAACGCACCATGTAGAGATCGCCACTAAGTACTGAACGGGCTTGAAAAGGCTTGACGACCTTTGAGAGCTGAAGCTGCAGACTCCAATCCGCCGCGAGTGGGTTGCCCGAAGATAAGTATTAAGAACTGCTCGGCAGTAATTAAGTAATATCACAGAAGTAGATGTTTTGCGCGTCAAACGCTGCTAATAGTGGAATCTGGATGGTTGGATTATGGCGTCAGATGGTGTCCTTTGAAGCTTGAAAGCTTGAGGCCTTGAGGCTTGAGATTTGAAACCCGCACGCGGTGTCAGTCGACACCGAAAACAGACGCCCTTATCACCTCCATGATGACCCCGGATTCGTCAGCGACTCGGTCTCATGGGATTTCGTCCATCTCTACCGCGGGAATGGATCCAATTATTCCGCAAGTACATCAGCTGATGGCCGACTTGGTCCTCCAGATGGAGGCGACGGAAAAGTCAGATAATTTGTGAGCACCCATTCTTCACCAAGTATTCTGCCCAGTGTCCGCGGATCAGCGGGATGTACAGCTAAATATTTATGTCCTACAGAGCACCATTCCAGAACAGCCAGAGCGGTACAGTCCCAGACACCTTCGCGTCTATAGACCAGGAGCTGGGTATTCTCGCAAAGGTTCGAGATGGCGTTACTGCGGCTGTCCAGGCGTATTTTCAAAACAGAATGTTCGTACTCACGACGTGTCGAAACCGACTCGCTCCCATATATCGACTTCCCAACGAAATTTACCTCGTCATCTTCGAGCTCGCCCACGCGGCCACCCTCGAACAGAAGGGCGGACCGGCAAAAGCTGAGGCACGCTCCTTCACTGCCCGAAACATCTCGCAGGTGTCGAGGTTATGGCGGCAAATAGCTATCAAAGCTCCACAACTCTGGACCGCCATCGATATACCCAACCCAGTACTCGTTGACGCCCATGCATCTCGCTCTGCACACCTACCGCTAAACCTCAGGTTTCAGCATTTTGGGAGATCGAGCCCCTCAGCTGGCGGAAGCTTGACTCCATACGAGAAAAAGGTTCAGGAGTGCATGGGTTCGTTTATACTGCATGCCGGCCGCGTGCAGTCCATCGTCCTGAAGGATGTCCAACCAGGGGTGTTTAAACCTCTGCTGTCCACTGCCGTCCCCCAGCTGCGAAGGCTGGATCTCAGTATGGACCATGAAGTGGCTGCCCCGCCGAAGCCATTCACGAGAAAATTCCCACTCCTTCGCCATCTGCAGCTGCACAAAGTCTATATTTCCTTGACATCATCGCTATACGCCGATCTTACCGCGCTAGAACTCGACAAAATCACGTTTCCCGAGCCGGTGCACCACTTTATCAGAGCCCTCAGCGCATGCCCCATGCTCAGATCCCTCTATCTGATTTCGGTCATATTTACATCCTCGATGGAGGCTCCCGATGTGGTTGACTTGCCCCGATTGAAGAATATCGAGTTTCATGGCCTGCGCTCATGTGAATGGTCCACA
Source organism: Botryobasidium botryosum FD-172 SS1 (assembly GCA_000697705.1). NCBI lineage: Eukaryota > Fungi > Basidiomycota > Agaricomycetes > Cantharellales > Botryobasidiaceae > Botryobasidium > Botryobasidium botryosum. The sequence continues at coordinate 126,760 of KL198064.1, read as the reverse complement.
ATTCTCGCTTCAATTCGCCCGTCGCCTGCGCTAAGGCTTGCCGGCCGCTATCCGATTTGGAGAGAAGAGGATCTCAGTGCCCTTTTGCCACGGCCGGAGGTCCTTTCGGCCAATTTAACCGGCCTATTGGCCTCAGAAGAGCTTTGTTTCAGCTTTCCCATCAAAAGCGAGAAGCTGCCATATACATTCAGGCTCGACGTGTCATCCGGGAAGCCTCATGGTTCCAACCTCGACTTGACATTTCACCCCCACTGGGATTCCAACTTTTGGGACTTCTCGCGGCGCGTATTTTTCAGCGTCGGGTCAGCATTGCCTTTACCCGGCCTGAAGAAGCTGGCCCTCGTTGACCTCGGCGACAGCATCATGAAGACACCCGACTTTGTCACGGTAATCCGACGGTTCCCGGAGTTGAGGGAGATACGGCTCGACAAGTGCGCGCCGAAGTTTGTCGCGGCACTCGGAACGATGGTCCTCTTGCCCGACCTTCGCTCGCTGTCGCTGTCTAGTCTCACAGAGGACGAGCTCGACATCCTTCATTTTGCCGCCTGTCTCAATGGCCTCCCCACGCTCACTTGCATTGAGTTCATCAAATGCTCGCCTATTTTTATCCAAGAGCTCACTCCCACCAGCACGCGGCAGCTGTGCCCGAAGTTGACGGAATTGGCGATCACGGAGTGTTCAATCACAGGGTCAAACTTGCTCGCGCTGGTCGAGGCGAGAAGGGAGTGTAGGAGGATTTCAAATCCAGAGTTGATTAAAATCACGGGCTGTGAAGGTGTTACTGAGGCTACTATAGAAAAATTGGAGAAGATAGTTAACAGCATTAATGTATCCTCTAGCTAGCCATAGCCGAGCAGGTCGCATCAAGGTGTCTCCTTCCTATAACCCGCATGCTACCTCCAACGGTTGTACGAATATCTTGCGTGCTAGCTTCTCGCTGTCAGTGTCATGCCAGAAATAGTGTTATTACGTAATCTAATTTTGAAAGTGGCCACAACTTCAGCTTTCAACTTCAACTACATACTTATCGCGCTTCAACCAGAGTCAAGCAGTCCTGGTATATATACTAACACGTACCGGCGCCACCTCACTCGCACGCTGGCCAGCTATAGTGGCCAAATTGCTCTATCTCCCCGAAAACTGCGACGCTCGAAGCTCATGGACACCTTTACTCCTCAGCTACGCCTGCTTATGGCTAAGTTAGTTCAGCAGACGAAGACGGGCGCCTTGGGAGAGCCAGGCGCGATAGGCGACTAGTGAGCATGGTTCTTCATACCGGGGTATCTGTGAGTGCGTAAGCGGGACTAACTATCTGGATTCTGCAGTTGTTTGCCTCTGGCGGCATTCGATCCCAACGACGTCTTTGTATCAAGGGACTGCGAGCTAGAAGTGCTTTGTGCCGCTCGTGAGATTGCCATGGCTGCAGTCACCGCATACTTTGATGAGCAAATATCATGTATTGCGCCTCGCCGAAATCAGTGCGCCCCAATCTATCGTCTTCCAAACGAGCTGTTCATCGAGATATTCGAACATGCACGCGCTGCCGAGCGGGAGGAAGAGCCCAGGACCGAGATGCCCGTTGGCAGGGCTCTTTCTCAAGTATCGAGGCTATGGCGTGAACTTGCGATCAGAATGCCTACCCTATGGACCGTCCTGGACACGCCCAACTTCATCCTCGTCCATGAATTTGCCTCGCGCTCCAAGGGCATGCTTTTGGACGTAGACTTTCAGCATCGGGGAGCGGGAGCTGCCGGAATTTTCGGGTCATTATGGATTGCCTACGAGGAAAATGTCAGAGAGTGTCTCGCTTTGTTGGCGCGGGACGCTGATCGCTTGCAGTCTATCACTCTGAAAGACATCCGCCGAGATACCATCAGAGCGCTTTTCACATACGCCCTCCCGCAGCTAATCAAGCTGGACCTCAGTATAGAGGCCACTTGTGTTAACGATGCCTTGCCACCCCTGTTTCACCTCCAAAAACCGCCGCGCCTTCGCCACCTGCGGCTGCAGCGGTTTCACATCGACCTCTCATCTTCTCTATACAGCGGCCTCACCGTGCTGCAGCTTCACGACACCGTATTTCCCCTTGATTCGATCCTCCAGCTCGTTTACGCTCTCAAGGAAAGCCCGCTCTTGGAGTTTCTCCATCTCGACATGGTCGCATTCTCGAACGCTGCTCTGGTGATACCACAGGTGGTCACGCTGCCCCACCTTACCGATATCATGATACGGGGCTTGACTTCACAACAATGGATCACCTTCCTCTCCTCGATTTCCCCATCCCCTTCCTTGAAACTTACCGGCCACCATCGAATGGACGCAAGGGACGTTCTTAGCCATTTCCTTCCGGACCCGGCAATGATCGCGCTCAACATACCGAGCATTCTGAGGACGATCAGCCTGGACTTTACGTTCCCCAGCCAAGAGGAGGATTCGTTCAGCCTCTTTGGACATGGGGAGAGCATCCTCGACTGCTGCATCGACCTGACATTCCAGTCTGCCAACTATCACCCCATCGGCGCGTATAGTAACTCGAGTGCGCGCAGCCTTGCCAAAGGGGTGTTTGCCGACCTCGGGCAAGCATTACCTCTACCCAACCTGAGAAGGCTGTATCTTGCCAATCTCGAAGACGAGATCATGTCGACGGTAGTGTTCGTTAGCGTGCTCGAGAGGTTCTCGGGTTTGGAGGAGCTGGGGCTTGATGCGTGTGACTCGATGTTCATGCGGACACTGGGGTCGACAGTCTCGTTCCCAAACCTCGTGAGGTTATCTCTCTCCTTCGTCACCCTGGAGGAATACACATCCCGCGAGTTCGGTGATATGCTTGACTATTTCCCCAACCTCCTCCGCATCGACTTCGACTCGTGCTCCCCGGAGTTCATCCAAGTGCTTGCTGCCACACCTGGCGAGCGAGCATTGTGCCCGGAGCTGGAGACACTATCGATTGCGCGGTGCTCCATCACGGGGGACGACTTGCTTGATCTGGTAGAATCGAGGAGGATGTCGAAGCACGTATTGAATTTGGCAATAATCGAGATGACGGATTGCGATGGGGTCGATGACGAGGCGCTAGAAGAGCTGGATACCTTGCTGGCACCCTAAGGCAATGGCGTAGTTGGAGATGCTGTCTTGAACTTTGCTGTTCATTTTGTGTAATGACTTTCCACCCAGAATATTGGGCTCTGCTACGTTTATATAACTTTATAGTATGTTTGGGCGTGCTGCGCGAGCTCGCACAGGAGTAGCATTATCACAAAACCTGGCCGCATTCCGTGAATTACCTGGTACTTAGATCGTAGACATGCTATAGATATTCTGATAAAAAAATCGCAGGATTGAGGAGTGGACGCTCGAGCTATATCACACACTCCCAACATAATCAATGATCTTTTTCAGCTCGTCCGTCACCGCCTTGTCAATCGCCTTGCACTCGCACACCCAGAGTGTCTCAAGGTCGGCGACCGTCCCCCATTTTATCCTCGATTTCGCCAACGGGACCAAATCTTTGGCGGTGATATCGCATTTCTCGAGATGCAGCTCGGACATGTGCTCGCAGAGGTGTTTGGTCGGGGTGGAGGTGAGTACCCGGATGAGTCTCGCCGAGCAGTTGATGAATGAGAGCGTTTGAACGGTCGGGAGGTTGGAGAGCATGGCGGCGAACTCTTTGGGTGTCGGCATGCGCATGTGGGGGGAGTTCATTTTGGATTCTACGAGGTCGTGGAAGGAGAGGGACGTGAGGTTGGGGAGCGCCAGCTCGCCCTGCCCGATCGTATTCATAAACGGTGCGGCACAATAATGGAGCGTGAGCTCGGCGAGGTGTGGGAGCCTGCTAAGCACCTGGATGAAATCGGACGCCTGTATAAAGTTGGATGCGACGTGAACGAGCACTACGCTTATGATCTCTGCCAAGGGCAACTCTTGCCCCAAGCCAAGGAACACCGATTTTGCCACGGCGTCTCTGCCCTCACGGCTCGGTAGCGAGCCAAAGTCGAGATTGAGCAGGTTCCCGCGCAACTCTGGAGTCCGTGCCGAGCAGCCAAGCAAGCAATGCTCGGGCTTGCTCTCAAAGTTGAATATCAAATCGGTGATCTCCAGGAGGCCAGGGATTGTATTGGGGAGGACGTCGGGTGGGGGGATGATGTCGGCCAAGTCTTGGAAAGCGCCGAGATAGCCGCTAACGAAGATTTGCGTAGATGACGATATGTGAATCGAATTTAGGATGATATCCGGCCACACCAGCTCCATCTGATCCAACCAAATCTCCTTGAGATGAGGGAGATGAATCGGACTTTCCGGAAAGTGTTCGTTTGCAGTGGAGTTAAAATAGACCGCCCACAGGGAGAGTATTTCGAGATGGGGGGATGCTGGGAGGACTTCTAGAAAATTCCCAACGGTATCCTCGGCGAAGGTGACGAATTTGAGTGATAACTTGACGAGGTTTTTGTAAATCCCGGACGATAAAGGAATCGACATGTCTTTCAACCTCAATTCTCTAAGCCCGGAAAGGGTGCCGCAAAAGGCTTTGGGGAGGATGTACCACTCATAGTGGTCGTCCTTGTTCGCGATTTTGAGGTCCAGTTTTTCCATACGCGGTGCCGCCCCTGCGAATAGGGGCGCGTAGTACTTGGGCCGTATATCTGCAACGACGAGAGCTCGCCAACGCGCCGCATGCGTTAGCAATAGTGGGGTAGATTTTTGGACTTCCGCCTCATACTGAGTGACAGGGTCACGATATATATCTCCCCTTAGCTCGGCCTTGAGCATGATATCAACCGGCAGGTCCTGGGACCGAGAGAGACATGCGTCGACGAATTCAGGGGCGGGCATGCTAATGAGGGTCCAAAGCCTTGGTGTACGCAGTGCGATCTGCCTCCAAAGTCGCGATACTCGTGAAAGGCACCAGCCGATATGGAGAACATTACCGGTGTCATTGTCCTCGCCCTCTTCAATAGAGGCGATGGTAGAGGTCTGAACGAGTTCAAATATGATAGTGTGCAGCTCGTTCGGCAGGCGGTCGAAGGGGACGAGCTGTTTATGCTGCAGAGCGAGCTGCGATTTTTGGTTTTCCACGAAACGGCCGATTATTTTAATAATGTGATCTCGAGCTTGTCCGAGGACTTGCAGCCTTCGACTCGAAAGGCGTAGCGTGCTGTTTGACGGTGCGTTGTCATGGACTTCGGTGTGCCTGCGTTGAGCGTTGACGCGTAAACGGGGAAAAGCCACGAGAGGACACGCTAAGTAGCTTACAAAAGAGCCGGCTCCATCACTGCTTGAGACTCACTAGCCATATGCTCAACAAGGTCCAGCATTAGCTGTTCTTGTCGTTCGGCGAAGGTTTCCATTGCCAGAGAATCACCTGGACCGCACTATTTAGAAAACCTGAGACAGACGAAGAAAAGACCCTGTACGTAGTTCGACTCACGGTACTGATTATAAGGTGCGCGGTGGGGACAAAGAACCCAGTGGATCGTAGTCGCTAGCACCGGTGACGCTGAAAGCGCGCGGGCGCAAACTCGATCATGAAGAAGGCTAGGTAGAGAAGATGGGCACTGAGGAAGGAAGTATCTTCTTACGTAATTGGCACTCGTAGTACTCGGCCGTCGGTGTAACGGATCGGCCCCGGGACCGGCCTCCCACGTGCCTTCGATCGTCGATTGGATTCCTGTTGTTTCCAACACTTAGCTGGCATGCATATGGGTAGCTCAGACGCGCAGAGCATCTTGTTCGCTTTGTTCTCCCTGTACTTATAGTGATATCGTGTCAGAGTCGTGCAAGTCCGAAAGGGTCCGGAAAGGGTCCGAGTGGGAACGGAGAATCCTAAGGGTCTGGACACGCGGAATAGGACGTCTGACCTCCGGAGTTGGCAGGAACGGAGACAGGAACTTAGGAGCTGCGGCTGGGCAGGACAAATGGGGGGAAAAGACGAGATACTAACTCTGCTGCACCCCTAAGGGGGCAGCTGGTATATATACATGAAGGATGGAAATAGGAGTGTCAAAACTAATGAATGGAGAAGCAAGGAATGTATGGACGTAAGGGAAAGAAGCAAAGGAACAATGGGAAGGGGTTCGGGCAGAAGCCCGCGCGCTGGGAATACTGGTCCAAGGCTAGTCGGAGAAATAGGGCAAAACTCCGGACGCTCCGGAGGGTAAGGAGGGGCATGGAGTGGTGGCTGCGCCTAGTCTGGAGTCCGGAGTTGGGTAGGAGCAGAGCGGAGGTCTGGAGTTGG
>KL198064.1:60865-103163 GCA_000697705.1 Botryobasidium botryosum FD-172 SS1 | reverse complement strand
TAACGCATGTATTGGGGGTAGCTCCGAAGCCTAAGGCTTATGCGAGCGACTACTCTACACAGGGAAGGGTAGCCTACATGACTAATGAGATAGAGGAAACTGAGGGGGGAGAGAAGTTAGTACGGCTAGTCTACTACGCTAAATCCAACGAGACCAGCAGTCCCCTGTCTTGGTGAGACAGGTCCAAGTGCTTCGCCGAACCGGCGAGTGAATGAGTGCGTGGCCTTGAGCCACTTGAGGAATGCGTCGAGCTTGTCGGTGAACAAGGTCGTGAGGTCGATGTCACCGTCTTCGTTTTCGAGGAGGTGGCGTGCGGGGTCCGTTATCGGGCAGTCGGTGATTACATGGACGATCGTCTGGATGTCGATCGTACCACATGGACATGCAATCGGGGCGTCTGGCGCGTCGATATGCATCTTGAGGAAGTAGGCTCCTACTTTACAGTGGCCTGAGGCGATGCGGGCAAGGAGAGCAGTTTCTCCCGCCGGGCGGCGAAGGTCTATGAACGTGGGGTATTGGGTGTCTACCGGGTCACGGAGGAGGTCGAAGGTGCGGACAATGTGGTCCGCGGGGATGTTTTCCTCCAGGTCTTCTGCGAAGGCCTGGGCTTGGAGTTGTTTGAAGCGTCGAGTGGCGACGCGGCGAGATGGGGCCGTTTCGGTGAATGACTCTGGTACGTAGGTGGGCGGTCGGTAATAGAACGCCGACTTGGGGGGGTGGAGGGTGTGGAACTTGTTGATGACGAACACGTGGAGGTTCGTGGGGCAAGCTAGGATAGCCCTGCTGGCTAAGTCGTGGAGGTGGGAGTGGTAGACCGTTCTCCTGGTGGGGTTGGTTAGGCCATCAACGATGGCTCTGTTGGCGATGACCAGCGCTAGATCTGGTGTGAGGAGGTGGGCGGGCATGTTGCGTAGTGCACCCATGAGTGCAAGGTTAGCGGCGTGGGTGCGCTCTCCTATCGAGTGACCGGGGAGCTGGATGGTGAACACCTGGGGGGTGTAAGGCGTGTCAGGCGGGAGGAATCTGGGGAAGATTTTCAGGTGGGAGTGACGGTGGTTTATGCCGATAAATAGTACTGGCGTGCCTGTGAGGGCAATCGCTTCGAGTAGTGGGATCACGTAGTTTTCGACTGCGTACGGGGGCGGTTTGCGGATGTCGTCTACCACCCAGGTTCTCGGGTGCTGCGTGGGGATCCACGGAGGGATGATGACTGGGTAGGGGAGGGGGAGCTCCCTGGCGTAGGCTGCCGCTCTGTCCAGGATAGTGGTGTCGAGAGGCGGGGGGTTGTCCACGATTGGCAAGAGGAGTTTCCTTGTCGGATGGGAGGTGAAGTAGTACGGAACTCTGGAGATATAAAGTTCGACCACCATGTTCAGGTGCGAGCTGAGGAGCGGTACCCCAGCCAATGCGTGGTTCACCCAGGTGCGGGTGGTGCGGAAGGTGCCAAGGCATCTGGCAAGCGCTTTACTCTGGAACGAGTTGAGTTTATCCGTGTGCGGGTGGTGGTTACTGCCCCACCAGGTGGGGGCTGAGTACGTGAGGATGGGGCGAATCGCCCCGAGGTAAAATCTGAGTGCCGCCGCGGCGGACACTCCTCTGCTTAGTTTCTTGAAAACGTGGAGAGGGACCATGTTTTTAGTGGCCTTCTTGAGCGAGTTGGCTACGTGCGCGTAGAACGTGAGCCTCTGGTCGTAATCCACGCCTAACCAGCGCATGATTTTGACTTTGGTGACCCCCTGTACTTCGGGGGCGGGGTTCTTGGAGTCCTCAAAGAGGTACATGAGTTCGGTTTTCCCTGGGTCGATCGAGATACCGAAGGTGTTGGCCCACGCAGTGAGGGCGGCGAGGAGGTGGGGGATGAACTTGGCGATCATTGCCCACTTGCGTTTAGTCCAGATGATGAACATGCCATCATCGACGTACATTATGAGTTCTTCCAAGTTAGAGGCGGAGATGCCCTTAATCTTGGAGAGGTAGCGGCGAACGAATTCCTTGAGGTCGCTTGTGAAGAGGATGGAGAGAGAGGGGGAGAGGGGCGATCCTTGGGGGATTCCCTCTTCGATGTCGAATTCCTCCGATACGATGCCATCGATGCGGAAGGTAGTGCGCATGCCTTCAAGGTAGGCGGCGATCCAAAGGGTGAGGTCTCTGGGGAAACCTTTTCTGTGTAGGTGCTCGATTAGCCGGGCGCGGGGGATGGAATTGAAGAATCCCTTTATGTCGAATTTGAGGAGCGCGATCTTCTTTCGGTTCTGCTTCTCGTATGAGGTGGGGTCGGGTGGGAGTTCACGTAGCTTGGTTACGATGTGCATGAGGTTGGTGGAAGCGTCCACCGTTGATCTGCCCTGGAGGCACGCCATCTGGTCATCAACCAGGTGGTGCTTGATGATGTGGTAGGAGACTCGTTGTGCCGCCATACCCTCGTGCGTTTTCGAGATGGACTCGAGGAGCGCAATGGGCCGAAAAGACTTCGGTACTGTGTAAGTCGGTTTGCCTGGCTTTTGAATGACCGGCGTGACCGTGGATTTGAGGGGAGAGGGGTGCGTGGCAGTGGCTTTGCAGTCGTTGGCCAGGCGGAGTTGGAGGTGCTTCGTCTGTTCCCAGGCGAGTCGTAGTATGTTAAAACCAATGGCTGAAGGGCCAGGGGCTTTTCTGGTTGAAGGGCCGAAGACTTGCTTGCGCAGTTCGGGCATGGTGTATTGTTGGTTGGGCGCTGTCGGGATTTGTTCGATCCAGGCAGGGTACGGTGCGGGCGCGATGTCGTCCCTAGAGAAGAATGCGGCATGGAATATTTTAGCCTTGTCGATGGGGTCAGGCACAGGGTCTCCTGTGGTTGGGTGGACGAGTGGGGGGGAGGGGAGCTTGCGGCCTCCCTTACCCCAATTCTTTAGCGACCAGACGGTTGATTCGGTGATGTTCTCCAGTATCCTGGAAAAGAAGAGGCGTTTGGTGTCTCTAATCGCGTATTCGAGCTTCCTCTGGAGGTAAGCGTGCGAGCGGTGGAGTTGCTCTAGGTCGGGCGAGCCCGGGTCCCGGAGCGCAGTGTGTGAGAGGTGGTGCCAGGCGTGGTCGACTGAGCGTTTGAGTTTCGAGAGCGTGCGGTTCCACCAGCACTTGGACTTTCTTCCCTTGGTCTTTTTTGGGGAAGCAGCTTTCGCGGCCTGAGTGAGGACGCGCATGAGGGTGTCAGCGACTTGGTTTAGGTCGCGGTTCGTAGATGCCAGCTTCGTGGCGTTTGTCCGGAGGCCCACCGCGAGCGCGGCGGTGAAAAGGTCTTTGTCCAGATGGCGGCTGAACGGGGGGGAGGGCGGGAGAGGGATAGTGTTGGTACCGATGTCTAATTCGGTAGTGATGAGTGTGTGATCGGCAAAGGCAACTGCCTTCCCAATCGTGACGGTGGGCCTTAGCTGGGCGTGGGCCAATGGGTTTGCGACGACGAGGTCAATGCAAGAGGGCTTGATGCCTCTCCTTCTGTCGAAGAAGGTGGGCTGTCTGCGAGGGTTGAGGATGGTTAGTGAGTTATAGTCGACCCACGATCGGATCTTTGTGCCAGCGGGGCTGCCTCTAGCACGACTAGAGGTTGCCCAGGTGCGGTGGTGTGCGTTGAAGTCGCCCGCTACAATGGTGGCGGGGGAGGAGAGGTCGATGTTATCATCGAAGTATTCGATGTCCTGGCCGTGAGATCCGGCGGCCCAGTACGTATTGATGAGACGAATGGTTCGACTTGGGAGGTGGATATCGATGGCTTGGAAGTCCAGCGAAGTGAAGAGGTCCGGTCTCGAGCGAAAATAGGCTGGATCGGTGATAGATTTGTTGACAAAGGTGCATACACGGGGTCTAGTATCCTCGGTATTTGACATAGGGGAAAGGGGAAGGATAACATCCCAGTGGGGATGGGACGTAGTAACGAAATTGCCACTGGTTGTTGAAAACCAGGGCGGTTCTTGGAGTAAAAGTACATGGAAGTGAGGGGAGGTAGAGAGAAGAGAGAATGCAGCGTCTTGTGAACGGGCGACGTTGGCCTGCCCTATGAGGAGGCGGGCCGTGTTAAACATTGAGTCGCGCAGCCCCTGACCGTTGGGCGACATCGGCGTTGATTTGCGCCTTAAGGCACTGGTAGCTGAAGGCGGGGTGGCCGCCGCGACAATTGATGCACAGTTTTGCCTTGTGTGCGCAAGGGGTTCCCCACAGATTGCAGGTTTCACAGAAGTGGCCGTCCTTGGTGTGTTCGGACGACGCGCAGATGCCGCACACTCGGCGAGTCGAGGTGCACGATGATTGCCAGTGGCCCAGCGCCCAGCACTTGATGCACTGGACTGGACGGGCCGAGGATTGTTTATAGGCGACAACGCTGTAGCGCGTGCCATTCATGACGATTTTATGCGAGCCATTGATGCCCGCGACGAGATTGTTGCGCGCCTCTTTCGTGACGAAGTGCACGATGAGGCCGATGGTGAGTTGGTTCGGATCGCCAGCGAGGCGCTCCGAGGATTGGGTGAAGCGGTGGTTGTCCGCCAGGGTGGTGCGGTCGACCCTGTTGGCAGGGGCGTCGACGATTTGCGAGATCAGCTCGTCCACGGTGTAACGATCACCCTGAGTGCCGTAGCACAGGGTGATGTCCCGGACGGTCGCGCTAAATATTTCCCCTGGGAACAGGGCGCGGAAGGGGACACCGAAGACGATGTTGAGGATGGGACACGACTCCATGCGGAGTGTGGTGAGGGAGATCCCCTCTTGCGGGGTGAGGATGATGTTTCCGTTCCTGGACCAGGAGACGGAGGTGACGCGCGCCTCGATGGCCGAAGCCTGGGCGCTGTTGTTAAAGCGGTCGACGACCGCCGTGCCATGGGTTTGCAGGGCCACACGGCCCTGGGGTTTGAAGGTGGCCTCATCAGTGGCCGTCTTGTTCGAGCCCTTCCTAGAAATGAAGGGGGAGATGCGCTTTGGGGTGAGGTTTAGCCTCGCTCCACTTGCGGTGGCGAGGGCGTACGAGACGGCCTGTTTGGCCTGGCCTGGGCGCCAATTGGCGGCGTTGTGGCGGCGCATGACGTCGGCGACGACGGCTGCGGGGAGGGGGGCGGGGATGGGAGGGGGCCTGCGAGGAGCAGCGGGAGCAGCGGGGGCGGGGAGGAGCTGGGGGGCGCGGGTGGCAAGGAGTGCCATGAAGTCTGGATCGTCGAGCATAGCCTCGACGATGGCGATACGGGGGACGCAGAAGTGGAATGCTTCCGTGATACTTGTGACGACATCCTCGGGGATGTCGGTGGAGCGGGGGTGGTACTCCTCAAGGAGGAAGGCTGAGAGAGCCCTCGCTAAGGCGACGGCGTTTTTGTCGTCTGCGTCCGGGTGGACTGACAGAGCGTTCTTGATGTCGTCCTGGATTTCGGCCGACGAAGGAAGTATTATTGAAGTGTCCATATCCCCATCCTGGGGCGTAGGTTGTGCGGTGCTGGCCATCTATCTCTCGACGAGTGGTAGTAAGGCTTCGGCGGTAGTTTCCCCACTGACGGGCAGTGTTGTGGTCGTTGGATTCGATTGCGTGGTATGCGCGCTGGCGTGCGAACGCGGCGAGCTCGACGAGGTTTTCTTGGGAGGGGTGGGGGTGGGCCTGGGTGCGATCCAGTTGGTCGTAGTTGGAGTAGTCCTGGACTGCCTCCTGGGAGATGTTGGTGATGGGGCCGAGGCGGTGTCGACGCTGGATGAGGTGATCGTCGGTGGTGAGGGGAGTGGTGGTGGCGAGGGTGTGGCACCTGAAGCAGGGGCAAGAGGGGTCAGGGATCCTGTTATAGCCTATGCGGCAGCAGGGATCGCAGGCGATGGGGCAGAAAAATGGTTCGCCGTCGAGGGTGGCGTAGGTGGGTTGGCCGGTGATGTGGTGCACGGCGACGGGGATGGAGGCGGGAGCGGTGGTGGCGGGTGAGGAGATCTGGTTGGGGAGGGGGTCGTTGATCCGATACGACCTGTTGAGGGCACGGCGGGAGTGGAGAGGGCGAGTCGTGGTGGGCGACGTGGCGGTGGGGACGAAGGTGGCGTGGGAACGGCGACGAGCAACGGGCGCGAGAGGCACTCCCGATGGTATCGATGGGCGAGGTAATGCGCAGCCTAACTGCCTGACGACCGGTGAGGGCGATCAGGGGAGGCTCGCTGAGGAGAGTGAGGCGGGGGGGAAAGGGAGGGGGAGGAGCGGATGAAGCTTGCGCTTACACCCTTATATACCCATACGCTACTACGTTTGACGATCTCGCCCGTCAAAATGAACACGCCCGCACAGATTCAGCCATCTTGTAACTGAGAATACTTAGATATTGGTCTGCAGTGTACGCACTTCAAGGACATTGCGACGGCATCCGTTGCACTCTAACCACTCTCCCATCATCTAGGGCATAGTGAAATTACATTCATATCGGTATTTCTCCCCCTATGCCAGCCTCCCCCTTTTCTCAGCGTCTCACATTGATCATACTTATCTTGTCTCAGGTGCCACTAGCTATTAGGATAGCAAGCGAAGCTCGCGCTGACACCCTTATGTACCCATACGCTACTAAGACTCGATTTTGAACCGCATGTACATATAATACATAATTTTGGACCTGTTCAATGCATCCATGCACGATCACAGCTACTATCATCGGACTACTATCAAGCGCTCAAGGCGGCATCTGGTGTGTAAATATTTGTATCATTCCGACGGCATTATGAGGACCTTACAGCGCCCACATGAACGGTATATGTCCTTTTAAGGACAATATGGGTGTTTTAAGTCGTTTAGGTCCCTTGTACTGCGTTCCTCGTTTCATTGTCCTAATTGGTCCTTATGACGGCGCGTTTGCCTTTCAGCCTTTAAAGGCCTAACAATACCTAGCAACAAAAATTCATTTTTTCTGACATCAGCACATTCTACGCCCACTGGCAGTATTCATATCAAGCATGATGATTCAGCGCTTATCGCTTGTGGTAGCCTCATGTTGGTGTGCAAGCTCTATTGCATACATTGATCGATTTCGCGTCCCAGTACGAATGCTCGTTCTGCGCCCTGGCGAAGGGCTGTTTGATATGATCGGCGACTGAGTAACGAGTTTGCGCTGAAGTGCTTCTGGCTCCATGGTACTTCATCACCCGGGCAGTAGGTTAGCGAGACGACGCGACGGCACGCCGGAACGGAGAGCAATCTAGCGCGGTAAGTAATACAGCTCTATAAAGCCACGATCAAGTAGAGAGAAACGAAGACAAAGATAAAACATAAATAATATGTGTGAAGCCCGCCGCGGCGCTTAGGCGTTGGGCACCTGGGTAGATTTGAGCATATCCGACTCCCTCTTAGCCTCTACAGCTTCTCCTTCATGGCTCAGATCCCGCAATGCAATAGACAGTTGCCAGAGGGAATTTGACAGCCAGGATTCGTACACAGCAGGGATACCGCTTGCGAGTGGCCGGAATAGTGCTACAGCCTCTTTCGCAGCCGCAACAGCCTCCTCTCGACGATCCAGATCCGTAAGACGGAGAGAAGAGTTATAGAGGAAACCTGCGAGGTGGTGGTTGAATGCAGCCGGGCGGTCCTTCGCGAGCTGCCGGTACAGCCTCACGGACTCTTGGATGGCCGCAAGGGCTTCTTCTTGCTGCCTCAGATATGACAATCCATTGGCAAGGTTGTTGAGAGATTCAGCAAGGTAAGGATTGAACGCAGCTGGGCGATCATTTGCAAGCTGTCGATACAGCACCACGGACTCTTGGCTGGCTGCGAAGGCCTCCTCCCGCTGCCCCAGATCCGACAGTCGAAGGGAAAGGTTATTGAGGGAATTGGCAAGATCAGGGTTAAATGCAGCCGGCCGAGATTTTGCGAGCTGCCGATATAGCACCACAGACTCCCGGCTGGCTGCGAGCGCATCTTCTTGCTGTCCCAAATCAGACAGTTGACTGGAAAGGTTGTTGAGAGAGGTGGCGAGCTCGGGGTTGAATACAACCGGGCGATCCTTTGTGAGCTGCTGATACAACGCCACGGCCTCTTGACTGGCTGCGAGGGCCTTCTCTCGCTGTCCCAGATCTGACAGTCGAATGGAAAGGTTGTGGAGAGTGCTGGCGAGCTCGGGGTTGAATACAGCTGGGCAATCGTTTGTGAGCTGCCGATACAGCGCCACAGCCTCTCGACTGGCTGCGAGGGCCCCTTCTCGCTGTCCCAGCTCTGACAGTCGGTTGGAAAGGTTGTTAAGGGAACCGGCGAGATCAGGGTTGAATGTAGCTGGGCAATCTTGTGCAAGCTGTCGGTACAGCGCCACAGCCTCTTGGATGGCTGAAAGGGCCTCCTCTCGGCGGTCCATGTAAGACAGCCGTTCAGAAATATCGACCAGGGCATCCCCGAGGCGACTGTTGGACTCGCTGTCCATAAGGCTAATTTCCTCGTGAAAAGCACTCTGATTCGAATCAAAATTATCAGTGCACTTTACGCAAGAGGCATCTAATGGGCATGCATACCCGAATCCATGTTCCGATCTGCTGAAATCCCCTGAATGTGTCTATGGACGCGCAAATTTCCACCCACGAGATTGATTGAGCGGACATAAAATCCCGAAGTGGTTCAACAAGCTCGGTAGGCGCGGGAGCTTCAAATTCGAGGACGTGAGTGGTCCAGAATTCGCACGCATACCAGAGCTCCTCGGGGACTTGGTTTTTGGATGTGGCCGGAATCCCTGGCGAATCTGAGCCAAGGTACCCAACACCCGGGGTGTCACGTTTCAAACTCTTGTTCAAAAATGTAAGAGTTAGAATGCCAAGCCTCTGGCCGTGGTCCTTCTCGCAGATGTAAAACGGCGCATTGTTCGGAGTACGAACGGTGAGGAAGTCGCGGAGGGACAAGTGGAGAATCCGAACAGGCTGGCTCGGATCCCTCCACCCCGTCAACAGCGCGCCGAGTCGAGATAGAAGGTTGCTAATGTTGAGAATCCCGGGGTGCAGGATTTGGAGAGCGGAGGCTGACAGCGGACTCTTCGCTGCGAGGATGGCACCCACAACGAGGTCATAATCTCGCTTGAAGCCGACCTCATTCCAGTTGTAGCCCTGGAGAATTTTGGAATAGATCTCGTCCATTTTCTCCTCTGGGGAAAGGCCTGTCTGCAAACCCGTTAGGAGCCCCTCTAGCACTCCCGCTGGGTCGTAAGCGCATTCCATAGTCTGAAAAACGGCCACCGCCCACTGGAACAAACCCTGCGCCTTCGAGATGACCACGTCCTTGAGCCTTTGGTCGGGCCAAGTCGACCCCAAACCTCGCTTCTCAGCGATGCCCCCGAAACGCCAGTGGATGTAGGCGCACAGGTCGTCGAGGTTAACCCTTTCGTCAAGATCAATCGTTCGCAAACAGACGTGGGGAGACCTTGACAAATAGATATCGATGTACTCCATCTCTCGGGATGTAATGAATAACCGAAATGCTTGGGGGAGTTTAGGGACATCGTCTCGAAAGATCTCGAGCACATCAGGGGGATTATGGACCTCGTCCAATGCATCAAGTACCAAGGCGAGAGAAGTGTTGAAGGTGTGCCGCCGACAGGGCTCCGCGATCAAGGGTGTGAATTGACGAGATAAAGATGCGGTGGCAAGGCTTTGATCCTCTTCAAGAACCGAGCTTAGGTGGTCACAAATGTCGGGATATCGAGCGAGGTCGCGCGCCATCGTACTGAGGAGCTTCGCAGGGTGGTGTCTTTCCTCGAATTCTCGGTTGAAGAAAAAGGAGGAGGCGAGTATCCCCTCACTATGGCAGCGCTGAGCAATCGTGTGCGCAATTGCAGTCTTTCCAGACCCAGCCACGCCAGTCAAGCAAAGAATCTCAGCGCCGCCGCTGGCGCTGGATCCTCTAATCCAATCCATTATTTCTTCAATGAGAGCCTCCCGGGTGCCCGCCAGGCAGCCATTCGTTGGACTCCAAGAAGCTCCCGCGGCGTACGGAAGTTTGGCCAGAATGGCTTCCTGGGCGGCACGGTCCACTGTTTGATATCCTTGGTCAATGTCATACTTCCATCTTAAACAGGTCAACCCACCGTTTCGCGCTATATCCTTCATACCCTCGCTAATCTTGTATACGTCTTCATTCACTCCTGAAAGACCTTCGGTCAATGAGAGAATAGCGCCGGTCAATAGATTTTTCCGCAAAAGATCGAAATCTTTCTTGAACCGAGCAATCTCTTCACCGGCGTTTGAAAAAGCGTTCTTTACAGCACGACTTGCTAACCATTTGCAATTGAGACATTGTTAGAAGGCGCAAGATGCGGACGTTCCGTGAACATGGCTCACCGAATCTTTTTGTTTCACAATATTTTTCGATAAATAGTGCACACTCGTTTGTCTTCTTTGCCACTTGCGATATGACACTTTTATCGAGCTCGTGCTGCGCAATTTTATCAAATCGGCAGACTTGGTCCAACGCGGTAGACATTGATTCGAGAAGCTCGGACAGCGCGTCGTCACGATCCTTCTGCGCCACAGCAATCTGAATATTCAAGATGTGAGCTATCACGTGCGGGCTATCGAACGAGCACCACGTACCTTGTAGCCAGCGGATAGAGCCGTCCAAGCGGCCTTGGCGTAGGGGTGAATCTGAAAAAATGGCGTCCCACCTTGAATATACGTACGCCGTATACTACATTCAACTTACATCGGCAATTGCGTCGACCATCTTCACAAATACCTCGACAGACGCAAGAGTTGTTTCATAAAATGCCTTGACTTCCTTTGCAGAAGCGATTGCCTGGACAGCATCCTGAGCAGAGGAACCTGCGTCGGAGGTACCTGTGGGCAATGTTGGAAGTGCTAGGCCAATTCGCATCCCCTGGATGTCATCCCGGGCGCTGGAGAGGTGCACCCGAGCCGTCTCGAGAACAGTTTTGGGCGCCGTGAGACTCCTGTGGATTCGAATGGAGATCGATGGCTGCGGCTTGAATGAGGAATCCATTTGGAGGTCAAAGGTAGCATAGTCGTTATCTTCATCTGGAATAAAGAAACTTTTGCTCAGATAAAATATGATCCATTCAAGTGGAAGTCACTAACACTGAGCCTGCTTTTGCTTCTCTCTCAATTCCTCAAATCGTATTTCCACTGCTCCGACAAGCTGTTCGCTGTGAGAAGACCCGAATCGGCGCCGTAGTATTTTCAGTTCAATCTTGAGTATGGAAGAATTATCTCCCCGTCTAATGGAAGCGTCATGCCCAATATTAGGCATGCGAGCGTATACATTCCGATGAAAACACGGTACTCACAGGTCGAATTCCTTCTCCCACCGTGGATTCTTGCTTCGCGCCGCAACATCGGTGCTCCACGTTTGATCTAGGACGCGGAGCGTCACGAACGCTTTGGGGTCTCCATGAAAGAGCGAGATTCGAGGAAGGCCACTCGCGCCGAATACTGCATGAAATAGTTGCGTGAATAGTACGAGCTTCACCAGTTTCCCATATACATACCGGTGATCCTCAGTTCGTCGGCGGATTCGGATCTGTGGGAATTTGAGTCGCTGGTATCAGCAACCCAGCGGCTATATTATCGCCTGCAGAATTCACCTTGTGGCGTCAGAATTAGTGGTCTGGATTGACTGTGCCATGGCGGGATATGAGAGTCTCGGAACGTGGGGGGAGTGACGGATAGATGTTAGTGCGTGGCTCCCAGAGGTGACGAGGCTTCACAAAGGAAGGCGAGATTGCCTCGAGTGGCGCAGGAACATATCTACTCGGTACTTCCTTTGATCATCTCAAGCATCTAAACCCGGGCGTCTCGTCCTCTCCCCTTTTGTCCACTCATTCCTCGCATTGTCTATTTGACAACCCCTTCTGAATGATACAGACCTCTTTCACAGGCAAACGATCCATGTCATCGGAGCGGTCGGGTCCAGCACGTGGACTAACACAGCCGCTATAATCGCCACAAAGGCCAAGTGGGGATATCCAAGGTCCGAGTGCCATAAGCGGGAATGCACCCTGGATCTTTAAATCCAAATGTACACTGGCATCCGTCCTGCCGCCGTCAGACATTTCCCTGGTCCCAGTCATTCCGAGTCCTTGTAGAGTCGATTGCAAAAGAGTCGATCGGCACCTCAGGGAACACCCCCCTCCTCATCCCCTACCCAGGAGTTATCCCCAAGCTGGGTGGCGCGCATACAGCGCTCAGAAACGCATCTTTCAAAAAATCAACCATCGTGAAAATGGGCACGAAACTTGCCCCTGTACACACGCGTGGTCTCGATCTGCTCTGGCCTCACAGCTAGCAAGCTCGATCGAATGACGAGGATCGAAAACACGAGAAAATTTAGACACATTCCAGAGACCGTGAGAAGATAAGATAATGGAACGAGTGAACAGAGTCGGATCAATGAGAGCGTTGCTGGCTGCTGCGATTATGCAAGGTGGTCAAGACTCGGTATTGATACAGTGCAGGATTTCTCGCAGTAAAGAACTTTTGAAAACGCAGCCGAGCGGGCGATGGGGTCAGCGGATCGATATGCAACGACCCGCTAAGACTTATCGTACGATCCCCAAGAGGACTAAAATGAACAGAGACGGGCATGACTGAGCTGCGGGAAATCATGAGCCTCAAAGTCGAACGATGCAATGTCCAAAGATAGCAGGATACGATGTTTGACCATTCGATGACCAGCGTAACAGTGAGCTTGGTGCTACCCAAGACAAAGGTTCGAGCCGTATCGACAGCAGCAAGCATATGGTACTTAAAACAAGCGGCGGGCGTCGAGTCTCGGGGATATTAGCGGCCTCAGAGATCGTGCGCTTGTAGTTAAGTCTTTGATAAGAGGGACGTAGTGCGCGATATGCACGATCGCAAAGAGCCACGAGATCGAAGTCGAGGTCGAGAGCACATATCTTCCTGGTAGCTGCTCTAGTAGATTGTTCAATCGGTTTCGAGCTAAGCATGCGCAGCCAGATTGGCCAGTATCTGCGTGTGTTGAGTCTATCGCCGCCGCCGTTGCAGCCACGAAACGGTGAATTTCTGCGGAAGGCGCGGTAAGGTGTGCATGCCCTAAGCCAACGATAACACGCGAAGCAAGTGGTGGTAGTGCGTCGCGATACTTACGAGCTGTGAAGCTGCATGCCGTTGACTCCGTCGCACTTGAATAGTGCGAGGGATCCGAAGCGAGGTGGGCCGCCGTGGAGTTTTCGCGCAGATTGGGTGGAGCGGACCGTGATGATCCCATGACACGAGTGAGAACACGTAGCTATCGTGGCCAGAAGAATGAACAAGTAAATCGACCATGCAGATAAATCGAGCAGGCAAAACAACAAAGCAAAACATGGACACACGCTTACTCGCAGAAAAAACCGAACTTCACTTGGACCGATCAAAGAGGCTGAACGGTGAGCACTGAGTTTGTGTGTGCCCGTGACATCGAGGGATGGCTCGCTTGGTGTGCGATTATTGAGTGTGTGAGGTAGGACGAGAGATAGGAGCAAAGGCGTGAGGAAAGCCCGACGAGAAAGAGCCAGCAGAAGGCCGTGTGAGGACCTGACAGCGGTACAATCGGTCCAATTGAGTCCAGATCTGTCTTGGAAAAAAATAGCAAGGTGCTCAGAGGATTGGGCGGCCAAGGAGCGTGAAAGGGGACTGGCGGTCTGCTTCGCGAGGAAGTGCACATTGGTGTGAGTCGCAAAAACAGAGTCGGTCATTAAGCACCAAATTCGCGTAAAATTTGGGTGAGTCTGTCTGGGGCCAAAAGGAAGGACAGTTAATCGTCATGGAGTCGGACCATATCTGCAGAAAATTAAGGGGTAGAATGTACCAACAAGAGATAAAAGAGAAGATATCGCCAGTACTATTGCAGTCGAACCCACGGCTGAGACGCATATAGCAAGTCAGAGCAGCACAATGTCGCGCGGATTGTGTACTTGTAATATAATGTGTTTACGCGTCTAGCACCCTCAAGACCGAGATATCGACACCAAGCGCGCGTTGACCGACGTTGTGCGCGATGAGAAGATGGTGGCTCAGGAAAAATCCCGCAGTGGTTTTGGCAATCCTTGGCAATCCGCGGATAACTGGCTAGAGTCGTCTTTCGAAACTTAGTAATATGCTCCAGGAGGGCAAGAAGACGGGCAGCGAGGCCCTCGAGCTGTCCTCGTGGTCCTCGCGCCTAGAGCCAGGACTCCTATGGATGATAAGCCCCAGCAATCAGAGTGGCTGGAGAGTCGAGACGTAGGAGGAGCGTTTTGTTTGGGTTTGTTATGAAAGAGTGGATGGTCCGGGCCCCGACGGCCGATCCGTTACGTTGGAGTATCGGCGCTGTATACACTGTCGCTACGCTCACCGGTCACCGCTCCCTCCTGGCTGGCAGCATTGATATTGATGCTGGAATACTGGTGATGCTAAACGTGCGCAGGACGAAGGCTTTGAGAAGGCTTGGCAAAGGCTGCCAGTCTCTGCCCCGGTCATATATGTACCTTGTCCTGATCACCTGTCATTCCGAATGCTTTACGTAGCTGCTGCCGACTCGTGATATCCGCAAGCGTACTCTGTCTCTGGCCTGCAGGTTGCCGGCTGTATGCTCTGGATAGAACGGTGTAAGGCGCTGGTGCGCGCGTCCGTCCAACCAACCATCGCCTAAGTTCGAAGTCGACGGTCGCAAAGCTGCTCCGTTTTCTCTGGCGTGGGACGGTCATTAAGTCGCGCGCGCGGAGAGCGTCTTGCTCACCCTTTTTGTGTGCATGTACGCTTGTACTTATGGTGATCTCGGTCCTCACCGTCCCGACAGAAACCGAAACCGGCAATATTGATATTGATGACGCAGCTGGATTACATCTCCTCGCGCTTCTTGAACGCATCGCACCGTCGGGGGACACATATGCATGACTAGCTGCCGATATCTGGATTCCATATGCTGTCGAAACGGGTGGTCAGATGCATCGCTATGATCAAACCTTCTCGTTTATTCAAACGATCGTTCGTCTAGCGTGCCGCGCAGGAGTCTGAGCGTACGTAAGAGAACTTCGTCGCTTGGATGGCTCCTTGGGCTCGGAAAAAGTGCTGGTGCTGTTACATACACTGGAATAATATACTCGGCTAGCTTGACAACGGTACTGATGTTGATTCTCTCATGTCCCACCAAGTGCGCGCGCACGTTCCGCCCTGTTCCGCCCATTCCACGTCCACCGGCAATATCCATAATCGACCTCGTTCCTTTGCATCTCATCGCTGCGACAATCGCACGCCAATATGCAAGGTCTATTGCATACATCGATCGACTTTGCGTCCCGGTATGACGGAGGATGCTCGTCCTGCGCCCTGGCGAAGATTTGTTTGATAGCATGCGGCTGGGGACTTGTTTTCACGGGGGGCACACTGTACTCCCTCTGGTTCCATCAGGCCAAACGCCGTTGTTTTATCGCCCGAGTAGGCCAATGAGAGACGCAATGATATCTTGTAACGAAGAGCGATCTAGCGTGGTAAGTAATAGGACTTCATAGAGACGTGATCAAGCAGAGAGAAGATAAAGAAAATAAACATATATTCATACGAAGCCCGCCTTAGGCGCCAGGCACCTGGGGAGAATCTAGCATGTCCGACTCCTTTTTAGCCGCTACAGCCTCTTTTTCGTGACCCAGATTCCGCAAGGCAATGGACAGCTGCCAGAGGGAGTCCACGAGCTGAGATTTAAATACAGCGGGGATATCGTTTGCCAGTGGCCGGTATAGCGCTACAGCCTCCTTTGCAGCTGCAAGCGCCTCCTCCCGATGATCTAGAGCTGACAGATAGATGGAAAGATTATACAGGGATCCAGCAAGGTCATGGTTGAACGCAGCCGGGCGATCATTTGCGAGCTGCCGACGCAGCGCCACGGCCTCTCGGATGGCTGCGAGGGCCTCTTCTAGCTGTCCCAAGTCTGACAATCGAAGGGAAAGGTTGTTGAGAGAAGTGGCGAGAACAGGGTTGAATGCAGCCGGGCGATCCTTTACGAGCTGCCGGTACAGCGCCACGGCCTCTCGGATGGCTGAGAGAGCCTCTTCTTGCTGTCCCAGGTCTGACAGTCGATAGGCAAGGTTGTTGAGAGAACTGGCGAGATCAGGGTTGGATACAGCCTGGCGATTGTTTGCGAGCTGTCGGTACAGCGCCACGGCCTCTCGGATGGCTGCAAGGGCGTCTTCTTGCTGTCCCAGATATGATAATTGAATGGAAAGGCCGTGGAGAGACCTGGCGAGGTTAAGGCTGAACGCGGCTGGGCGATCCTTTGCGAGCTGCCGGTACAGCACCGAGGACTCTCGGGTGGCCGCAAGGGCATCTTCTCGCTGTCCCAGATCTGACAGACGATTGGACAGGCCGAGGAGAGAGATTGCAAGGTCGGAGTTGAATGTGACCGGGCGATCTTTTGCGAGCTGCTGACGCAGCGCCACAGCCTCTCGGATGGCCGCAAGGGCTTCTTCTCGCTGTCCCAGATCTGACAGACGATTGGAAAGGTCGTGGAGAGAGAATGCAAGGTCGGAGTTGAATGTGACCGGGCGATCCTTTGCGAGCTGCCGACGCAGCACCACGGCCTCTTGGACGGCTAAAAGGGCCTCCTCTCGGCGATCCATGTAGGACAGCCTGTCGGAGATATCGTCCAAAGCATTCCCAAGGCGACTCTTGAACTCATCGTTCATAAGGCTAGTATCTTCGGGAAAGTTGCTCTAAGTCGCATTGAAAGCAGCGTTAATGCACCTCGCGCACGCTGGGCTAATAGGCGTACATACCTGGATATAAACCCTGATCTGCTGAAATCCCTTGAATGTGTCTACAGACGTACAGACCTCCATCCATGAGATCAATCGGGCAGAAATAAAAGTCCGAAGCAGTTCGGCAAGCTCGGTCGGTGCGGGAGCTTCCAGTTCCAGGACATGGGCTGTCCAGAACTCGCATGCGTACCAGAGCTCTTCCGAAATCTGGTCTTTGGATATGGTAGGAATACCTGGTGAATCTGACTCGAGGTAGTCAGCGCCCGGGGTGTTGTGTTTCAGGTTCTCGTTTAGGGATGCAAGAGTTAGAAGACCAAGCCTTTGGCTATGGTCCTTCTCGCAGATGTAGAACGGCGCATTATTCGGAGTGCGAGCAGTGAGGAAGTCGCGGAGGGATAAGTGCAGAATTCGGACGGGCTGGTTTGGGTACCTCCACCCCGTCAGCAGCGCACCGAGCCGAAATAGGAGTTTGCTGATGTTGGGGATCCCGGGGTGCAACGCATGGAGAGCCGACACTGACAGCGGGCTTTTTGCAGCGAGAATGGCACCCATGACGAGGTCGTAGTCTCGCTTGAAGCCAAGATTATCCCAATCGCAGGCTCGGAGAACCTTGGAGTAGATCTCATCCATCTTTGCCTCCGCGGAAAGCCCCGTTCGCAAACCCGCCAGTAGCGTTACGAGTTCCACAGCCGGATCGTAGGAAAGTTTTAGAGCTTGAAGAACAACCGACGCCCACTGGAACAAGCCTCCTGTCATGTCAAAAAGCTTATCGCTGAGCTCTGCGCCAGGCCAGCTCTCTTCCAGATGATGCATCTCGGCAATACTCCTACAACCGCGCTGTGTATAAGTGCGTATATCCCGCAAATTCGTGCCAGCGCCGAGGTCGATAGTCCGTAAATGGACGTGCGCGGATTTCGACAAATATATCTCGATTGATTCCATCTCTCGAGAGGTAATGAAGAGGCGGAATGACTGGGGAAGCTTGGGGATGCCATCGCGAAGGAGTTTGAGTAGGTCAACAGAGTAACCCTCATCCAATCCATCGATCACTGCAACCAGCGGCGTGCTGGAAGCATACCGTACACAAGGTTCTCGTATCAGAGGCCCGAATTGGCGGGAAAGTGGGGCGGTGGCGAGGCTTTGGTCGGATTCTATGGCAAGGCTGATTTGCTCGCGGATACGAGGATCGCGAGCAAGATCGCGCGCCATCGTGCTCAGCAGTTTCCGAGGATTATTCCTTTCTGCGACATCACGACTGAAGAAGAAGGACGAAGCGAGCAGCCCCTCCTCATGGCAGCGGCGCGCTACCGTATGCGCAATGGCGCTCTTTCCGGACCCAGCTACCCCTGTCAGGCAGAAGATCTTTGCGCCATCGCTTGCGTCGGAACGCTTGATCCACTGCCAAATGTCCTCGAGTAACGCCTCGCGGGTGTCGGAGAGGCAGACTTGTTCCGGATCCCAGGTAGCCCCATCGGCATATGGAAGCTTGTCGATAATAGCGGTTTGCGCCGCGCGGTCCACTGTGGTATTTTTCAAATCAGTTGCATATTCTCGGTGCTATGCAAGAGATACACCCGACCATTCTGCTCTATGCGCTTGACGCTTTCCTCAACCCCATACAAGCTGTCGTTCACTTCGGAAAGGCCTTCGGTTATTGAGATAGTGGCGCCAGCATCGAGATTTCTACGCAATGTATCGAAGTCTCTCTTGAAACGAGCGATCTCGTCGCCCGAGTTAGAGAGGATCCCCTTGGCGGCACGAAGTGCTGAGTAATCGGGATATCAGGATGTGGGAGAAGCGGACATTAAATGTGACCTACCGAAGCTTTTGGTACGAGTGTAGTCTTGGATAAACAGCGCGCATTCATTGGTCTTCTTTGCCACCTGCAAGATGACGTCTTTATCGTCCTCATGCCATGCACTTTTATCGAATCGACAGACTAGGTTTAGCGCAGTGGACATTGACTCGAGGAGCTCGGACATCGCGTCGTCTCGATCCTTTTGTGCTAGGGCAATCTGCACATTCAAGGTGTAAGCTATCAAAGTTAGGCGATCGGACGAGCACTAAGCACCTTGTAGCCAGCGGATAGGGCTGTCCAAGCAGCATTGGCGTAGGGATGGACCTGGGGAACGATATTTCAGCTCGCGTAGTCCGTGTATTGCGCTCAACTTACGTCGGCAATCGCATCAACCATCTTCATAAACCCCTCCACGGAGGCAAGAGTTGTTTCATAAAACGCCTTAACTTCCTTCGCCGACGCGACCGCCTTGACAACGTCTTGCCCAGAGGACCCTGCGTCAGAGGCGCCCATGGGCACGGCTGAGAGTGTTGGCCTCATTCGCATCTCGTGGATATTATCCCGGGCGCTGGAAAGATTCGCCTGAGCCGTCTCGAGAATTGGTCGGGACGCCGTGAGACCTCTGTGAACTCGAATGGAGATCGATGGCTGCGGCTTGGATGAGGAATCCATCTGGAGATCAAAGGCAACATAGCCGCTATCTTCGTCTAGAATAAAGAACATCGGTTCAGATCGAATATTTTTATTTGAGCGCAAGTCATTAACCCTGAGCCTGCCTCTGCTTCTCCCGTAGCTCCTCAAATCGTACTTCCGCTGCTCCGACAAGCTGTTCAAACCCGAGTCCGCGCCGTACTTTCAGCTTGATCTTGAGTACGGAAGAATTATCTCCTCGTCTAATGGGAGCGTCGTGCCCAATATTAGGCATGCAAACATGTATTCGGATAAAAACGGGGTACTCGCAGGTCGAACTCCTTCTCCCACCGTGGGTTTTTGCTTCGCTTCGCAACATCCGTGCCCCACGTCTGATCTAGGACGCGAAGCGTCACAAAGGCTTTAGAGCCTTCATGAGAGAGCGAGATCTGAGGAAGGTTACTCGCGTCGAGTACTGTATGAGAGAGCTGCGTGAATAGTACGGGCTTCACCAGTTTGTCATATACATACCGGTGATCCTCAGTTCGTCGGTGGGTTCAGGTCTGCAAGGATTTTATCGCTCGTATCGGCAAGTTGATCCAGCGGCAATATTTCAATCCACAGAACTCACCTCGTAGCGTCATTATTGGTGGTCTGACTTGACTGTGCCATGGCGGGGTATGGGTGTTTTGGGGCGCGGGGGAATGATGGCTGTTAGTGTTTGGCTCTCAGAGACAGCAAGGCGAGGCGAGATTGCCTCGAGGGCGCAGCGCAAGATTTACTCGTTTAATCACCTCAAGCGCCCAAGCCCACGGTGGCACCCTGCCAATTTAACAGCGCCCTTTGCCTGGCGCCCCCTAGGTCCCCCCCTTTCATCCACTCTTTACATTATCTCCAGTTGACTGTTGACAAACCCTACAATGACACACACCTCTCTCGCCGATGCCGTCCTGCGTTTTGCGTTCCTACGGAGCGGTGAGGCCTAGCGCCCCCAGTAAACAAGCTGCACGTGGCATTAGCGCACTGCTATAATTGCCACAAAAGCTAGGATTATTGGGCGTTTAAGTGCCATAAGCGGGAGTGCACCCTAGACCTTTGCACCCACGCGTACACTGCCAGCAGCCTCCTGCCGTTATCAGACATTTCTCTGGTAATACCGTACAGCTTACGCGCGGTCATGCTGTCCAAGCGGTCGCAGCCATTCTCCATAGGGTTAACTGCACAGGATCCGTTCGGCATGAGAAATCTCCTCTGAACACCCTCATCTCCCACTTATGAGAGAATAAGGCGGACATTCACAGGAGATCAATCATGAAGCGTAGCTTCTATAGAGGATTCCCGTAGCGCGACTGTGCATACGACGCCTGCAGCACTCGGAAACGCATCTTCGGAAATGGGCGCCGAGCCGGCTTCGGCTTCCATACCATCGCAAATCCGAGAGCCAATTGCTGCGTACTACATGAAAGTAAGTAAGAGTCGCATGGGTAGCCTGGATCTGCTCCGGCTTCAGAGCTAGCATGGCTTGGTCAAATGATGAGGATCGAAACACGAGATGATTCGGACAGATTCCAGAGGCCGCGAGCAAGATAAAAATAACGAAGCGAGTGAAGAGATTCGGGAAAATGAAGCGTTGGCTGCTGCTGTTCTTTGATCAAGACCTGAGTTTGATATCTTGCAGGGTTTCCCGCGGCATAGAAATTTTGGAGACTCTACAGTTGAACCGGCAAAGGGGGTAGCAGATCGGAATACAACAGATCACGAAGACTCGTCGTGCGATCCTCAAGGGATCACTCCTCGCTGGTGGTGAAACCCAATAAATTGGCCCATTCCCTGGCCTAGAAAGTTTGACAGGAAGGCAGGCACGACCGAGTTAGTGAAAGAATGAGCACCAACAACGCAGCATCCAAAGGTAACAGAATCCGGCGTTCGGTCATTCAGTGACCAGCGTAATAGTCAGCTTGGTGCTATGCAAGACAAAAGTTTGAGCCCGTATTGATCGTGGTAAGGATTCCAGTAAGATAAGCGGCAAGGATCAAATCTCGGGGTTATTGCCGGCCTCAGCAATCGTGCACTCCTGCACTCGTAGGTGAGTCTAGTTGACAAATAAAGCGTGGAGCACGATATGCATGATTATCAAGAACCGCGAGGTCAGAAAGGAGAGTATTATCTCCTTGACAATTGCTCCAGGAGATTGTGCTGGCTCTACTGCTGCTGCTGTTGTCGCAGCCGCCGCGCGGCGATCGTGCGCTATTGAAGCTACACGCCACTGACTCTGTCAAATTGGAGTGATGCGGGCGATCCAATTTTGCGAGGGGGACCGCCGCCGACATCCTGGGTAGGTCGGATTACACGGGGCCGCGATCTGATGGCACGCGAGTGAGATCACGTAGCTATCGTACATGATCACATGATCAGTAAGTCGACCATATAAATTGGCCAAGCAGAAAGAGCACACCTGCACACTTATTTCCGAGGAACACGGGTTCTCCTCGGACCGATCGAAGAGGTTGGATATTGGGTTTGCGCGTAGGTATCATGAAATCAATGGAGTCAGCTTGTTGAGCCGCGAGCGCCGAGAGAGAGCGAGGGGAGCGCGAGGGATGGGACGAGGTGAGAGAAACACCAACAAAAGGCCGTGAGACCTCCCAGAGGTGAAAGATCCGTGTGATAGCCATGAAAGTACTCTAGGCTCGAGAAGTTTAACTTCAACTCGAAAACGGAGCAAGGTAGGAGGTCTGGAAGTGAAGGAGCACTGAAAGGGATCAGCAGCCTGCGTTGCGAGGAAAATCGACGTGAGTCGCAAAACTAACCAGCCATTGAACACCAAATTCGAATTCTGTCTGGCGCCGAGGGCGGTAGTAATCGTGATGAATTCAGAGCGTATTTGCGGAAAATGAGGAGAATTTGCTGGCAAAAGGCGAGAAGAGCAAATGTTGCCGGTGCAATCGGACCTGCGATTGAAACACACAGGACAAGGCAGAATGCGTGGTGTGTATGCAGATATGTGTTTACGAGCAATCAGAAGTAGGACACGCGACACCAAGAGCGTGCGAAGCTTGATCGTGATCAAAGAACGCTAGGTAGGGATGGGGACAAGTGGGGACAGCGTCTGCCTCCTTACGTAACACGTTCGAACAGGCACTGCCACTAATGGATGGTTTGCAAAAGCCCCATACATAAGGTAGCTGACGCGAGTTTTCACAGGTTCGCGTAACACTATGTCACAGTTTTGTCACATGTTGGTCACGTGTACTGTTACAAGCCGACGAAGAGGGGACGCGCGCCGCGAACCCCAAGATATTCTCTGCAGAGACGGTATATACAGCCCTTTATACGCCCGATGCTTCCATATCTGCAAGGAGTGACTCTGGAATAACCCTGTGTCCTCGATACTTCTTGCATGCCCACGCCGCGCGAGTACCGTTTAACCCATTCCTGTACGCATCCATGAATCGAAAAGAACGCCTGAAAAAGCTGGATTTATGGGTCAGCGCGTAAATGGAGTGCAGCGGGGTAATGAATGAAGTTACATACTTTCGCATAGCATTCAAAGGGACTGAATCCAAGGCCGCGACTGCATTCCGTTCCAAGTCAAGTAGCGTTGGAGATGGAGGAAATTCGCGATATATCCTCTTCGCGTAAGCCCAACATTGCTCAATAAAGTTGAGCTCGCAATGAAACCTCGGAAGAAAGAGGACTTCATATCCTCGCGCTTTGCAGTGCTCCTCTAACCCCGAAGTCCTATTTGCGAAATCCGGTTGATTAAAGAGGATTCGACGACAGCAGCAGTGCACCGTTGTGTCCATCGGCGAGGGGCATTTGAACTTGGGGCATTGGGCAAGTAGGGTGCTGGGATCTGGGAGCAGAGCACCTTTAACGATCCTCTCGTGAAGTATCTCCTTCATCCCCTTGAATAACCCGGCCTGCGGGTGCCCCTCCGGGAAGTAAAGCGACTGCGGTGTCCCATCGGGAAATGTGCCATCCTCCATGCGTACCGACTGCGTGAGCCCTTCGGAAGTCTTGACGGGGCAGAGAAAATTCTTCTTCTTTGGGGGATGAAGTGGCATTCGACGAGCGGAAAGAGCGTTTGGGGCGCGCGCAAGATGAGTCGGGGCGTTATCATAAATGAAGACGTGTTTGTGGCCAGGATAATGCGCGTCTAGGATATCCATCGCCAGCGTTGCCTGATCCTGTATATTCTGCGCCTTCAAGTACCCATCACGCTCTTTCCCTGCTCTGAAAAGTATGCGAGCCTCGCTACTCCTTCAAGAAAGTAATTCACGTAAGTAATCGGTACTATTAATTCATCATATGATTACAACTAAATCAATTACTTACCCGTCTGGTGCTCGCAGCCATCCGTATTGCGCTGACGCAAAATCTGCGACCATCAGCGACAGTCCTTCACCTTTTGGATATGGTACAGGCTCTTCATCTTCATGGACCCAACGAAGCGTGCGGCAATCGTTGGCATAGAAAGTGCATTCGTCGTGAAACCACAGGATAACCGAAGACTCGTTTCCATCATCAAATGCTGTTAACCCTTCTGTCAACCTCATCCAGGCAGGGAGGAAGACATTTTGCCGGTAATCGACTACGTCTTCCCTTTCGTGCCCATCTTTATACTGACCCTTCGGTTCGTGCCGCCATGAATAGCCCAAATACTGCAACCAACGGACAGCGGTACGCTCGTGGATTGTTCCCGCCGGTAAGTTTAGTCGCTCCCTAGTCTCCAGGCTACTCAAATGCTGAGCAACTTCCTTCGCAGAGATGAACTTCTTCCGCGCAAACATCGCATGAATTTCTTCCGCGATGTGCTCATCCTCAAACCCTGATGTCCTCTTCTCCATCACCTTGCGGGTTGGCAGTGCGCCTTCGATCGCCAAGTCGAAACACCATTTGCGTAAGCATCTCGAAAGCCATTCGCCCTTCCCCAACAATGCTGAAGCAGCTATTGCGGAACCTTTCCAGTCTTTGTAGCCTCGGGATCGGTATACACGTAAAAACAACAACATTCGTTCGAGGCGAGTGCGGAGGAATGCGCCCAATGGTTCGGGTTTACGTTGTGCTTTCGGATAGAGAAGACCATCGAGTTTTGATATGCAATCATCAATGACAGATGGTGGTGGGGGGATTGCAGGGAATGAGTGCTGGGGAAATACGAGTCTGGGAGCTTCATTCTCGGTATCTGACATGGGGCTGCTGAAAATTGATTCCTCTGCGATGCAAGAGTATGTTGATTTTTCTTTAGTGGGTTTTACACCATGATAGACCAATGCCACTCACCATCATCTATCTCAAGACCACCAGCCTGACCACACATATCCTCATTCACAGGCTTGGAGGGCGCACGCACGCTCTCCTTCTTCTAAATTGTATGTGATAATTATCAGCAATCCTCTCTGGAAAGGACTCAATTTTCTTTCTTGCCTTCGGAGGCTTCAAATAGCTTCCCAGATTCTTTGCTCTACGAGATTTCTTTGTTATGGGCATTAGTGGACTCTGATGGGGTGATGGTGCGTATGATGCGTGGCAAGTTGCAACTAACAAGCTATGTAACTTATTGCAAACTTAAGCTTCGCAGCTTCCCCAGAAGCCATAAAAATGTTGAAAATATTTTGAAGTAAAGCTCTCTCAATACACAACTACTTGAAAAAGTATCTGCGAAACTATCAATGCGAACGGTGTACCCACATCCTTTCGCAGCTGTATTTTGAGATTAGGGGGTGGGGAAAAATCCTTGTGCGAAATTGTGCATTTTCATAGGAAAACCGGCCGTTTCAGTCACGTTTAATCACGCTTAGTCACGCCAAGTCTGTGAAAACTCGCGTCAGCTACCTTATTTAATTATGTTTACATACATAGAAAAACACTAGTGGAGCACTAGTGTTTTTCTATTTCTATTTTCGCATAAACTCTATTTTGTACCTTTTGCAAACCGCCCAATACCTTACTTTCGGTCGTCTGGGCCACCTGTCATCGATTCATCCCCACGCTTAGCTGCTGTTGGACGTTCAACGTTCAACGTTCAACGCCGACTCATGATATGCACAAGCGCGCTCTGTCTCAGGCAGGCCTCCAGGTCACCGGCTGTCCACTCCGGAACTGTATAAGGCACTTGCGCACGCGCCCGCCCAACAGGGTCTAGTATTTAGTTTCCCCCAGGCAGACAAGACGACGGGCAGCAAGGCCCTCTGCACTCAAGTACCCAGTACGTAAGTTCAAGATCGCAGACCTGTTCCGTTTTTTTTTTCTGGCGTGGGTAATTCAGGCACACCGAACATCTTGTTCGTTTTTTTTTTCGCGTGTGTATCCCTGGACCGATAGTGACGTCGGTCTTCCTACCTCACCCGCTCCGACAGAAACTGAAATCGGCAATATCAATATCGATGACACAGCTGAACAGCATCTCCTCTTGCTTCTTGAGCACGCCACACCGTCGGTGGATACACGACTAGTTGCGAATTGAACTCCATATTGTGTCGGGGCGATTGCCCAGAAATGGCAGGACGCATCGCTACAATCAAACCTTTGCATTCGTGCGAACGACCACCTATCGAGCGTATCGAGCAGGGACCTAGGCGTATGTAACGAGTAGTAGGATACCATGGATCCTGGCTATCCCTCATCAAGTCCGCGCACACGTTCGGCACATCCCACGTCCACTGCCAGCATTCATGTCGGGCATGATGATTCTGCGTTTATTGCTTGTGGTAGCCCATACAGCGCTCAGAAATACATCTTTCAAAATCAACCATCGCAAAAAGGGGCACGAAATTTGCCCCTGTACACACGTGTCGTCTCCATCTGCTTTGGCTTCAGATCTTCAGAGCTAGCGAGCTCGGTCAAATGACGAAGATCGAAAACACGAGAACTTGATTTAGACAGATTCCGGAGGGCGTGAGCAAGATCAGATAATGGTGCGAGTAGACAGAGTCGGATCAATAAAAGCGCTGCTGGCCGCTGCGATTATGGAAGGTGGTCAAGACCCAGTTTTGATACAGTGCAGGATTTCTGGCGGTAAAGACCTCTCGAAGATGCAGCCGAGCGGACGATGAGGTTGGCGGATCGGTATACAACAACCCGCTAAGACATCGTACGATCCCCAAGAGGACCAAAATGAGCAGAGGCGCGCACGACCGAGCCACGGGAAGTCATGAGCCCCAAAGTCGAATACAATGTCCAAAGATAACAGGATCCGACGTTCGATCATTCGATGGCCAGCGCAATAATGAGCTTGGTGGTATCCAAGACAAAAGCTCGAGCCGCATCGACGGCAGTAAGGATCTAGTACTTGGAAAAAGCGGCAGGCGTCGAGTTCCGGGATTACCGGCGACCTCAGCAATCGTGCACTCGTAAGTAAGTCTTTGATCAAGGAAATGTGGAGCACGACATGCGCGATTGCAAAGAACCACGAGGTCGAGAAAAAGAGCATATATCTCCCTGGCAGTTGCCCCAGTAGATTTTTCAATCGCTTCCGAGCTAAGCATGCGCGGCCAGGTTGACCAGTATCTGCGCGTGCTGGGTCTATTGCCGCTGCCGCTGTGGCAGCCACGGATCGGTGAATTGCCGTGGAAGGCGCGGCAAGGTGCGCTTGCCCTGAGCCAACGACAATACGCGAAACTGCTGGCGCCGGTGGTAGTGCGTCGCGGTAATTACAAGCTGTGACAGCCTGTGAGGCTGCATGTCGTTGACTTCGCCGAGTTCGAATACTGTGAGGGAGCCGAAATTCGCGAGGTGGGCCGCCATGGAGTTTCCGCGCAGATTGGATGGAGCGGGCGGTGATGATCTCATGACACACGAAAGCGCGTAGCTATCGCGGTCAGAAAAACAAGTCAGTAGATCGATCATGTAGATGAATCGAGCAGGAAAAATAAAACCCGCCCGCATGCTTGCTTGCCGTAGACGCCGAACTTCACTTGAGTCGACAAAGGGGTTGAACGTTGAACGCCGAACACGGAATTTGTGCGTGCCTATGACATCGAGGGAGTTGGCTTGCTTGGCGTGCGATCACTGAGCGTGGGGGGGTAGGGCGAGGGATAGGGACGAGGGCGCAAGGGAAGTCAAATGAGAAAGAGCCAGCAGAAAGCCGTAGGATTGCCTTGGGTTTCCGTGTCATAACCTGAGATCGGTACAGTCGGCCCGAAGTCCATATCTGTCTTGAAAAAGATAGTAAGGCGCTCAGCGGTTTGGGAAGCCAAGGAGCGTGAAAGGGGGTTGGCGGTCTGCGTCGCGAGGAAGTGCACATCGGTGTGGGTCGCAAAAACAGAGCCAGTCACTGAGCACCAAATTTGCATAAGATTTGGGGGATTCTGTCTGTGGCCGAAAGGAAGAGCAATTAATTGTCATGAAGTCTGATCATATCTGCAGAAAATTAAGGGGTAGAATTTACCGGCAAAAGATAAAAGAGCAGATATCGCCAGTACTATTGCAGTCGAACGTGCGGCTGAGACGCATATGACAAGTCAAAGTAGCCCAATGGCGCGCGGATTGTGCACTGATAGCGTGTTTACGCGGCTAGTACCCTCGGGACCGGGATATGCGACACCAAGCGCGTGTTGACCGGTGCTGTGCGCGATGAGAAGATGGTGGCTCAAAAAAAAACCACAATCATCTTGACAACCCTTAGTGATCCATGGGTAACTGGCCAGAGTCGTCTTTCGAAAGTAGTACTAGTCTGCCCCAGGAGACAAGACAGCGGGCGGCGAGGCCCTCTGTGCTCGCAGTCCTTGCGTCTAGAGCCAGGACTCATATATATAGGCACCAGCGGTCAGATGGGAGAGAGTGGTTGGAGACACGCTTTGTTTAGGTTTGTTGTGAATCAGTGGCTGGTCCGGCCCTGTCCGGCCCCCGACCGAGGGCGCACGGCCGCTGTATACTATGCTCACAACTTCCTCGCTGTTGATCTAGTACTGGAGTACCGGTGACGCTGAAAGCGCGCAGGACGAAGGCTTTGAGAACGCTTGGCAAAGGCTGGTGGCAAAAGGCATGCCTTCTTACGTAATATTCTCTGACGCTGACTTGTCACGGTCTGCGACCATCTCTGCCCCGGGGTCATACGTACTTTGTCCTGGTCACCTGTCGCTTCGAATGCTTTACGCAGCTGCTGCCGACTCATGATCTCCGCAAGCGTGCTCTGTCTCTGGCCTGCAGGTTGCCGGCTGTATGCTCTGGATAGAGCGGTGTAAGGCGCGTGTGCACCGTCCGTCCAACCAACCATCTCCCAAGTTCGAGGTCGGCGGTCGCAGAGCCGCTCCGTTTTCTCTGGCGTGGGTCATTCAGACACGCAGAGCGTCTCTTCCGCTCTTTTTGTGCATATGTACGCTTGTACTTATGGTGATCTCGGTACTCACCGTCCCGACAGAAACCGAAACCGGCAGCAATATCGATATTGATGGCGCAGCTGGATTGCATCTCCTCGCGCTTCTTGAACACACCGCACCGTCGGCGGACACACGACTAGCTGCCAATATTTGGATACCATATTCTGTCGAAATGGATGGTCAGAAAATGCGGGATGCATCGCTATGATTAAGCCTTCGCGCTTGTGCAAACGATCGTTCGTCTAGCGTGTCGCGTAGGAGTCTGAGCGTATGTAAAAGAACTTCGTTGCTTGGATAGCTCCTTGGGCTTGGAAAAGAGTGCTGGCACTGTTACATACACGGTAATGATATACTTGGTTGGTTTTACAACGGTACTGACATCGATTCTTGTCATGTCCCACCAAGTCCGCGCACATTTTCCGCCCATTCCACGTCCGCTGGCAACATCCACAATCGAACTCGTTATTTTGCATCTCATCGCTGTGGCAACCGCACGTCAACATGCTACGTCTATTGCATACGACGATCGGCTTCGCATCCCGATACGACGGAGAATGCTCGTCCTGCGCCCTGGCGAAGATTTGTTTCATAGAAAAAGCGACTGAAGTCTCGATTTCACGAGAGGCGCGCTGTACTCCCCCCGTTGCCATCAGACCAAACACCGTTGTTTTACCGCCCGGGTACGCTAGTGAGACACGCGATGACATATTGTAACAAAGAGCGATATAGTGTGGTAAGTAATAGAGCTTTATAAAGACGTGATCAAGTAAAGAAAAATAAAGACAAAGAAAATAAGTATATGTACGAAGCCCGCCGCGGTGCTTAGGCGCTGGGCACCTGGGGAGAATCTAGCATGTCGGCCTCCTTCTCAGCCGCTACAGCATCGTCCTCTTGACCCAGAGCCCGTAATAACCATGATAGAAGCCTGAGGGAATCCGTGAAACGGGATTTGAATACAGCGGGGAAATCATTTGCAAATGGCCGGTATAGCGCTACAGCCTCTTTCGCAGCCGCAAGAGCCTCCTCTCGATGATCTAGAGCTGACAGACGGCGGGAAAGATTATACAGAGATCTGGCAAGATAATGGTTGAACGCAGCCGGGCGATCGTTTGCGAGCTGCCGACGCAGCGCCACGGCCTCTCGGATGGCCGCGAGGGCGTCTTCTCGCTGTCCCAGCTCTGACAGTCGAGCGGAAAGGTTGTTGAGAGACATGGCGAGATCCGGATTGAATGCTGCCGGGCGATCGTTTGCGAGCTGCCGGCGCAGCGCCACGGCCTCTCGGATGGCCGCGAGGGCCTCTTCTCGCTGTCCCAGATCTGACAGCCAAAGGGAAAGGTTGTTGAGAGAGCCGGCGAAATCGGGATTGAATGCCGCCGGGCGATCGTTTGCGAGCTGCCGGTACAGCGCCACGGCCTCTCGGATGGCCGCGAGGGCGTCTTCTCGCTGTCCCAGATCTGACAGTCGAGCGGAAAGGTTGTTGAGAGACATGGCGAGATCTGGGCTGAATGCAGCCGGGCGATCATTTGCGAGCTGCCGGTACAGCGCCACGGCCTCTCGGATGGCCGCGAGGGCCTCTTCTCGCTGTCCCAGCTCTGACAGTCGATTGGAAAGCACAATGAGAGACTTGGCGAGATTAGGGCTGAACGCAGCCGGGCGATCCTTTGCGAGCTGCCGATACAACACTAGGGACTCTCGGATGGCCGCAAGGGCATCTTCTCGCTGTCCCAGGTCTGATAGTCGACTGGAAAGGCTGAGGAGAGAGCTTGCAAAGTTGGGGTTGAATGTAGCTGGGCGATCGTTTGCGAGCTGCCGGTGCAGCGCCACGGCCTCTTGGATAGCTGCAAGCGCGTCTTCTCGCTGTCCTAGACCTGACTGTTGTTCGGAAAGGTTGTGGAGAGATACGGCGAGCGTGGGGTTGAATGCAGCCGGGCGATCGTTTGCGAGCTGCCGGTACAGCGCCACGGCCTCTCGGATGGCCGCGAGGGCCTCTTCTCGCTGTCCCAGGGCTGACAGGTGAGCAGAAAGATTGTTGAGAGAGCTGGCGAGATCAGAATTGAATGCTGCCGGGCGATCTTTTGCGAGCTGCCGGTACAGCGCCACGGCCTCTCGGATGGCCGCAAGGGCTTCTTCTTGCTGTCCTAGGTCTGACAGTCGAATGGAAAGGCCGTGGAGGGAGAATGCAAGGTCGGAGTTGAATGTAACCGGGCGATCCTTTGCGAGCTGCTGGAACAGCACCACGGCCTCTTGGACGGCTAAAAGGGCCTCCTCTCGGCGATCCATGTAGGACAGCCTGCCGGAGATATTGTTCAAGGCATTCCCAAGCCGACTCTTGAACTCATCATTCATAAGGTTAGTATCTTCGGGAAAGTTGCTCTAAGTCGTATTAAAGGCACCGTTAGTGCACCTCGCGCGCGCTGGGCTAATAGGCGTACATACCTGGATATAAATCCTGATCTGCTGAAATCCCTTGAATGTATCTATGGACGTACAGACCTCCATCCATGAGATCAATCGAGCGGAAATAAAGGCTCGAAGCAGTGCAGCAAGTTCGGTCGGTGCGGGAGCTTCCAGTCCGAGGACATGGGCCGTCCAGAACTCGCACGAGTACCAGAGCTCTTTAGAGATCTGGTCTTTGAACACGGTAGGAATCCCCGGCGAATCTGACTCGAGGTACCCGGCACCAGGCGTGCTGTGTTTCAGATTCTCGTTTAAAAAGGCAAGAGTTAGAAGACCAAGCCTTTGGCTGTGGTCCTTCTCGCAGATGTAGAAAGGCGCGCTGCTCGGAGTACGAGCGGTGAGGAAGTCGCGGAGGGATAGGTGGAGAATTCGGACGGGTTGGTTTGGATGCCTCCACCCCGTCAGCAGCGCACCGAGCCGAGAGAGGAGTTTGCTGAT
Organism: Botryobasidium botryosum FD-172 SS1; assembly: GCA_000697705.1. Lineage (NCBI taxonomy): Eukaryota > Fungi > Basidiomycota > Agaricomycetes > Cantharellales > Botryobasidiaceae > Botryobasidium > Botryobasidium botryosum. Next base: position 71,829 of record KL198064.1, on the reverse strand, counting down.
ATTGGGAATCCCGGGGTGCAACGTCTGGAGAGCTGAGGACGACAGCGGGCTTTTGAGCGCGAGGATGGCGCCCATAGCGAGGCCATAATCTCGCTTGAAGCCAAGATTCTTCCAGTCGCAAGCCTGAAGAATCTTCGAGTAGATTTCGTCCATCTTTTCCTCCGCACCCAGTCCCGTCCGCAAACCTGCTAGTAGCGTCGCGAGCTCTGCAGCCGGATCGTAGGAAAGCTCTAGAGCCTGAAGAACTACCGACGCCCACTGGAACAAGCCTCCTGCCATGTCAAAAAGCCTATCTATCAGTCCTTCGCCGGGCCAGCTCCCTCCCAGATCATGCATCTCGGCGATACCCCTACAACCGCGCAGTATATAAGTACGTATATCCCGTAGATTCGTGCCAGCGCCGAGATCGATAGTCTGCAGATGGACATGCGCAGACTTCGACAAATATAGTTCGATGGGTTCCATCTCTCGAGAGGTAATGAAGAGTCGGAATGACGGAGGAAGGTTGGGAATACCGTCGCGAAGGAGCTTGAGTAGCTCAACAGAGTAGCCCTCATCCAATCCGTCAACCACTGCGACCATTGGCGCGACAGAGGGATAACGTAGGCAGGGATCTCGAATCAGAGGTCCGAACTGGCGAGATAGTGGGGCAGTGGCGAGGCTTTGATCCGCTTCGAGGACAAGGCTGATTTGCGCGCGGATACGATGATCGCGGGCAAGATCGCGCGCCATCGTACTCAGCAGTTTCTGAGGATTGTTTCTTTCTGCGACATCACGGCTAAAGAAGAAGGAGGAAACGAGCAGCCCTTCCTCGTAGCAGCGGCGCGCCACGGTGTGCGCAATGGCGCTCTTTCCAGCCCCAGCTACTCCTGTTAGGCAGAAGATTTTTGCGCCCTCGCTCGTGCCGAGACGCTTGATCCACTGCCAAATGTCCTCGAGTAGCGCCTCACGGGTGTCGGGTAGGCAGACCTGTTCCGGATTCCAAGTGGCTCCCTCGGCGTATGGGAGCTTATCGATGATAGCGGTTTGCGCCACGCGGTCCACTGTGGTATTTTTACCATCAGCTGCATATTCTCGGTACTATGTAAGGGATACACCCGACCATTTTGCTCTATGCGCTTAACGCTTTCCTCAACCCCGTACAAACTGTCGTTCACTTCTGAAAGGCCTTCGGTTATTGAGAGAGTGGCGCCAGTGTCGAGATTTCTGCGCAGTATATCGAAATCTCTCTTGAAACGAGCGATCTCGTCGCCCGAGTTAGAGAGGATGCCCTTGGTGGCGCGAAGTGCTGAGTCATCGGGATGTCAGAATGTGCGGGACGCGAGCACCAAGCATGGCCTACCGAAGCTTTTGGTACGAGTGTATTCTTGGATAAACAACGCGCATTCGTTGGTCTTCTTTGCCACTTGCAAGATGACGTCTTTATCGACCTCGTGCCGTGCACTTTTATCGAATCGACACACAAGGTCCAACGCAGTGGACATGGTCTCGAGAAGCTCGGACAGCGCATCGTCTCGATCGCTTTGGGTCTTGACAATCTGGACATTCAAGGCGTGAGTTATCGCGAGTGGACAATCGGACGGGCACTACGTGCCTTGTAGCCAGCGGATAGAGCCGTCCAAGCGGCCTTTGCGTAGGGATGGATCTGGGGAACGGTATTTCAGCTCGCGTACTCCATGCGTGACGGTCAGCTTACATCGGCAATTGCGTCAACCATCTTTACAAATCCCTCGACGGAGGCGAGAGTTGTTTTATACAACGCCTTGACTTCCTTCGCGGACGCAACCACCTTGATAGCTTCTTGAGCAGAGGACCCTGCGTCAGAGGCACCCGTGGGCACGGTTGGGAGTGTTGGTCCCACTCCCATCTCGTGGATATTATCCTGGGCGCTGGAAACATTCGCCTGAGCCGTCTCGAGGACTGATCTGGGCGCCGTGAGGCCTTTGTGAACTCGAATGGAGATCGATGGCTGCGGTTTGGACGAGGAATCCATCTGGAGATCAAAGGCAACATAGCCGCTATCTTCCTCTAGAATAAAGAACATCGGTTCAGATCGAATATTTTTATTTGAGCGCAAGTCACTAACCCTGAGCCTGCCTCTGCTTCTCCCGTAGCTCCTCAAATCGTACTTCCGCTGCTCCGACAACCTGTTCAAACCCGAATCCGCGCCGTACTTTCAGTTTAATCTTGAGTATGGAAGAATCATCTCCTCGTCTAGTGGGAGCGTCCTGTCTAATGTTAGGGATGCGAACATATGTTCTGATAATAACGGGGTACTCGCAGGTCGAACTCCTTCTCCCACCGTGGGTTTTTGCTTCGCTCCGCAACATCGGTGCTCCACGTCTGATCTAGGACGCGAAGCGTCACAAACGCTTTGGAGGTTTCATGAGAGAGCGAGATTTGAGGAAGGTTACTCGCGCCGAGTACTGTATGAGAGATTTGCGTGGATAGTACGAGCTTCACCAGTTTCTCATATACATACCGGTAATCCTTAGTTCGTCGGTGGGTTCAGATCTGCAAGGATTTCATCTCTCGTATCAGCAAGTTGATCCAGCGGGGATATTTCAGCCCACAGAACTCACCTTGTAGCGTCGTTATTCCTGGCCTGGCTTGATTGTGCCATGGCGGGATACGGGAGTCTCGGGGCGCGGGGGAATGATGGATGTTAGTGCTTGGCTCTCAGAGACAGCAGCATAAGGCGAGGCGAGGTTGCCTCGAGGGCGCAGCACCATATTTACTCGTTTAATCACCTCAAGCGCCCAAACCCACGTTGGCTCACCTGTTGTTTTGACAGCATCCTTCGCCACGCGCCTCCTCCTCTTTCTCTACCCATTCTTTGCATTCTCTTCGGCCGACAAACCTTTTGAATGACGATCATCCACTCCTCAAGAAACCAGTTTATGCCGTCCTGTGTTCCGTTTTCCAGCGCGCTCATACGGAATGAACCGATCCAGTGCCCCCAACGATCGAGCTGCACGCAGTGGAACAGTTGCCATAAAAGCCAGCATTATTTGAAGATCAACTGCCATAAGCGGGAATGCACCCTGGACCTTCACGCACGCGCGCGTTGCACGCTTACAGCTGGCAGCAACCTCCTGCCGCTATCAGACATTTCTTTGGCACAACCGTACAGCTTACGCGCAGTTATGCTGTCCAAGCGGTCCCAGACATTCCTCATGGAGTCGACTACACAGGATTCATTCGGCATGAGGAATCTCCTCTGAATACCCTCCTCATCCCCTACATAAGAAAAGATGAGGCGGACGTTCACAGAAGACCAATCAAGGAGTGTAATTTCTAAGGAGATTCCCGTAGTGCGACTGTACATACAACGCTTGCAGCACCCGGAAACGCATCTCTGGAAATGAGACCCCAGCCGCGCTCGGCTTCCATATCATCACAAAACCGAGAGCCAATAGCTGCATACCAATCGTAACAGTCGCACGGCCAGTTTGGATCTGCTCCGGCTTCGGAGCTAGCATGGCTTAGTCAAATGATGAGGATCGAAGCGTGAAATGATTCGGACAGATTCCAAAGGCCGCGAGCAAGATAAAATCATGAAGCGAGTGGAGAGACTCGGGAAAGTGAAGCGCCGTCGACTGCTGCCATTATGTTATCAAGACGCAGGTTTGCTATCTCGCGGGCTTTTTGCGGCATGGAAAGCTCGGAGAGTCTACAGTTGAACCAGCGAAAGAGTTAGCAGATCGAAACACGACATATCATTAGGACCTGTCATGCGATTCTCAAGGGATCGCTCCTCGATAGTGGAGAAACCCGAGAAAATTGAGTCATTCCCCGGCCTAGAAAGTTTGACAAGCAGACACGACCGAGCAGGTGAAATCATGAGCACCAATGATTCAGCGTCCAAAAACTGTAGGACCTGGTGTTCTATTATTCAATGATCAGGGTAACAGTGAGCTTGGTGCTGTCCGAGACAAGAGTTTGAGTCGTATTGATAGCAGTGAGGATTCTAGTAAGATCAGTGGTAGATGTCGAACCTCGAGGTTATTCGTGGCCTCAGCAATCGCGCACTCGTGTACACGCAGGTAAGTCTTTTACAAATAAACCGCGAAGCACGATGTGCACGATTGCGAACCACGAAGTCAGAAAAGAGTGTATGATCTCCCTGATAGTTGATCCAGTAGATCGTGCTGGCTCTACTTCTCCTGCTGCTGTTGCAGCCACCTTGCAGCGATCATGCACTATTGAAGCCACATGCTGACTCCGTCGAATTGGAGTGACGCGCACGACTCAATTTCGCGAGGGAGGCTGCCGCCGTCAACTTCCCGGGTAAGTAGATTGGGTTACGCAGAGTCGCGATATGACGGCATGTGGGTGAGATCACGTAGCTATAGTACATGTAGCCAGAAGAAAAGTTAGTAAATTGACCACATAAATTGGCCGAGCAAACAAAGTACACCTGCGCACTTGTTTCCGAAAAGCACAAGTTCCGCTCGGACCGATCAAAGAGGTTGGATATTGAGTTTGCGCGTAGGTACTCATGAAATCAAGGCATTCAGCTTGTTAGGCCCGCGAGTGCTGAGAGAGAACGAGAGGAGTACGAGGGATGGAGACGAGAGCGAGATAAATTGAGGTGAGGTGGGCCCAGGGCAAGAGGTGAGAGAAGCGCCAACAAAAGGCCGTAAGATCTCCTAGAGGTGAGATGTCCACGTTGTAACGACGGCAGTACTACTCTAGACTCGAGAAGATGGAGCAAGGTAGGGGATTGGGACCAGGGAAGGAGCACCGTGAAAGGGATCGACAGCCTGCGTTGCGAGGGGCGTTGCATGGGTTGGAAAACCAACCAGCCATTGAGTGCCAGATTCGGATTCCGCCTGGTGCCGAGGGCAGTGCCAATCGCGATGAACCCTATATAAGTCACATTTGCGGAAAATGAGGAAGTAGAGTTTACTGGCAAAAGGTCGGAAGAGCAGACGCGTTGCCGGTGCAATCGAACCATGGGTGACTGAGACGCACAAGACAAAGCGGAGTGCGTGGATTGTGTGCAGATGGTGTGTTTACGAGCCATCAACGTATGCGATGCGAAGCGCACGAAGAGCTAGACCATGAAGAAAGCTACGTTGGGAATCCGGGGATGGGCGATGGAGAAAGGAAGGAACAGCGTCTGCCTTCTTACGTAATACATTCGAGCCAACACTGCCACGAGCAGTGCTCGTCTGCTCACTCGATGTCCTTCCCTTCGATCGTCGTCTGGGCCACTTGTCATTCTAGCGCTTAGCACGCTTAGCTCCTGTCTGCATATGATCTACGCAAGTCGGCTCTGTCTCATGCTCGCAGGTCAGACCGGTTGCCGGCTGTCCGCTCGGAATAAGTATACTAGCCTTGTCCTTCTCGTGGGAGTGTGCGAAGTTTTAGCTTTCAACACTATGTCGTGGCCCGCAATCCCATCCCAGCTGGCCATACCACTACTGTTGTTCCAAAAACACTAGTACACTGCGCCATTCCTAGTCTCTGGACTCGGGACGCTTACCAAAGTATACTATTTGGGATATCCATTCAGATTATCCGCCGTGCTTTGCAACTACTGCATACGCTTCGCATGCATGGCATCTATGGATGCGTTTTGGAAATGATTATTAGCCTCGTGTCTCATCTGGGCCTCGATGTAGGAAGCAAGGTTTTTCTATTGTTGATTTGACAGAAATGTCCCCCCTAAAGCCCCGTCCAATTTCGCAATTTCGCAGTTCCTTTAATGTGCCTGCTTCGCTGCGCTTTCCAAAGTGATTATCTCCATCCTTCTACACACCCTCTATGTCCTCTGGTATCAAGCCCTCAAATCCAATGTGATAGCGTCCGTTGCACACCTGGTCGTCGAATATCATTCCATCCCTTCGTTGGAGCTCCCTTTCCCGCTGGATTCTCTATGTCTTCACGTGGGCCTTCTCCCGCTTAGCTCGTTAGATTGCAATTTTCATACTAGTACTCAAGCCATGCATCCGAGACCTTCTAGCTACTAGTTCTGTACCAGCCGCGATGGTCACTTGCGCATCCACCACGCAAAATGCTCGTCAAATTTCTCGCACGGCGCCGTCTTTCCAGATCTCTGGCTCTGCCACCCTTGCGTGAGCCGACCGCTGCGATAATGCAGACGCAGCCACAGCATGTTCAAACGGAGAATGCTACGACCGGCCCGTACGACGACTTCGAGCAAGGAGTCCTGGCAGCTCATGCCCGGCGGCGGAGAAAATCAGATGCCCCCTTTGCCAAACCTCCTCCCCCGCCCACCCCACTGGAGCCGATGATTCAGCGAAGCAAGTCCATGTATAACTGTGCGTTTCTACAGGTCTTGGAACTATCGAGCGATCGAATAGTCGCGCGCGGATGCCCCGATGGTATCCGAAATGCTGGAAATACCGCAAGAAATTGTGGAATGAGGAATGGGAGTTAGAATAAGGGGCACGTTCACGGGTTCTTGACGCCATACGACTATGAATATGCAATAGATCGGGTGCTCCCTGGGAATAACACCGGATGGTGGTAAACGATAGTATCTGCATGTATTCTTCTCTAGACCAAACGCAGCACCGTGGGGTTACAGATTATTGCCAAATCAAAGTACTTGGTACTATAAACAAAGATATGGGGGGAGGCAGTCAATCCGCCCCCCGGATTGACAATGAGATGCTGGGCTAGAAAATATAAATCACCGGGTACGGCATAAATTACCTATCAGAGCTGTATGATGGGCCGCCGTGCGCCTCTCAGGAGTCCGTGCACCCCGAGTTTACCCCGAGATCACGTAGCACAAAATCGACAGTCTCCTCTAACGGGTTTATCACCTCCTCATCCATACCCTCGCAACCGGTTATCTGCATCGTAGTAAGGCTCTCCTCCGGGCCCCATTTCGCTCGCGACTTGACGAGAGCGACGAGGTCCGTGCCCGAGATAGCGCACGACGCAACGCCCAGTTCGTTTAGCACCGGGCAAAGGTGTTTGTTCTGGGTGGACTTGAGCGTCCGGAGGAGCCTCGGCGAGCAGTTGTTGAACGTCGGAGCCTCGAGCGTGGGGAGCTGCGTGAGAATCGTGGCGAGGCTCTTTTGCGTCATCATCTGCGTCTGCGGCCTCCCCGCGCCACGTACGACTTCGTGAAGTCGAACAGCGATAAGAATTGGCGGTTTAAGGATGGTAGCCTGGCGGGGTGGATGCAAGCCAGGTACCCGGGCGCGCAGTCGTGATACGCGAGCTCCTCGATCTCCGGGAATCGGCTCAAAACTCGAACAAGCGCACTCTTTGTTATGGACTTGGTGGAGATGCTGTAGAGGATCAAATTGACGAGCTTGGGCAGGGGCAGCTCCGCGCCGAAATTGAGAAAAGCTCGCTTCGGATGCCCGTCCACGCTGCCCCACTCTTGGAAAGGCCCGAACCCAAAGTTGAACGGGGTTGGAAAGGTATGGAAAGACTTTGAACAAGCCTCAGTCTTATAGGTCGACGGCTCAGCCTCAAAGTTGAAAGTCAGGTCGGTGATTTCCAGGAGACATGGGACAGTGTTGGGGATGTCGTCGCGGGAGATGATATCGGTCAGATCCCGGCCGGGTGGGAATATGCTATGGCTGAAAATGTGTAGAGTAGGTGGGGCGTAAATCGAGGAAAGGATCGTTTTCGGCGGCGGAGAACAAGCCATAATGACTTCAAATGAGATGGTGAGATGGGATTAGCAATGGGAGGATTCATGCAGTGTGACTGTGACGCTTACAGCCCGCACTTGGAAACACATCTTTGAAAATAGACGCCAAGCCGGCTTCGGCTCCCAAGTTCCATACCATCGCAAAACCGAGAGCCAATGCCTGCGTACTACATAAGAGTAAGAGTCCACGGGCAGTTTGCATTTGCTCCGGCTTCAGTGTTAAAGCCTTGACGAGGATCAAAGATACGAGACGATTTGGACAGAATCCAGAGGCGGCAAGCAAGATGAAATAACGAAACGAGTGGAGAAATTCGGGAAAACGAAGCGCTGCTTATTGCTGCTATTGTGTTATCAAGATCCGGGTTTGATATCTCGCAGGCTTTCGCGCGGCATAGAAATTTCGGAGAGTCTGCAGTTGAATCAGTGATAGGGTTAGCGGATCAGTAAGGCTTGTCGTGTCATCATCAGGGGATCGCTGCTGTGGAGAAACCGGATAAGGTTTCCCGGCCTGGAAATTTTGACAGGGAGGCAGGTGCGATCGGGTTATGTTAAATAATGCAGCGTGCAAAAATAGTAGGATCTAATGCTTGATCATTCGATGGCCAGCATAACAGTGAGCTTGGTGCTGTCTGAGACAAAAGTTTGAGCCTTATTGACGGTGGTGAGGATTCTGGCAGGATAAGCGGTAGGCGTCGAATCTCGAGATTATTGGTGGCCTCGGCAATCGTGCACTCGTGCACCCGTAGTAAGTCTTTGGCAAATACAACGTGGAGCACGATATGCACGATTGCCAAGAGCTGCGAGGTCAGAAAAGAGAGTATCATCTGCACGACAGTTACTCCAGGAGATCGTGCTGGCTCTGTTGCTGCTGTTGCAGCCGCCTCGCGGTGGCCGCGCATCATGGAAGCTGCATGCCGCTGGATCCGTCGAATTGGCCTAAGTAATGCAGGCGAACCAAGTTCACCAGGGGGGCTGCCGTGGGCTTCCTGAGTAGGTTGGGTCACACGGGGCCGCGATCTGATGGCACATGAGTGAGATCGTGTAGCTCTTGCAATCACGCCAGAAAAAAATGAGTGAATCGGCCACGTAAGTTGGTCGAGCAGACAAAGCGCACCTGCACGCATATTTCCGAAGAAAACGAGTTCTGCTGGGACCGACCAAAAAGGTTGGATATTGAGTTTGCGCGTAGGTACTCATGAAATCGGTGGAGTTGACTTTTTGGGCTCGCGAGCGCTGAGGGAGAACGAAGGGAGCACAAGGGGGGTGTGTGTGATAAATTAGGGTGAGGTGAGCCTAGGGAAAGAGGTTAGAGAAGCGCCAACAAAAGGCCGTGAGATCTCCCAGAGGTGAGCTTGCCATGTGGTAACCATGACAGTACTCTATAGTCGAGAAGATGGAGCAAGGTAGAGGGATTGGGACTGGTGAAGGAGCACCGTGAAAGGGATCGGCGTTGCAAGGGACGTCGGCATGGGCTGAAGAACTAACCAGTCATTGAGCACGAGATTCGAGTTTCGAATGGTGCCGAGGGCAGCGATAGTCGCGATGAATCCAGATCGCATTTGCAGAAAATAAGGGGATGGAGTTTACTGGCAAAAGGCGAGAAGAGCCACGTGCACGTAATGGGACCAGCGGCTGAGACGCATATGGCAAGGCAGAGTGCGTGCGTTGTGTGCAGATAGTAGCGTGTTTGCGAGCGATGATCGATGATCGATGAGGCGTAGGATATGCGACACCAAGCGCGCGCGCGAAGCTTGATCATGAAGAAGGCTATAGGTAGGGATGGTGGGCACTGGGAAAGGAAAGAACAGCCTGCCTTCTTACGTCATATTCGAACCAGCACTGCCACTACTGTGAAGCGTCTGCCTCATCCGACCTTCGATCGTCGTCTGGGCCACTCACGAACTGCGCAAGCATGCTTTTTCTCAGGCTTGCATGCTACCGGCTACCGGCTGTCTGCTCCGATATATATAGCTGTATACTAGACGCTTGTGCGCGCGTCCGTCCAACAACGCCCAGCGGGTTCGAGGTCGCAGAGCTGCTCCGCTCTCTCTGGCGTGGTTGACTCGGACGCGCAGAGCCTCTTGTTCGCTCTTTGTACGCGTATGTACCCCAGCTCCTATGGTAGTCTCTACCTGCTTACCCCGCTATCCCAACATAAATTGAAAGCGGTAGTAGTATCAGCATCGGTGGCACAACGGAACTGCATCCCCTCGCGCCTCTTGAACACGCCGCACTGTCGGTAGATACAAGACCAACTGCCAGCTAAATTCCATTTCGTGTCGAGGCGGATGGAGACAGTGCAGAATGCATTGCTATGATCAAACCTTGACGCTTGCGCAAACGATCATCTAAGTATCTAGCGTGTCGCGCAGGGGCCTGAGCATACTGTTTAGCGGAACTCTGTTTGGATGGCGCGTTGAGCTCAGAAGAGACTACTGGCCTTGCTACATACACGGTACAAGTATATTGAGCTAGTTTTACGACGGTCCTGATGTTGATCTTTGCTATGCCCTATCAAGTCCGCACGCATATTTCACGTCCACTGACATTATTCATATACATCGGGCTCGGGGATTTTGCGTCTCATGGCTTGCGGTGGCCCAGCACGAAGGCTTCATTACACACATCGGCCGACTTCGGGTCCTAATACAACGACTATGCTCCGGCGCAGCTTTGCCATTTGATAAGTATAAACAACGCCTGAGGATGATTAACGAAAGGCTCGCTATGCTCCCTCTGGTCCCATTGGAACTAAAACCGGTAAGTACTTTGTCACCCGGGCAGGCTGCGAGAGATGCGATGTATGTAATGAGGAGCGATCTAGCGTGGTAAATAATAGAACTTTGGTGAAAGACATGATCAAGTAGAGAGAAATGGCGACAATGATAAAACTTAAGGACATATACAGAGCCCGCCGCAGCGCTTAGGCGTTGGACACCTGAGAAGATTTCAGCATGTCCGACTCCTTTTTAGCCGCGACAGCTTCTTCTTCGCGACCCAGATCCCACAATGCAATAGACAATTGCCAGAGAGAATTCGCGAGACGGGATTTGAATACAGCCGTGATATCATTTGCCAGCGGCCGGTATAGTGCTACGGCCTCTTTCGCAGCCGCAAGAGCCTCCTCTCGATGATCTAGAGCTGACAGACGGCGGGAAAGATTATGCAGAGATCCGGCAAGATAATGGTTGAACGCAGCCGGGCGATCGTTTGCGAGCTGCCGGTACAGCGCCACGGCCTCTCGGATGGCCGCGAGGGCGTCTTCTCGCTGTCCCAGCTCTGACAGTTGAGCGGAAAGGTTGTTGAGAGACATGGCGAG
>KL198064.1:0-53890 GCA_000697705.1 Botryobasidium botryosum FD-172 SS1 | reverse complement strand
TTTTCAAAAAAAAAAAAAAAAAAAAAAAAAAAAAAAAACGAGTTCTCCTTGGTCCGATCGAAGAGGTTGGATATTGAGTTTGCGCGTATGTGCCCTTGAACTCAATGGGACCGGCATATCGGGTTCGCGAGAACGAGGGGAGCAGGAGGGATGGGGTGATGAATTGAGGTCAGGTGGGGCCAGTGCAAGAGGTGAGAGAAGCACCTACAAAAAGCCGTGAGATCTACCAGAGGTGAAAAGTCCGTGTGATAACCAGAACAGCGCTGGACTCGAGAAGGGCAGCTCCAGCTCGAAGATGGAGCAAGGTAGGGGATCGGGGAGTGACCGGTGACTAGTGAAGGAGCACCGTGAAAGGGATCAGCGGGTGCGTTGCGAGGAAGTGCACGTCGGGTGGTCGCAAAACTAGAGCCAGCCATTGAGCACTGAATTCGCATGGGATTAGTGTACCGAAGCTGTAGTGGTAATTGTGATGATGCAGAACGCATTTGCAGAAATAAGGAGACAGAGTTTACGGGCAAAAGGTGAGAAGAGCCGATATTATGTTGCTGGCGTAATCGGACCAGCGGCCGAGAGGCCTATGACAAGGCAGAGTGCGTGGATTGTGTGCAGATATGAGTTTACGAGCAGTCAGGACATGCAGCACCCAGCGCGCGCGAAGCTTGAAAGCTTGAGCATGAAGAAGGCTAGGAAGGGATGGTGGGCACCAAAGGGAAAGGAGGGAGGAGCGTCTGTCCCCTTACGTAACACATTCGAACGGGCACTGCCACAGGCACTCGTTCGATCGTCGTCAGTCGTCGTCTGGGCCATCTGTCGACGCCACATCATTCCAACGTTTAGCACGCTTACTTAGCTGCTGCCGACTCACGATCTGCGCAAGCGCGCTCTTCCTCAGGCTTGCGGGCTACCAGCCGATTGCTCCGACTATAGCTGTATACTAGTCATCACGAAAACAGACACGGTCTCACAGGTAAAAGTAAGATATTCGTAATACGTTACAATAGCACTAACAACCATGATGTGCGTAAGTCTTAAGGCCACAATTATATTTTATTATTTGAAAACACTGTGTTTGCGAAATCCATAATGTATGAAATTATTACACATCTTGTTTTAGATGTTTGCATTTATCAAGCTCGTAATATTTGAAACGGTTAGGGTGTACAATAAGATATTACAAGACAATCCAAGGCCCCGAAGCGGAGTAACAAAAAAAAAAGAAATCCGAGCAAATGCCAGGCTTTCTCATCCAGCTTTATCCGGCTTTCTCTTTTGTACAGAAATATCAATTTATATTAGTATCAGGGCTCTACAAAAGCTACATATTCGAATTGAATGAAAGCGAGGTAGATGGTATCCGGAGTGTGATAGTGGCGAGGAGTGAGCGTGGAGAATGCGTGTCACGCGGGTCCAAGGGGCATGGACTTACATGCAGCGCATGATGACTTTGTGCTTTCCGGGCACCGCAGCTGATAACGGCAATGCTACTGGCGCCGCTGTGGTTGTCGCAATCGATGGCAGCGCCGTGGGATGTCGGGATTAACAAGCAACGCGCGGGGTAACTGAAGCTTAGAGTTGTGGCCTAAAAGCTACTAGAAGGACGGTACTACACCTTGGATAAAGGCGCGCGAGCAATGGCGATGACGAGACACAGGGGACAGCGAGAAGGAAGAGCACTTGGAGACGTTAACTTGGCGAGGCAAGCCGCTGTAAGAGCCTGATTGTACGGTGGGTGCCTCCCTTTTATGCATTTTGGTGTCAACGAGATGTGCACGCAGCCTGCGGGGATAGCAAGAATGATGAATAAATTGACTAAAGCGATGTGAAGATATAAAGCGGATGGGATGAAACATTGAATGTTGCCAGTTTTTAGATTTAGCGCGCGCCGCGCGCAGCTCTTGTGAAAGCCCAGATAAGTATAGTGGTATCCCCACTGGAGAAAAGGTAGCCGTCATTGTGGTTATATGAATTTTGCCGGAAGCGTGAACCTGGCTGCGGAATTTAGCTACATGTCTCATAGCCAGTTGAGCTTCGAGAGGTCCCAAAATGTGTGGCGTTGAGTAACAGTTGCTTTCGAAGAGTTTTGTGTTTCGGGGTCCTTGTTGCTCGCGCAAGCAAACTGCTTCCCGCCGTTTCTCGTTTCCGCGGGGCTGGATAGTTGGAAAGCTTGAGGACCAGAGTAGAATAGCGACCTGAAGCACATAACCTCGAGACACGATGCGATTTTCGGGTGGCTTAGCCGCCAATCAGCTTAGCTCACTGGTTGATCCGCAGTGAATTTGCCGCTTATGGCCTCGCAGCCTATTCTTATAGTAATGATAAAGTATTGCGAGATATTACAGGCATTCGGAAAGTATACACTCGTAGTGTAATCGATTACATATTCACATCAGTCTGGTCCGCTTTGCAATCGAGCCGTGATCAATACAGCCGATCGTAAGCGATCGTAAACTTTTGAAGTAACAGCCAGGCATTCCGGGGTCTGATAAGCACTGTAATTGGACAGAACTTTTCGTGATGTAGTCGCTCGCGCACGCGTCCGCCCAACAGCGCCCAGCAAGCTCGAGATCGCGACAGAGCGGCCCCGCTCTCTCTGGCGTGGTGACTCACACGCGCCTCTAGAGCTCCTTGTTCGCACTTTTTATGCGTATACATTCCGATACTTATGGTATCTTGGTCTTCCCACCTCGCCGTTCTAAAACTGAAATCGGTAACTAGTATCGATATCGGCCGCACAGCTGGAATGCATCCCCCCGCGCCTCTTGAACACGCCGCACCGTCGGTGGACACACGACCAACTACCAGTTATACTTCATATTATGTCGAGGCGGGTGGCCACAAAGTGCAGAATGCGTCACTACGATCAAGCCCTCACGCTAGTTCAAATGATCATTTACGTAGCGTGTCGCGCAGGAACCCGAGCGCACAGTTTAATGGAACTTTGCTTGGATGATGCGTTGGGCTCAGAACTTGGGACTACTGGCCCTGCTACATACACGGTAAAGGTACATATAGTTATTTTACGACGGTACTGACTTTAGCCCTTGTTATGGCCCACCCAGTCCGCGCGCACACCCAGCACATTCCACTTCCGCTGGCAACATTCATATGTATCGAACTCGGGAGCTTTGCGTCCCATCGCTTGCGGTTGCCCCGCGTCAACGCGCAAGCTCCATTGCATACATCGATCGACTTCGCGTCCCAATACGACGAATACTCGCCCTGCGCTCGGACGCAAGTGATATGAGCAGTGCCTGTGGACGATTAGTAAAAGGCTTGCCGTGCTCCCTCTGGCTCCATCAGAACGAAAACTGGTAAATACTTTGTCATTTGGGTATGTAGGCTGCGAAAGGTGCGATATGTCGTAACGGCGAGCAATCTAGCGCAGTAGATAATAGAGCTTTATGAATACATAATCAAGTAAAGAGACATGGAAAGAAGAAAAAAACATAAATATAGTAGAAGCCCGTCGCAGCGCCTAGGTACCGGGCGTCTCAGGGGAATCGAGCATGTCCGCCTCTTCCTTAGCCGCTGCAGCTTCCTCTTCATAACCCAGATCCCGCAATGAATTGGACAATCGCCGGAGCGAATTCGCGAGACGGGATTTGAATACAGCCGGAATATCATTTGCCAACGGCCGGCGTAGTGCTACAGCCTCTTTCGCAGCCGCAAGCGCCTCTTCTCGATGATCTAGAGCTGACAGGTAGAGGGAAAGATTATACAGGGATTGGGCGAGGTAATGGTTGAATGCAGCCGGGCAATCCATTGCGAGCTGCCGACGCAGCACCACAGCCTCTCGGATGGCTGCGAGGCCGTCTTCTCGCTGCCCCAGGTCTGACAGTCGAGTGGAAAGGTTGTTGAGAGAGTCGGCGAGAGCAGGATTGAACGCGGCCGGGCGATCGTTTGCGAGCTGCCGACGCAGCGCCACGGCCTCTCGGATGGCCGCGAGGGCCTCTTCTCGCTGTCCCAGCTCTGACAGTTCAGTGGAAAGGTTGTTGAGAGACGTGGCGAGATCAGGATTAAAGGCAGCCGGGCGATCATTTGCGAGCTGCCGGTACAGCGCCACGGCCTCTCGGATGGCCGCGAAGGCGTCTTCTCGCTGTCCCAGACTTGAGAGTCCGTTGGAAAGGGTGTTGAGAGACATGGCGAGACCAGGATTGAAGGCAGCCGGGCGATCGTTTGCGAGCTGCCGACGCAGTGCCACGGCCTCTCGGATGGCCACGAGGGCGTCTTCTCGCTGTCCCAGCTCTGACAGTTCAGTGGAAAGGTTGTTGAGAGACGTGGCGAGATCAGGATTAAAGGCAGCCGGGCGACCATTTGCGAGCTGCCGGTACAGCGCCACGGCCTCTCGGATGGCTGCGAGGGCGTCTTCTCGCTGTCCCAGATCTGACAGTGATTTGGAAAGGTTGTTGAGAGACATGGCGAGATCAGGATTAAATGCCGCCGGGCGATCATTTGCGAGCTGCCGGTACAGCGTCACGGCCTCTTTGTCGGCCGTGAAAGCGTCTTCTCGCTGTCCCAGATCTGACAGTCGAACGGAAAGGTTGTTGAGAGACATGGCGAGATCAGGATTGAACGCGGCCGGGCGATCGTTTGCGAGCTGCCGGTACAGCGCCACGGCCTCTTGGATTGCTAACAGGGCCTCCTCTCGGCGATCCATGTAAGACAACCGTTCGGAGATATCGACCAGAGCATCCCCAAGGCGACTATCGAACTCGCCGTCCATAAGGCCAATGTCCTCATGAAGGGTGCTCTAAGTCATATCAAACGTATTAGTGCATTTTACACAAGAGGCACCTAATATGCATGCGTACCTGGATCCATGTTCTGACGCGCTGAAATCCCCGGAATATGTCTACGGACGTGCAAACTTCCACCCACGAGATCAATCGAGCGGAAAGAAAGTCCCGAAGCAGCTCAACAAGCTCGGATGGCGCGGGAGCTTCAAATTCGAGGACGTGAGCTGTCCAGAACTCGCACGCGTACCAGAGCTCTTCCGAAATCTGGTTTTTGGACACGGCGGGAATCCCCAGCGAATCCAAGTCAAGATATCCAACGCCAGGGGTGTCATGTTCCAGATTCTCGTTTAAAAACGCAAGGGTCAAAAGACCAAGCCTCTGGCTGTGGTCCTTTTCGCAGATGTAGAACGGTGCACTGCTCGGAGTGCGAGCGGTGAGGAAATCGCGGAGGGACAAATGGAGGATTCGAACGGGCTGGTTTGGACGCCTCCACCCCGTCAGCAGCGCACCGAGTCGAGATAGGAGTTTGCTGATGTTGGGGATCCTGGCGTGCAACATCTGGAGAGCCGAGGACGACAGCGGGCTTTTGAGCGCGAGGATGGCACCCATAACAAGGCCATAATCTCGCTTGAAGCCAAGACTATTCCAATCGCAAGCCTGGAGGATCTTAGAATAAATCTCGTCCATCTTTTCTTCCGCACCGAGTCCCGTCCGCAAACCCGCTAGTAGCGATGAGAGCTCCGTGTTTGGGTCGTAGGAAAGCTCTAGAGCCTGGAGAACAACCGACGCCCACTGGAATAAGCCTCCTGCCATGCCAAAGAGCCTATCCATGAGCTCTTCGCCGGGCCAGCCCTCTCCCAGATCATGCATCTCGGCGATACCTCTACAACCGCGCAGTATATAAGTACGTATATCCCGTAGATTCGTGCTAGCGCCGAGATCGATAGTCTCCAGATGGACATGTGCAGACTTCGACAAATATAGTTCGATGGATTCCATCTCTCGAGAGGCGATGAAGAGGCGGAATGACTGGGGAAGGCTGGGAGTGCCGTCGCGAAGGAGCTTGAGCAGATCCACAGAGCACCCCTCATCCAATCCGTCGATCACCGCGACCATTGGCCTGTGAGAAGGATAGCGTAGGCAGGGATCTCGTATCAGGGGCCCAAACTGCCGGGATAGTGAGGCGGCGGCAAGGCTTTGGTCCGCCTCGAGGATAAGGCTAATTTGCGCGCGGATACGAGGATCGCGGGCAAGATCGCGTGCCATCGTGCTCAGCAGTTTCCGGGGATTATTCCTTTCCGCGACATCGCGGCTGAAGAAGAAGGACGAAGCGAGCAGTCCTTCCTCATGGCAGCGCCGCGCTACCGTGTGCGCAATGGCGCTCTTCCCGGACCCAGCTACACCTGTCAGGCAAAAGATTTTCGCGCCGTCGCTAGTGTCAGAACATTTGATCCACTGCCAAATCTCCTCGAGTAGCGCCTCGCGGGTGTCGGATAGGCAGCCCTGTTCTGGATCCCAGGTAGCCCCCTCGGCATATGGAAGCTTGTCGATGATCGTGGTTTGCGCGTCGTGGTCCACTGTGGTGTTTTTACAGTCAATTGCATATTCTCGATACTATGTAAGGGATATACCCGACCATTCTGCTCCACGCGCTGGACGCTTTCCTCGACCCCATACAAACTGTCGTTCACTTCGGAAAGGCCTTCGGTTATCGAGAGAGTGGCGCCAGTATCGAGATTTCTGCATAGTGTGTTGAAATCTTTCTCGAAACGAACGATCTCGTCGCTCCAATTAGCGAGAATCTCCTTGGCGGTACGAAGTCCTGAGTGATTGAGAGATCAGAATGTGCAAGATGCGGACGCCAAATGTGACCTACCAAAGCTTTTGGTGCGAGCGTATTGTTGGATAAACAGCGCGCATTCGTTGGTCTTCTTTGCTACTTGCAAGATGACGTCTTTGTCGCCTTGATGACGTGTAGTTTTATCGAACTGGCACACTAGGTCCAATGCGGTGGACATTGACTCGAGAAGTCCCGACAGCGCGTCGTCTCGATCCTCTTGAGCCATAGCGATCTGCACATTCAAAATGTGAGCTATCGTGAGTGGGTGATCGGGCGAGCACTCTGCACCTTGTAGCCAGTGGATAGTGCTGTCCAGGCGGCCTTGGAGTAGGGATGGATCTGAGGAATAATAATTCAGCTCAGTAGGCGTACTCCATGTATTGCGTTCAGCTTACATCGGGAATTGCATTGACCACCTTCCCAAACGCTTCGACGGAGGCAAGAGTTATTTTATACAGCACCTTAACTTCCTTAGCAAACCCGGCCGCCTTGACAGCAGCTTGAGCAGAGGTCCCTGCATCGGAGACACGCGTGGGGGCGGTCGGAAATGTTGGTCCCATTTGCATTCCCTGGAAACTGTCTCGGGCGCTGGAAGGGTTCATCCGAGCCGTCTCGAGAACTGGGCTGGGCACCGTGAGACCTGTGTGAACTCGAACGGAGATCGACGGCTGCGGCTCGAACGAGGAAACTACCTGAAGATCAAAGATAGCATAGCCGCTGTCTTTGCCTAGGATAATGGCATTCAGTTCAGAGCGAATATGCTTTGTTTAAGTGGAAGTCATTAACTTTGGGCCTGCCTCTGGTTCCGCAGTTCGTCAAATCGTACTTCCGTTGCTCCGACAAGGTGTTCAAACCCGAATCGGCGCCGAACTTTCAGCTCAATCTTGAGTACGGAAGAATTATCTCCTTGTCTAATGGGAGTGTTGTGCCCAATATTAGGCATGCGAGCATAGACATTCCGACAAAAACAGGGTACTCACAAGTTGAACTCCTTCTCCAACCCTGTACTCTTTCTTCGCTCCACAACATCGGTGCTCCACGTCTGATCCAGGACGCGAAGCGTCACAAACGCTTTGGGGCCACCGTGAGAGAACGAGATCCGAGGCAGGTTCCTCGCGCCGAGTACTGTATAATATAGTTGCGTGAATAGGACGAGCTTCACCAGCTTCACCATATACATATGCATACCGGTGATCCTTAGCTCGTCGGCGGGTTCGGATCTGCAGGAATTCGAATCGCTCCTATGTGTAATCCAGCGGCAATTTCCCGCAGAACTCACTTTGCAACATCTTTATCCGCGGTCTGACTTGACTGCATCATGGCGGGATATGAGAGTTTCGGGGCGTGGAGGAGTGATGGGTGTTAGTGCTTGGCTCGTAAGAACAACATAAGGCGAAGCGAGGTTGCCTCGAGGGCGTGGCATAGTAACTCGATATCTCGTTTAATCACCTCAAGCGCCCAAACCCACGTTGGTTTATGTACCATTTCGATGGCTTCCTTCGTCAGGCGCTTCCTTCTCTCCCTCTTCACATATGACAGACCTTTTGGATCGACAGTCGCTTTTTTCCCAGGAAGACAGTGACCAGTCCATGCCCTCCCGTGTTTTGCCTTTCTGTGTGCTCTTACGTATACGGAATGGGTAGCGAGTCGTATGTACGTGGTATCATTTTAGAAAGTTTTTTGTCACGGGCTAGAATCCGGAAATGTGACTGGTCTATCGGGGATTCGAACAAGGCAAGGATTTGCCTCCGCCGTCACGGCGGTGGAGTAGCGCCGCGGAGCGACCAAAGCATTTGCCGATTTCAAGTTCTGCAGCGATGATCGATGATCGATGAACGTTCGCACAACCATCCGCACAGCATCCACCAACAAGATTCTCATCGATGAGCGCTCTGGCCGTCCGGCCCCAGCTTCAGCCGCCGACTCGTCTTCATCATCTTCGTCGCTCTCGTCACCCTCACCTTCGACCCACGACTTAATTCCGATGTCAAGTCCCGATGAGATGATGATCATGTCAAAAAGGTTCAGCAGTACTGCTAACTACATGGTGCATTTACTTATTTGCTTCTCCTATGCAGCTTCCAAGGGGACGTTGGAACCCTCATAAAAAGAACCGCAGCGTCCGAGTCTTTCTCTGCGTTCTATTGCCCTACGTTACGAACACCGTACGAACTGGGTGCGATACATTTTTTATTCTCTGGTAAACCTGAAGCTACAACTAACACGCAACAGGTATTTTTGACGATATGCGCGCTGCGCATCCCGCACTCGAAATCTCGGGCTTGTACGTGGACACTCCAAGATACCTCATGACTTTACCCATGCAAATTTCCTACAGAAATTCCGTCGGCCTCATAGGGAGACCGTGTCATGATACGCTCATTCGAAGCATTGCACATCTAGGGGTCAAGTGCCTCGCCGGGATAGTGGAGGTTGAATGTCGCTGGTGAGAAGAAGACGAGCTTCCACAGTGTTATAAATATCATCTGTAAGGTATGCTTTCTTACTTTCCACTCTAATCAGAATAACTGACTGCTTGGCAGCATCGACCCTTTCCTGCAGCACCGCTTGCAATGCGCGCTCGGATTCCACATACCCCGCTTCCTCGCATCATTGAGCTTACCGACCCCATCCAGCTCTCATTGACACCATGTGTCTTGTAGCATGTGGATTTTCTCGAAAACGCTACATGCGGAATCACGATCCTTATTTCCTATCCCAAGCCCGAGTCCATCTCGCCCAATCTCTGGCCCAAGCCAATCAACTTTTCGGCTTTATCCGTGCATCAACACGTACGTCACGCTACTACGCCTTCCGTGGTAGATTCTTCGAGGCATTTACTACTATCAGCACTTGTGCCAAATTTACAATTGTTTGCTAGCTTCACAAGATCGAGTCGCGTGTACGAAGCGAGCCGAGCCCCGATGACATCTGGAGCAAGTCTCTGCTACCACCTGCGGACGCCATCGAGCTTGCGGGAAGGATAGATGGTTTCGGACGGTTTTCATAATTGAACAGAATCATGCCGCGAGTGATAAGCGTGCCAGCAGGTTTCCGGATGAAGTTGGTCCTATATCAGATATCTCCCAAGTAATCGCGGGTTTCATGCTACTTATTTTTCGTAGGAAGTCGAGACGCCGCGCTCCCTGCCAATGCCATATACTTTGAAATAGTACGTATACCCTTTGTGTTGTTATGCGACTCCAGCTAATGCGTCAATGTATGTCTAGCAATCAGAAGCCATTACGGTATTCCCCCAGCATACTGTTCGCGCCATATTCGATTCAAAAAGCGAAGTGCTGAATGCCACCCCAGACGACTGGCCTTACGTCCTCATCGCCAAAGGCCTCATACTCCCTCAGCGAGCTGCGGGCCTTCGAGCCGTAGCCGAAGCGGGTGGGGCTTTATTTTACTCATCCAGATATACTGGCTTATAACCGCGTTGCCGCCATCAATAGGCGGTTCCAATGTTGGCAGCGCATTTTGGCACGATGTCTAGTATACCGGTAACCTACTGCAGATCTATGCCGAAGGAGTCTCCGCGGTACCCTCAATGGCCCTCAAGGATGTGGCAATAGTGACATATCTCTCGGCGCTTCATTCAGCTCCACGAACCTTTTGCCCCGGAGGGAACGATCTTGCACTAGAGATGTATAGGCGCGCTGAAGCGGGTTGTGCGGCTGGTTGGGGACACAGACCCGAGATCCTTGCAAGCGATTGAGGTATTCTTTTCAATCTCCAGATTTCTATACGATAGAATATCTAACTCTCTCCATCTGCTTAGGTTAGTATGCGGATTACGCACAGTTTTTTTTTGGAGAGGGAGATAGATAGGCGCAAAGAGCGCAAGGATGATGGCGTAGTATAGCTCCAGGACACGTTGCTTGATGCTATAGTTAAGGTGTCCCCCTTTGGCGTGGTATAGTGGGTACGCGCAATGCACTAGTGAACCCTGTGCACGGCGAGTCCTATATGACATAAGCCGGATACAAAAAAATGAGCCATGGAAAGAGGGGTAAATATGGCTAATCTACAGCTCTTCGAGCAAGAAGAATTGCATACGAGCCACCGCAAGCTCTCCTAGCTTCTTTTACATGCGGAAAACCTAGGCATATATAGAGAGAATGTAGTGGCCATGAAAAATTAAACAGCATACGATTCGAGCCCGATGGGAGCCTCGCGGATAATACAGTCTGGTGACTGTAGTTCACCATATATGATGTTCCGGTGCGCGCACTTTTCCGCGATTCCGATAGCCTATGTGTCTAATTGACCTGCTCCCCATGAAGCCCTTCTCGCGGCCTAATGTTCGTGATCGCATTCGACAGGCTGCGACAGCGGTCACTAGCATGTCAATTTAATGCTTAGTATTGGCACTCTGTTGTCGAGCAGCACTCTGCTGCTGCTGCTGGGGTGCGTGATTCTTGGTCGTGCTGAGCAAGTTTTCTCTTTGATAAAAGCACTACAGGCATAAATTTATCAAGATCGGTGAGTGGGGACGCGCTACAGGGCATATCAATATTTTCTCGCTATGCTTTCTGCCTTCTTACATAAGCTCATTAACCTCAATTCAGGCGCTAGCAATGACCGAGTACAACCTCGTCAATTTTCGCCACTAGTAATTTTTGATGATTTTTATGCTCGGAAAGTGCCCGGTTGTTAATTTGAGTCAAACGCTCCGGGCTTGCACAAGTATGGCTGGTTTTTCCACTTAGTTTTGTCTTTTTTCTCTGCCAATTTTGCATAATTCCAAAATTCCTTCGGCTATTTCTTTTTCTGAACAATATTCGGGCACATTCCGATAAGTACTCTGATTGATTCTGCGAGGTGTGTGGGAAGCCGGGCAAGAATTAGCCACGATTCGCCAGTGAACTGGGGTATAGGAATATGCATCACCGGAAGCAAACCCGTGCACAGGGTTTACTAGTGCGTTGCGCGTACCCAGGTATAGGCCTTTGACTGTTCATCCCTTCGAGCATCGTTTGTACTATACAGTCAGTCGCCGTCCTAATCTTATTCCATTCATTCAGCTTCAAACTAACGCTTGCAAGCTTGGGTGCGGCAGTACGCGCTATCAAATTGTCACCTTGAAGTAAAAACATGGCGAAATCCCCCCCCCAGTCCGGAGTCCTCGGCTATTCCGCCTCTCTGGCGAGTGCGAGCAGGCCTAAGTTGTACATCGTAAGACTCAAAGTAGTGCAAGGATAGTAGGTAAACTTTCATCATTCGCAGTGGTCCGAGAGCCTAAGTCGCTTTTTAGGCCTTGGGGGAGAGTCCCTCCCGCTCCGCGTCTCGAGCGCAGCATTTAGTCGAGCGACAATGCTCTTCGCATCGGGCCTCTGGGAGGGTTTGATGTTCCAGCAGCTCAACATCAGCTCCCACATATCATCGCTAAGCCCTCTGTCCTCAGTCCCATCATCACGAGGCCGCTCGGGAAACTCCCCTTTCACGACCAAGAGAACTACTGCAACATCACGAATGTATGAAAATGGGATATTCTTCGTGAAGATCTATGAGAACCGAGTTAAAAAAAAATCAAATAACGAGTCAATTAATTAGGGATACCTCAAGCATTACTCGTCCGAACGCGAAGACGTCGGTTGCCACGTTCCTCCGGGCGTCCTCATCCGTGGCCGCTTGAATAGTTTCAGGTGCTTGCCATCTCGGGTGGCCTGCTGTGAGCCACAGCGTCGAGTATTTTGGGTCGTAGTCTTCGATATTCAGCTCCGATAAGCCGAAGTCGGCGATGCAAGCGTTGCCAAGCTCTGAAATCAAGATGTTGGGCTGCAACCGAGTGTGATTACTCTCAAGTAGTCCGATTCATGATAAGTATTAGGATGTGCGTACCCCTCTAAGGTCGCCGTGGATTACTGGAGGCTCAAATGTGTGGAGATACTCTAGTCCCCTGGCCACCTGTGTTAGCTGTCAATGGTCGAGGCAGCGATATGGATCTGGGTGAAAAGGAAACCAATTTCAGAGCAAATGCATTACACTTACCAGCTGGAGGCAGTTCGTTTCAGGATGTTTCTGCACAAATTCCAACGCATGGCCGTTCTCCATCCACGGAGACACAAGGAACGACATCGAATTGAGCGTACATGAGCCAATAAACGGGAGGATGTTGGGATGACTTAGGTGACTCCACACTTTTGCCTCTCGTACCAGCCGCTTGATGCAAAAAGAAAGAAATGTTTTGTCAGCTAGCGCCGAACTCGTGGGAAATGACGTAGGACATGCCCTATTTTCCACTTCTTCTGCAAAGCGGCCGCGAGGCGTCTTCATCGCGATTTTATAGTGGCCGAGGAATAAGCCTTGCCAGCAATTGGCGAATCCCCCAGATTTCGGAGCGGCATGGTCTTGTGACAACGTCACCTCGCACCCATCAAGCGCTGTATCAATTGGATAACATCGGAGGACATCGTAGAATTGCGCCAATTGCCTTATTATCGCATCGCGCGTAGGTGATGCTTGTACTAACATTTTCTATTAAAAAAGGATGGTGCCTAGTTAAGGAAGGCTTATCTGTGGTGGGCGTACTCAAGACGGACCTTCCGGAGCCCTCGTATTAGCATCTTGCATCCTTCTTTCTCAGAGTGGCTCAAATCCTGATATCGAAGTTGATTATAAATGATCAATCAACGAATGCAGCGTTGACCGACGCACAGATTGATCCGTTTTGCGCCCCGACTCATTGATATCTATTCCTAACCGAAGAACTAACGCGAGTACGATATCCATCTCGCCTTGTTCTGTCATTGCAGCCCAAAAGCGAAGCGAGGCTGGGCCTGGTGCGAGCTCAGAGTGGAGGCTTGTGCCCAATTTCAAGAGGAGAGAAGTGTGCGAGACGGAATATTTCGAGATGGCGTGAAGCAGCGGTGCGTCTCCTCGGTATATGAGGTCGAAGAGGGGCGTATGACCGCTATTATCGCAGATGCGTGGGTCTGCTCCCAAGTCCAGCAGGAGGCGGTTAACCGAAGGGGAAGACCGCCGAGAAGTGTAATGGAGGAGGGTTGCTCCTGTGTCATCGGCAACGTTCAGAATTGCAGCCCCTTGGAGGAGAAGAGATACCGCCTCGGTATCTTCGACGTCGACATCCGCCCCCGCCTTAAGGAGGGAAGACACGACCTCTGTACGACGGTCGTCATTTCCCAAGGCGCGGCGAAGGGCTGTCTGGCCACTCGAATCGCGGATGTTTGGATCCGCTCCAGACGCCAGCAGCACTCGAACAGTCGAGACACGACCGTCACGCGAAGCAAAATGCAAAGCTGTGTCCCCATAACCGCCCAGCTGAAGATTGACATCTGCACCTCCTTGGAGAAGGATGTTTACCATTTCTCGACAATCCTCATCCTCCCCGTCCCACGTGGCGGCATGGATCGCGGCAATGCCATCACCCAACGCTGCATTCGGGTCCGCCCCTAGCTGCAATAACAGTCGCACGGCTGCAGGGGACTTGGCGTCCACCGCCTCGCATAACGGTGTGCGCCAACTTTCTCCCTGGATGTCTGCCCCAGCCTTAACAAGCGCACGCACCGAATCGGTGCCGCCTTCTTGCTGCATTAGATATGCTGCAGAAAAAAGAGGCGGGCGTCCGGTTTCAACGCTAGCATCGGCACCCGCATCCAATAACGCGATGACGGCGGACGGGGAGCCACAGAATGCTGCGCGATCCAGGAGGGTGTGGTTTTTCTCGTATTTTGCGTTTATGTCGATGCCTGTCGCCAAAGCCCTCGCCACCGCTGATGCGCCATCGGAGCTGCGCAGCAAATCGACTATAAAAGGAGGTATAGGCGCGCCTTTTGATCCGTATATGCTCGGGTCGGCTCCGTCGCGAATGAGAGCGCGCACGAAAAAAGAGAGATCACAATGATCGTAAGCGAGGGAAAGTGGCGTGTCCCCATTGCGATCTTGAGCATCCATGTTTGCGCCAGCTACGAGTAAGATTTTGAAAATTTGTACGGCCGCCATTTCCTCCTCATAGGTCATATAATTCACAACCACATGCGTTGCCTGGAAGCCTTCATCGTCCTGCGCTTGGACATTTGCCCCAAAACGCAATAGTAGCTCCATCCGAGGCAAGTCTCCTTCTGCCACAGCTTCGTGTAATCGAGTTTGGCGTCGTCCTGAGCTCGTCCTTTCGACATCTCCCCCCGTACTCAATTCTTGCTCAAGCGCTTCAAGCTGGGATGGTGTAAAGCGGCCCATGGTTGTGAGGGAGAAATTGTGCTTTTGAAGGGCTGGACTCGGGTGAGCGGGCGCGCAGGGTAGGGTATGATGGTAGAAAGAGGTGGGCTGGTGTGAAGCGCGCGCGTGTGCGAGCGCTAAGCTTTACACTGCAGCCTGGCAGCGCCATGTGCATGAGGCCCAAGCAGAAAAGCGAGAGAAAAGCGTCTTACTTTCTTGATCCCAGTACAGTGGAAGTTCTTTATAGGCGAAGGACTTGAGCGGGTACTATTTTTGGAAGGAAGTACCCAATGAGGGCGAAAAGGCGACTAATGGAAATTCGATTTGGAATGTATTACCCTTTGCGGAAGGAATTGTCCAACGAGGCAATTGCACACTGCTAAGCATATGTACTCCGACAGACAAGTATCTTTCCTTGCGAGCCTGGCTCAGATTAAGAAGGATAAGTATATCGTACCATCGGTTGTCATATTTCCATTGCAAAAAATAGTGGAAAACGCAACGAAAATGCATACATTTGGGCTAATGGCCATTGCTTCGTGGTGTTTACCCCCGGTGCCCTTCATCCAGGTAGCATCCTCGCCAAGAATGGGCATATTGACGATAAGATTTGGACTAAGAGATGTCCGAGTGGTACGTTGAAAAATGGGAATACTGCGAGATACTGTGGAACGAAGGATGGGGGTCGGACCGGAGGAACCAGGCTCGCGATGGTTGCCTGTAAGCATCCCAATACGTCGTCCTGAAGGTCCTCGTTCGGACCTTCAGGACGACATATTGGGATGCTTACAGGTGACTAGGTTCGCGAGTTCTTGACGCCATACGAGTACGCATTGGATCGGGTGCTCCTTGAGGATAGCTTCGGATGGTGGTAAACGACTGTACCAGTATCTGCATGTATTGTTCGGATCAAACACAGCACGATAGAGTTACAAATTACTTATCGCGAAATCAAAGTACTTGGATGTGGTACTATAAACAAGAATACGGGGAGAGGCAGTCAACCCGCCCCCCGGATTGACAATGAGATGCTGGACTGGTACATATAAATTATCAGGTGCGGCATAAATAACCTTTCAGAGCTACATGATCGGCCGCCGTGCGCCTCTCACAAATCCGCGCCCTCCGAGTCTTCTCCGAGGTCATGCAGCACAAAGTCGACAATCTCTTCCAGCTGGCTTATTGCCTCCTCATCCACACCCTCGCAATCGGTTATCTGCATCGTAGTAAGGCTCTCCTCCGGGCCCCATTTCGCTCGCGACTTGACGAGAGCGACGAGGTCCATGCCCGAGATAGCGCATGATGCGACGCTCAGCTCATCCAGCACTGGACAAAGGTGTTTGTTCCGGGTGGACTTGAGCGTCCGGATGAGCCTCGGCGAGCAGTTGGTAAATGTCAGAGCCTCGAGCGTGGGGAGGTGCGTGAGAATCGCAGCGAGGCTCTTTTGCGTCATCATCTGCGTCTGCGGCCTCCCCGCGCCCACGTACGATTCCGTGAAATCGAAAAGGGATAGGAATCGGAGGTTTGGGAATGATAGCCCGCCTGGGTCGATGCAAGCTAGGTACCCTGGCGCGCAGTCGTGAAATTCGAGCTCCTCGATCTCCGGGAATCGGCTCAAAACTTGAACAAACACGTTCTTTGTTATGAACTTGGATGAGACGCTATAGAGAATCAGGGCGACGAGCTTGGGAAGGGGCAGCTCCGCGCCGAGGTTGAGAAACGCCCGCTTCGGATGCCCGTCCATACTGCCCCACTCTTGAAAAGGACCGAACCCAAAGTCGAACGGGGTTGGAAAGTTGTCGAAGGACCTTGAGGACGCTTCAATCTTATAGATCGATGGCTCAGCCTCAAAGTCAAACGTTAGGTCGGTGATTTCCAGGAGACATGGGACAGTGTTGGGGATGTCGTCGCGGGAGGGGATGATATCGGTCAGATCCCAGCCGGGTGGGAATATACTATGGCCGAAAATGTGTAGAGTGGGCGGGGCGCAAATCGAGGAAAGGATGGTTTTCGGCAGCGGAGCCTCCAACAGGATAAGCCATATTGACTTCAGATGAGGAAGTGGGACGGGATTAGCAATGGGAGGAGTAGGATCTCTTCCGAGAAAAAGAGTCTTTGAGAGGACCAATTCCTCGAGCAGCGGCGATGCTTGGAAAGCGCGAATTAGGTCGCCGACAGTGTTTTCGGGAAATGTGACAAACTTGAGATGTAGCTTGACAAGGTTGGTGTATACTGTAGACGACAAGGGGATCGTCACCGTCTTTAACCGTAGCTCACGAAGCCCGGGAAACAACCCGGTGAAAGTTTTGGGCGTGATGATCATTTGCACTCTCTCCACTGGCGTGGGCGTGATGCAGATATCCAGCTTTTCCACCTGCGGCGCAACGTCTGAGAACATGCCTACATAGTGCACGGGCCGGATGTCTTTGAACGCGAGGGTCTGCCAGCGTGCAATGTGCCTCACCAGTATGGGAGCGCATTGCTTAATCTTCTCCTCGTACCGACTCACGGAGAAGTGACTGAAGATTTTTGCCTCCGCAAAGTCTCGAAGCATTATGTGGAGTGGCAGGTTTTGGGAGCGCAAGACGCACGTTTCCACAAAGTCGGGAGCGGGCATGTTGACCAGAGTCCACAGTCTGGCGGTGCCTTGCGCGATCTGCCTCCACAAGCTTGATACGCGCGAGACGCACCAGCCCACATGCAGACGAGCATAGCTCTCTGCGTTCTCCCCACCGCCTCTCGAAAGGGTGTCGAAGGCGTCTGCGTGCGCAAATTTGAAGATGATGGCGAATACCTCGTTCGGAAGGCGATAAATGGGTACGATCCGGTTATGGTGTGTAACGAGCTCCGATCTCCTGCTTTCCACCATGCCATCGACCACTCGCACTGCGTACTCTCGGGCCTCGGCGAGGAGCTGCAGTCTTCGATTCGAAGCCACCAATCCATCGTTCACTGGTGGCGCTGGCACAACGCCATCGGGAGCCTCAGCAGATCTGGAAAACCGCGGTGACGTTCGTTATTATGGACTAAACGCCAAAGAAGGAAATAGTATTGGTATTTACGGCGCTTTCGGCTCAGCTTCTTCTGAGTCTGCAGACTTAGCTAACATCTTGTCGATGAAGTCCGACAGCAGCAATTTTTGCTGCTCTGTGAAAGCCTCCATGGCTGTATCTCTGCAGGCGCGGCTTGTAGACTGATATTGTGAGGGCGAATGGTGATTACAACTAGGAATCGCAGCTTGACGCTGAGGTTGAATTTGAGCGCTTAAGTGGGTGCAGAGCGACAACGACGAAGAATACGTAGATGACGGTCCAAATCGCGGCAGCCCGAGCAGAAAGGTGGCCAAATAGACACCGCCCAGGCTCAGATGTCAGATCATTATTGACTCAACGCCTGGCGAATCGGCGTTGGGACCTTACAAGTTGCAACTGAAACTGAAACTAAACCTTGCCAGAGTAAGTACCCGTATAGCCATCTCACCACACGAAGATAGATACGCTACGCGAGTCATACCTCTGGAGGTCGCTCAAGAGACTGGACATATATACCGAATTCAACCGGCACGATTTGGGAGTTCGAAGGGAGAGTATAATACTTGAAGGATTATAAGAAATTAGGAAAGAAAATGCAAATTTGTTCGAAAATAAAATTAAGTAATAATAAAAAGGGAAATATCGAGTGAGTAATCGTGTATCATGCCTTCGCCGACGAAAATGACATGCTACCTCCGCAGCACCTGCACCTGACTAACGATATCTTCCAACCGGGCTATTGTCTGTTCATCAACCCCAGCACAATCGACCACCCAGATGGTATCAAGGACTTCTTCTCCGCGCCACTTCGTCCTCGATTCCGCCAACGCAATCAAATCCGCTCCGGAGATATCGCACTTCTCCAGAATCAGGTCTTCCAACCGCGGACACAAACGCTTGGCTCGAGTGGATTCGAGCGTTTGGATGAGCCCCACGGAGCAGTTCGTAAACTGGATTGTTTCCAGGGTTGGGAGGCGGGCGAGCATGGCGCAAAAGTCCACTGGTGAGATCATTTGCATGATATATTGCTTCGCCGGACGCATTTTCAACTCCATTAGGTCGCTGAAGGACAGGGACGTGAGGTTGGGGAGAGATAACCTCCCGCTGCCAACGGTGTTCATGAGCGTGGCCGAACAGTAATCGAATTTGAGATGAGTTATGTGGGAAAGCCGGCGGAGCACTTTTACGAAATCGGGTGGTCGCAAGACGTTGGGCGCGGCGCCGACAAGAGTTAAAGACACGAGGTTTGGCAAGGGAAATACCCGTCCAAGGTTGAGAAATATCCTCCGGGAGAGCGCATCCACGCTTACCCAATCGCCAGCGGGCTCAAACTCAATTTTGAGTATGAAGTCACTAGTGTCAGCGTCGAATGTCCCTGAAGCGCAAGTGAGGGAGAAGGTTGTCTCATTAACCATGAAATTAAACGTCAAGCTCGTAATCTCCGAGAGACTTGGGGTTGTGTTGAAAACAATGCCTGATCGCGGGAAGATGAGATCCAGGTTGTCGTCCACGTCAAGTAGACAATGTCCATATATCTGCACAGTTGGTGGTGTGCGAATCGAGGAAAGAATATCGCCCAACGCGTAGGTGTACAAGGCGTGGAACTGCATCTCCTTTAGGTGAAGCAGGGCGATTGGAGGGTTGGATGGAAGGGGATCCTCGTCGTCCAAGAAGAAGATATCGACGAGAGTGAGGGTCTCGATGAGAGGACACGACCCAAGGGTGCGAATGAAATCCTCAATAGGGTCATCGAATGAAATGCGCTCGAGAGTCAAGCTTATGAGGTTTCGGTAGATTGGCGAGGATATGGGGATTTTGATATCGCACAATGTGAGTTCGCGAAGGCGAGGGAGCTTCTTCGTGAGCATTTGTGACCGGAAGGGTATCTGGTCAGTTTGATCGTCGTTAACTATGCCTGTGAGATCGAGTTTCTCCAGCGTTGCCGGCGAAAAAGGGAAGATGGATAAATAATAAATGGGCCGGACATCTGACAGTGCAAGGGATTGCCAGCGTTCGACGTGGGTCAGCAAGGAGGGAATGCACCTCTCTACGCTCTCCTCGTACTGAACACGGTCGGCGAGTGTTGCAGCCGATGGCTTTTGGAACATGATATTAAGAGGCAGGCCCTTCGAACGGGAGAGACACGTGTCGACAAACCGGAGGACGGGTGCGTCAATACGGGTCCAGAGCCAAGGCGTGTTGATTGCTATGTCTCGCCATGATTTGGACACATGCGAGGCGCATAAAGCAAAACGGACCGGGGCTTTATGTTTGCCCTTGGCGTCCTTTGTGACCTCTCCCTCCACTTCCTCTGGGTCTGCGTCCGCAACAGCGGCGGCGTGCGCGTATTCGAAAATAATGGAAAGCACCTCATTCGGGAGAGAGGAGATGGCAACCGTGCGGTTGTGCCGCGAGGCAAGTTCCGAAACCTTGCTCTCCATGAATTTTTTAATGACCTCGACCGCAAAGTCTCGAGCTTCTGCGAAGATCCGTAGTTCTCGTATTAGCGACCCGGGGCAGTCGTCCGGTTGTTTGCAATCATCCTCTCCGACGAGTTTACGCGGAGCTTTAGGTCCTAGAGTGGGCGAAAAAACTATAGCCGTTTAATATCACAACAATCTTAAAAAAACTGCCGTACCGGCGGTCATATTTCCGACCAAATCCAGCATGAGCTGCTGCATCTGGGGAATGAAGGCCTCCATCACGACCGTGGCTATATTGGACATTGGTTTAGCAGCACAAAACACCAGGATGAAGCTAGAGCTCACCGTCGACAGCGATGAACCAATTGTGATGGCGGCCAGAAAAAACTCGAGGGCGCAGCCAACAAGCTATAATAAGCAGACAAACAACACCTAACGCGCCAGACTCAACGCCATACACTCACCGCTTCTTTCCTTGCCGCTAGCATGAACTTTCGTGGCCCGAGGATATGGTGGCTCGAAGTATCGATATGATTTGTAGAGCTGGAAGCTGGAGCTGAGCGCCGAGGTTTGAACGCGACGTACAGCTGTGTATTTTACATGAGTATCGTCGTACAGAAGGCAATGGGATGCTATACTTAGGTATTATACCATGCCAAAATCAACAACCTTCGCGCGTCGACATTCAAAGGTGGACCATATTACTTGAAGGGTCAAGAAATCAAACAAGATATTCGATCATAAAGTTATAATAAAGAGGAAAAAATTAGACAATGCCGCCACCGATGGAGCACTCAAAGTCGGCACATTCCTTACTCCCGCAGCACTTGGACCTGATTGACAATACCTTCCAGCCGAGCTATCGCCTGCTCATCAACTCCAGCACAGCTAGTCACCGTGACAATCTCGAGCACTTCTTCTCCGCGCCACTTCTTCCTCGATTCTACCAGCGCAACCAAATCCGCCCCGAGGATATCGCACTTCTCCAGAACCAGGTCCTTCAGTCGAGGACACAGGCGCTTGGCTCGAGTGGACTTGAGTGTTTGGACGAGTTTCACGGAGCAGCTCGTGAACTGGATAGTGTCGAGGGCTGGAAGGCGGGTGAGCACCGCGCGAAAATCCTTTGGCATAATCATATCCATGATAAACTGCATATCCGGACCCATTTGTGATTCTATTAGGTTGCTGAGGGACAGAAAAGTGAGGTTGGAGAGAGATAGCTCCCCGGTGCCGATGGTGTTCATAAGCGGTGCCGAACAGTAATCGAATTTGAGATGTGTTATGTGGGAAAGCCGGCTGAGCACTTCTACGAAGTCGAGTGGTCGCAAGATGTTGGACGCAGCACCGACAAGAGTTAAGGATACGAGGTTTGGCAAGGGAAGCACCTGTCCAAGGTTGAGGAATATCTTCCGGGAGAGCGCATTCACGCTAATCCACTCGTCCGCGGGCTCAAACTCGATGTTGAGTATGAAATTAGTGTCGGCGCCGGCTGCCTCCGATGTGCAAGCGAAGGCGAAAGACAGTGGGTCGGTCTCGAAATCAAACGTCAGATTGGTGATCTCCAAGAGACTTGGGGTTGTGTTTGAGACAACGTTTGGTGGGGGAAGGATTAGGCTTAGATCTTCATCCACGTCAAGTACACAGTGTCCACATACTTGAAGGGTGGGTGGTGTGCGAATGGAAGAAATGATATATCCCGACGCAGGGGTGCGCAACGTGTTAAAATGCATTTCCTTCAGGTGAGGTAAGTTGACTGGGAAATCCATCGGAGGGAACTCCTCGTCGTCAAAGAAAGAGACTTCGACGAGAGCGAAGGCTTCAATGAGAGGACACGCTCCTAGAACGCGAACAAAATCTTCGATTGAGCAATCGAAAGCGATGCCCTCAAGAGTTAAGTTTGTGAGGTTTTGATAGATTGGTGAGGATAAGGGGATGTTGATATTGCTCAGTGTGAGCTTGCGAAGGCGAAGGAACGGTTCTGAGAGCATGGGAAGCTGAGTGGGTAGCGGTATAATTCCATCGTCACCAACCATGCTTGCGAGATGAAGCTTCTCCAATCCCACTGCCGAAAAAGGGAAGATGGAAGAATAATGCGTGGGCTGGACGTCCAAAAGGGTAGGGATCGCCAGCGTTCGATATGAGTCAATAAGGAGGGGATGCACCCCTTGACCCTTTCCTCGTACTGAACGCGGTCAGCGAGTGTTGCAGCCAATGGCTTTTGAAACACGATATCAAGAGGCAGGCCCTTCGAACGGGAGAGGCACGCGTCGACAAACCGGAGGACGGGTGTGTCAATGCAGGTCCAGAGACAGGGTGTGCTTATGGCTATGTGCCGCCATAGTGTGGACACGTGCGAGGCGCGTAAGCCAAAATGGAGCGAGGCATCGCGCTTCTCTTCGGTATCCTCCGCGATTTCGTCGTCGGCTCCCTCTGAGTCTGCGTCAGCAACAGCGGCGGTGTGCGCGTGTTCGAAAATGATGGAGAGCACTTCGTTCGGAAGGAAGGAGATGGCAACCATGTGATTGTGCCGCGATGCAAGCTTCACAATCTTGCTTTCCATGAATCTTTTGATGACTTCGACTGCAAAGTCTCGAGCTTCTGCGAGGATCTGCAGCTCTCGTTTTAGCGACTTTGGGCAGGCGTCCGGCCGCTCGCAATTATCCTCAGCGGGTTCACGCGGAATTTTAGGTCCTAGAATTGGATAAAATTTATAATCGTTTGCATCGCGATATTCTTATGAGCAAACTGCCGTACCAGAGGACTCGGCGGTCATATTTCCGACCAAATCCAGCATGAGCTGTTGCACCCGGGGAATAAAGGCCTCCATCATGCTGTATTTGATCATCAATATTCGTTCAGAAACACGAAACGTCGGGATTCAGCCAGAGCTCACCGTTCACCGGCACCGTCGACGGCGATAAATTGTGATGGCGGTCAGGAAAAAACTCGAGGGCGTAATCTCAGGGCGACAAGGGGACAAACAACACGCAACGCCCCAGACTCAACACTGTGTAAGTAATAGTAAGTATGTACTCCACCGACGTGCATGGCGTCGGCGCACTCCCGCGGCGTTAGCGAGCGAACTCACTGCCATCTTCGCGGCTACTATCAATTTGCCGGCCTAAGCTATATTGGGCATATGGCGGCTTGTAGATAATACACAATTTTCGCTATGGGCCGAGGGCGAATGATCATGGACACGACTAGAAATCACCTTCAAGAAGCTGAAGCTGAGGTTTCGACGACGGGGCTGCGAAGAATGCGCAAGTTGTAATGCGCCTAAGGTGATCAAATGGACGATAATGCCCGACACCGCGCAAAAGATAGGACCAGCCGACTTCCGCTTGGATCAGCCCGGTCAGCCCTTGTTAGGCAACTCCTTAAAACTAGAATGCGCCAGTGTATATGTTACACGGACCATCGCTGCACAGGAGCATGGAAGTACAAATACCAGGTTCAACAGCCTACACGCCCCGGAAGTCGAAGGCGAAGTATATCACTTGTGCGGTCAAAGAACTGCGCAAGGTGCGGAAATTTAAACAGTGTCAAGAGGACAAACCTGAACAAATAATCATCGCCGCCGCCGACGGAGGACGGAGCGTCCAAGATTGATACATCAATACTTACGATCACAGCACCTGCACCTGGCCGACAATATCTTTTAGCCGGAGTATCGCCCGCTCATCAACCCCGGCACAACTGTCCACTGTGATAGTCTCGAGCACTATTTCTCCACCCCATTCCTTCCTCGACTCCACCAAGGCGGCCAAATCCGCCCCGAGAATATGACATTTCTCCAAAGCCAGGTGTTCCAATCGTGGGCATAAGTGCTTGGATTGAGCAGACTTCAGCGTTTGGCTAAGTGTCACGGAACAATTCGTGAACTGGATTGTGTCTAGGTTTGGGAGGTTGGCGAGTATTGCACCAAAGTCCTTCGGCGTGACCAGGGGCATGCGGTACATGTCCAAGCCCAACGGTCTTCTGAGGTTGCTGAGGGACAATGAAGTGAGGTTGGGGAACGATAGCTCTCCTTCGCCGATGAGGTTCATAAATGGCGCTGCGCAGCGATCAAGATTAAGACGGGCTATATGAGAAAATCTGCTGAGCACTTGAAGGAAGTCTGATGGTGGCAAGATATCGAAAGCGGCGCCGACAAGGGTGAAAGACACGAGGTTTGGAAAGAGGAGTGCCTGCCCAAGGCCGAGGAATATTTGCCGGGAAAAGAAGTTCGCGTTCATCTGATCAAGTGACGGAAATTCGAGGTCGAGCACGGCAGGAGTATCATTGCCGGGTGTCCCTGCAGTGCAAACAAGGGCAAAAGTCGATGGCTTGGACACGAAATTGAAATTCAGCCCGGTGACCCCCAAGAGGCTCGGGACTGTATCTGAGACGAGGTTTGGCGGGGGAAAGATGAGGTCGAGGTTTTCGCCTGCTTGGAGTTGGTAACATCCGAATATTTGCATGGTGGGTGGCACACGAATGCAAGAAAGAATATAGCCCGACGACGAGGTACGCAAGAAGGTAAAGTGCACTTCCTTTGGGTAGGGCAGGTGGATTAGAGAGTCGATCGGAGGGAGCCCCCCACGGCGAAAGAAGACTTTGATGAGAGCAAACACTTCAATGAGAGGACATGCCCGTAGAACGCGGACAAAATCCTCAATTGAGTCATTGAATACGATAGACTCAAGGGTTAAGTTTACGAGGTTTCGATAGATTGATGAGGACAACGGGATCTCTACGCTACTCAGTGCGAGTTCGCGGAGGCGAAGGAACTTTTCCGAAAACATGCGAAATGCGATATCGACGGCTAGCCGGCCGCCGCCGCGTACATTTTCGAGCTTGAGCTTCCCCAGTCTCGCCGCCGAAGAAGAGAAAATGGAGGAATAATGCGTGGGCCGGACATTGAGCAGCGCAAGGGATCGCCAGCGTTCAACGTGAGACAATAAAGACGGAACACACCCTTCAACCTTTTCCTCATACTGAACGCGGCCAGCCACATTTGATGGCTTGTGAAAAATGATATCAAGAGGAAGGCCCCTGGAGCGGGAGAGGCACGCGTCGACCAACTCGAGGACGGGCGCGTCAATGCGGGCCCAGAGCCTAGGCATGTTTAAGGCTATGTGCCGCCATGTTCTGGACACATGCGAGGCGCATAGGCCAAAATGGAGCGGGGCGTCGCGCTTCTCCTCGGCGTCCTTCGAGGTCCCACCCTCTAAGCCCGCGTCTGCGTCCGCAAGAGCAGCAGCGTACGCGTGTTCGAAGATGATGGAGAGCACATCGTTCGGAAGGGAGGAGATGGCAAGCATGCGGTTGTGCCGTGATGCAAGCTCCGAAATCTTGCTTCCTATGAAGTTTTCAATGGTTCCGACTGCGTAGTCTCGAGCTTCTGCGAGGATCTGCAGTTCTCGCTTTATCGACTGCGGACAGTCGTCCAGCCGTTCGCAATCATCCTGCCCAGTGGGTTCACCAGAGAATCTATGCACTAAGTATGAAAGAGGGCTGTAGGCATCTGCATCGCGATATTCTTCAAAAAAAAATCCGTACCAGATGGCTGGGCGGTCATACTATTTCCGACCAAATCGAGCATCAGCTGCTGCACCCGGGGAACAAAAGCATCCATGGCCGGGGCTGTATTTGACCTCGAGTGTCAGTCCAACAGCACCAATATCAGAGCAGTCCGAGCTCACCGTCGTCGTCGACAGTGATGATATCCAGGACAAGGTTGAGGTCTTGACAAGGACTTGAGGTCGCGTAACTCTAGCAATTTCACCGTCAACCGGGCGACGGGCCCGGTCACGGGGGGACAAACAACACCCAACGCGCCAGGCTCGACAACGTTACTCAACGTCGTGCGCGACGCTGACGAGCGCATTCACCGCCGTCTTTCCTCGTCACCAACACCAGACTGCGCAGTGTGGGCTATCTTACGCATCCACACCCTTGTAGTTTTGAGAAGCGCCACGCTATCGCCATGTCGTCCCCCCATCCATCGACATTGTTCGCTCAGACGCTGCAGCTTCTACAGCAATCCCCAACTCCCGAGGTCGTTCTCGACACTACCGCAGGTCTCGCGCCACGTTTTCAAGAGATATGTGCAAATGTCCTCTCGGACCTCGAGCGTTCGGCACGCGACGACGGTGGCGTGTCAATGGTATCCGCTGACGAACTGGAGGCATGGAGGCTAGAGCGGGATACATGGGCCCTAGTCGCCCCCCTGTACTTGTACGCATGAAATAACGCGTTAAACTATCACCTATTTGCTAACCTGGCCACCCAAAAAACATATAGCGCCCGCGATAAGTCTCCCGATGCACCTCAGCCATCGACTGCTCAAGAACTGCTCGCCAAAAACCCATACACGCCGGAAAAGGCAATTCTTCGAAGGATTGTCCAAGAAGACTATATGCTGGACGAACTCTCGGTGAGAGCCCTCAAGCTATGGACGCGCTCCCTCAGATTCTGATAACGGACTACCTAGATCGTTCGAGCATGGCTGCACGACACCGCACCAGAGCCTGTCGTCCCCGAGGATCGACCATACTACTGGCGTTTTACCAAGCTAGAGCTCGTCCACCAACTTCGTGGGGGGCAGGCCCGAGCTGGAAAGAAGCTCGTCACGGAGCTTGACCCAGATGCAGCCTCTCGGACTGGGGCGGTGTTGGATGCTCAAGATGCTGTGCGTTATAAGTGCACTCCTTTGTTATTATTGTTGAAAAGTTAATCTGCCAATGCCTCAAATAGGAATTTGATAAAGTGCTGAATCAGGCAATTTACGCACACATACGAGCAGGCAACCTCTACGGCGCACTCGAAATCTGCCACGCTGTCGATCAACCATGGCGTAGCGCACTATTACGGGGCGCTTTTGCATTTGTCTGGAAAGACATCAGTGCGTATACTCTATCGCCCTCTCCCGAGCCCTTTGCCGATACAGCGCCTTTATAGCCTCTCGAGATCCACATGATGATATTGATGAGGACGAGATAGACGAAGCAGAAGCGGAGATAGAAACATCACCAAAAGTAAAGTGGAGCGGAAACAGGCGAAGGAGATTATGGCGCGAAACTTGTGCTCGTGGAGCTAACAGCGTGCGTTGATTGAGCTTGCTTCCCTGCTTTGGAGAACTAACGGCAGCACCTTTGTGCTAACGCTAGGCCACGCTGCATTCAACACACCGCACGCTCCTTGCTGCATTGTCACCCTCTGGACGAACTCTTGCGGCGCTTCAGCCTGCTCTCCGGACATTTGAAGATCATTTATGGGCTCGTGTCAGCGCTCTGGTGGAGGAGCGATTTGATGCTGTCCTCGACAAGCTTGGTGGACACTGGGCCAGTAAATCCAAGTACTTGGATAATGCTACAGGAGCCGGCGTTACAGATAGCGAAATGGGCGTGGACGATGTCTGGCACGATAATGTGAAGAATGCTCTGGAGGAGATGGAGCACGTCAAGCCTGAGATAGGGTATGTCCCGAACATCTCTAATGATTTCTTTACAGGTTTTAACTTCGTTGACTGCACACTGCAGCTCTGATTACTCTCATCCGATCCGTCTTGCTCAAATGTTTCTCATACTTGATCGAACGGACACTTTATTTACTCTCCTTGCGAGGGAAATCCAAGCAGGGCGCCTGCAGACAGATCGGTACGTTTTTTTTAAATCTTAACCGCAGCATCAAGTATTCACTCATCTCTTATTCACACGCCAAACTTAGGCAGTATCCTCTCGTGATACAATTCTATGCACATCTGTGCTTGTTCCTGCGGCTTGTTGGAAAGCACGTTCCCCCAGATGCAGCAGATGTCGTCTTGCAGGCGTATGTCATGATCTTGGAGGTGAGACTCGCCCCCAGAGCCGCATGGATAAATCGAGATAACATTGACATTCACGCATTTAAACGTACAGCAAGAGAAGCGGGGGGAGCTGGTCGCTCTGTATATTGGTGCCCTTGGCAGCAATGCATTGGATCGTTACGCCGAATTCCTGGCTGGTATGTATTTTCTGCCTCGTCTCGTCTCTCGTCTACCATTCAAGCGACTAAATCCTCGTTTGTTCAGACCTTGATATGAATACTTCAAAGCGGGACTGCGCGGTCGCTCTGAATCGCGCAAAGGACCATGGGCTCGACGTTATTGCTGTCGCCGAGAAAACGGGTGCGTTAGTGTGTCGCAGAGAGCTCCGGACGTTACCACCACACACAATGCCGTTGCCATCGCCGGCGAGCTTTGACATACGAATCACGGAGAAGGAGAATGTGCTGATTCGATCGGTGGAGTGGCTGACGGTCCACCAAGAGACGTATGAGCAGGCGCTGACGCAGGCGAATGCATTGCTGAGATACCTTCTGGGTGGGTTGAGCTGGTCGAGGGGTTTTTTTCTTTTCATTAAATTAATTACTTCTTACCCAGGACATGGCCGAATCCTCGCCGCTCGGCAGCTGCTTGCCAGTCTTCCGCGGGAGCTCGTACAGAAAGCCCACCTAATGAAGATAGAAGGAAGAGAGCATGTTCACTTCCAAAAGTTTTTCACCGTTTGGGACGCGTTTACGGATGTGGGAGAGGTGAAGGCCCAGGAGCCGGTCGACCGTGTGAAAAAGATGGAGATATTGGAGTGGAAAAAGGCGTATGCTGTGAGTTGTTTTACTAGTGCTTTGTCTGTGTGTGCAGTGCGCTCAGCCGAATTATTCTCACAGGCGGCATTAGAGAACGTGCGCGAGGTGACCTTATCGCTGCTGAAGGAAGATTGGATGCGACCAGATGAACAAGCGCCCATCGGTTAGTATCCATTTGCTAATCTGGCGAAAAAGTCGGGTTCTTACTCTGCTGTATGAATGCTCCAGACGAACGCCGAGACCGAGAGCTTATTCGGATTAGACAAATCTACGTGCCTGAGCTCGTCCTTCGACTACATCAGGAACTGTTTATGTCGCGCACGGCAATTCCATCGTCAGTTTTCCTCTCCTTGCTACCTATAAATCTCACCATTATTCCTGACTCTATCCACCCCTCAGAAATCTCAAGCTTGTGATGGAATTCGCTACCGTCGTGGCAGACCAACGATATGAGGTGTATCGCGATTTTGTCAACGAAGAGCGGAATCGGATAGACGAATATCTGGGAGCTCTTCGAGTGGCAGGTTTGGCTGCGCTCGATAGCGGCTCTGATCCTTTCTGAGCACTTAGCTTGACAAACGAGCAAGAGCCCTCGAAACGACCATATATGTATCGATTGGCTGGTGTGGGAGATAGTCTGTAATACGAAGGATGCTTTTCTTGTAATAGGCTGTATCAAGCTGAGACAGCACTACTACTAGAGTTTTATCGCCACTCTTTTTGAAAACAGCTATATAGTATGAAGCTCTTCAGTCTATGAATTGCATCCGGAGTTTTCGTGTCCAAGTTTCTTCTAAATTCTCAATATCATCATGGACGACTGCTGTAGCTTTTAGCAGACTCAATTACTGACTCCTTATCAATTCTGATGCGGCAAGCCCGGGGATTGATAGATATAAGAGTCTGATGCTGGGAACTGCCGCCAGCTGATGTGAAGTTGCTTCCTTCTCCCTCAACGCGAAAAATGAAGGAGCTGTGGCCGACTTTTTTCTTCGACCGTCCCGCCGAGATGATGCCAGGCGCTATCCTTAGCCTGGTAGTCCTTTTTGCCATCTCACGGATCTATAAATTTTGCTCTGGTGTCCAGGTCTGTCCTCCAGATCAGTGGTGATGTTAGACAACTGAAGAAGGATGGTGTAGGCCGTAGGCCATATTCCTGGGATACGCTGCGCCTTTGGGACGAGATCCAGCCTGGGGCTCCTTCTACCAACAAGACTAAACTTCTTTTTCACTAACATTGGCACGGACTATGAGTGGGAAAGACTGCGTACCGATGGCTGTGAGGACTAATATATATATATGTCCTTGAAACTGATGCCTGCAATGCTGATCAGGGCCTTTACCCTGCGGCTTGTTGCTTAGACGAAAGAGATACAGGCATCATATCCGTCGTCCCTTGGTTACATGGAACCCCAACCATTCTTGTTTCCTCCGCCGGAACAATCCAACAAATCCTTGAACATTCGAACGGCTTTGATAAAACTTCGCCAGATGATTCTGCCACTTCGTATGTCACCGGCCGATATTTGACATTCCCTCTTTGCATGCTCAGATTTCTGTTCCAGTCTCGAGCTTTTTGGCCGAAATCTCGTTGTGGTACAGAAGGAGGAATGGAAGAAACATAGGAGGGTTCTTAGCCCAGCTTTTTCGAATAATCTGTATGTGAAGCCTGACGCTGCTGTGCTGGCCTGTGCATTGAGATCATGCACCCTCTTTAGCTATTCTATGGTATGGAAAGAGAGTATACGGACGTTTCGTGATATGATCGAGGCAGAAGAATGGGAAAAACAAGAGAATGTTGTTATTCCGGTCCTGAACGACTTGATCTCAAAGGTGGAGAAGCTCATCTTACTAGTTGTTTATCTTTGATGCTGACAGGAGCCGCTGGTTGTTGGGCCAGTTTACACTTAGCATCATAGCCTCTTGCGCCTTCGATTTCCGACCTGCCTGGTCCGACTCATTTGATATGACTGCAGATGGAATGAATCTTCCCAGTTGCTTCAAGGTTATGGTTCGAGATGCACAAGTATTCGCGTTAACGCCTACTTGGGCTTACGCTCTTCCGTTCAAACTGTGAGGATCCCTTCTTTGAATTACTTACCATTGAGACATGAGCGCCAAACATTCAATTCACAGGCTCAGGCGGGTGGATACTGCATCTCGTACTATTTTCTCGTTTATGAGATCTCAAATTTCACTTCGAAGAGAGAAGATTGCGAACGAAGATGTCGCTGGTGAAACCAGCCAAGGCAAACATACGATTTTCAATAACATCATCAGAGCTAGTACCGACAGCGGCAAGTTTGCGTTTGGAGAGGATGAGGTGATTGGGAACACATTTATCATGCTCTTCGCCGGGCATGGTGGGCATTTCTTTTTGCATCCATGGTTATGGGAAATCTGACCAGCGATAAACGTTCGTAGAGACCACTGCGCGCACTTTAACCGCCCTGTTGGCGCTACTCGCTTTGTATCCTGACGAGCAGGACAAAGTCTGCCAGGAAATTGAAAGAGTTCTTCCTGATAGACGAGATCCTGTATGCGTCATACTACTATACCGCTACCGCTATGATTGGCTAAGCTCGACTTTTATGCAGGACTTTGAAGACTACGACTCATTCACGCAAATCCGAAACTGTATTCAAGAAACTATGCGGCTTTATCGTAATGCCTCAAGGCTTCTTCATTCTTGGTCTCTGGAGCGAAGGAACTAACGTATGAAATTTAGCACCTGTCACCATGCTGATTCGGGAGGCGATCCAAGACACTCACCTGGACATCACAAGCTATGGCATCAACGGAAAGGGTCAGAGCGTAGTGATCAAGAAAGGATCTCATTTAATTGGCGACATCGTTGGCATGCGTAGGTCTTTTTCTTCATTACTTGCCACATTGCATTTCTGCACTCAGCGCTTGTCATATAAATCGCCTTTATTTTTACCAGACTACAATCCTAATTACTTCCCCGAGCCCGAGGCGTTCAAGCCCTCTCGATGGGACGACGACACCATCAACAAAGATGCGTTCGTCGGATTCGGGCAAGGTCCTCGCGCGTGCATCGGACGCAAGTTCTCGCTGGCCGAGGCGACGTGCTTCATCATAATGCTACTCCGTGACTGGAGGGTCAAGATTGATTTAGGCAAGGATGAGACTCCTCAACAATGGCAGCGGAGAGTTATGACCGGAACGATGACTGGGCCGGGTGGGCTGGGTCCGATCTCGGTCAAATTCAGCAAGAGGACCCGCGGGGGATGAAAACTAGGGACGCTAACGAATTGTATCTCTGACTCTCATTTGTCATACTCAGACCATCTTATTGGTTGTGGCAATTCGACTTGCATCGTTAGCCAGCCCAAGCCGTTCGACGTGGGATCCGGCTTTCGGCAGTCTGTGAGATAAGTATCTTGGGACT
The DNA here is from genome assembly GCA_000697705.1 of Botryobasidium botryosum FD-172 SS1. NCBI lineage: Eukaryota > Fungi > Basidiomycota > Agaricomycetes > Cantharellales > Botryobasidiaceae > Botryobasidium > Botryobasidium botryosum. The sequence continues at coordinate 21,653 of KL198064.1, read as the reverse complement.
TATCAGAAGCTGTAATTGCAGATAACTCGGCACAAGCGATGGACCTCGTGATTCCTACACATGGACTGGCTATATTGTGCCTGCCGGGAAACTTGTCTTGGGGAGAATCCAGATACACCCTAGCTGCTGCTTATATCTCCTTGGCGACATACCGTCGCTCTTTGGCTACTCATAATCCCAGCAGTCTTGTAGCTAGTATTTTTATGAAGGTGAGTGAATGTACTTTATTAATACGCCGCTATGCGCAAGACCTTTGAGTTGACGGATTTCCAAGTTATTACACAGACTCCTCATATCACGACAATATATGACGAACACCCAACCAAGTCTTCCCAAACATTACCTGCGCGATAAAATTCCACCTCGTCATTGTTAAGCTTCATTAGAGCGGGTTTCATGTTTTTCCCCCGGTCCACGAGACCTTGATTTAAGAAGTATGAGGGCCTAGACGCCGAGGCCCTTGCTTTCGCTTTGCCCCATAAAAGCCTTTTTTTCTATGGGTCACTCGTACGCTGAGCCTCGAAACTTCGAATTTACAGGAAATTTCTTGCATCCCATTGACAACGGAAGTTCGGCGCTCCGCTAGCGGCGCGCGGCATATCCGAAGTTTAGAAGAATGATTGCGCGAAAGAGATCATAGACATCTCATTCAATGAGCTGAGTCAATCGATTTTCGTGCCTTCGTCACCGTATCCAATGTACTTATCCTTCCATATGTACAGGCCAATAACTTTGAGCTTCGATCGAAAATCTTCGATCGAAGCTAAGCAAAATGCCGTGTGATTGCCGACCTCGGGTTTCCAAGTCTTCTGCCAATGATTACAAAGAGCTCGCCTAGCAATTCTGCAACACTACATATACAAGTTCGGGAAACTCGTAGCCACGTGGATCGATTTAGGGCGTCCTGGCGCTCCGAATTAGCGTAACTTCCGCAAAGATGCGGTTTCTGTACTAATGCCTTTTCCACCTGTTGAGCACCCCGGTGTTATGTCTTATCTCTGAAAAGGATCAGTTCTTCGACAGCCCCACCACAATGCAGCGCAAATTGCAGCCGTACCTCTCGCATGCGTTGCGTCGCGGCTGGTTACGCGGAGCAGCACTAATTTGAGCATAATCGGTGATCGGCCAAGAAGGTCTTGCTGTCGAAGTACAGGCGGTAGAATATCGAGCAAGCGCTGCCCGATAATGTCGCGCCCATAGAATATGGCGCATCCCGAACACGAAGAACATTCGCGAGTTGAGTATTCGACTACTCTCGGAATACAAGAGACGCTAAGAATTAGACTTTGACTCGCGGTTGGCCTGCGCAGACAGATGAACGATTCTCGTAAAACGCATCTGCTCGTGTGGCATATCCTTGGCTTCGAGGGACAAAAGTGCGACGGAATGGCGTATGGCGACTTGGGTTGCTTCCATGTGGACGTGGCATCACCATTGGCGATATAAAGGCGCGGGCATCCTGGGCTGAGTATCATCAACCTCCCAAGTGCATCTACTACGAGATGTTTTTCAAGGCCATCAAACCTTTGCTCTTTTCTGGGCTAGCCGCCCTACTCGTGCGCCCAGAGCTGGTGCAAGCAGCGACGAGCAAGCGAGGTCTCGCGTGGGCCGACGCTGCTCACCCCAACGACCTTGCCCTCTTCAACCGCACCGGCAAAATCTCGTGGGTATACAACTGGGCCCCCACACCCGACAGCTATCTCAAAACGTCGGGGCTCGAGTTCATCCCCATGCAGTGGAATGGTGCTGGAATTGCGAATCTCGCGTCGACGGTTACCAGCCAAAAGGCGAAAGCGGTCCTCGTGAGTAGATGCTCCGCATAACCAACTATCAATATTCACGCTGAACTATGTTTTCTTGGAACTCAAGGGATTCAACGAGCCCGATTACGTTGATCAATCTAACATCAAGGCGGCAGACGCTGCAGCGCTGTGGAAACAATATATTCAACCCCTCGGCAACTCCGGTGTCCGCCTCGGTGCTCCGGCGGTCACCAACGCGCCATATGGAGTAGTCTGGCTCCGCGATTTCTTCAAGGCCTGCAATGGCTGCAAAGTTGATTTCATTCCCATCGTGAGGCTTCCACGCATTTTTTGTATTTGTGTTTACACCTTTCTGACATACGCCGTACCTGTAGCACTGGTACGGTGAAGGGGTACGAGCTCTGAGTATTCTATGCCTCGTCTTTATTGCTAACGAAGCCCTATTCAGATCGGCAACTTTTATGACTACATTTGGTCCATCTATGGAGAGTTTGGCCGCCCCGTCTGGATCACCGAGTTTGCCAGCACATCGTCCAACGACGCGACTGTGGCCGACTTCATGACCCAAACCATCCGTTACCTGGACACGTTGGACTGGGTCGAAAGAGTGAGCTCAAGCCAATTCCCCTTGCAGGTTCTGAACTAACTCAATCGTCTTTCGTTTAGTACTCGTGGTTCGGCATGTTCCGCCAAGAATCGAACTCGCATTACAGTACGATACTTTGAGAATTATATGTGTACATCGCCACTGATAGTTCCTCTTTTCCAATTAGGCATGCTCGACACCGCCGGCAACCTGAACCAACTCGGAAAGATCTACTTGTCCTGATTGTATTTAAGAGTATCATATTGCTGTTATCAAAACCCGCCGCGTTTTGCTCAGGCTCGTACGGCTGCCCGTATCTATATTGAGAGCTGGACCCGTTCATAGTGTAAGCTTCAGACACCTTCGTCCTTACTGCCGACTACTCTAGATTTCTCGACTCCGCACCCTCAAAGCCTTATCTCTGGACTCTCAGGTGGCGTGTCTGGTAGTTTTCTGGCGGCATTGCTCTGGAGTTATCCTAAGGTCGCTCTGAGAAATTTCGGTAGGCATTAATTCTGGCATATATGTAGCGCTTCAGCCGAGAGGGAGGGTCCTACAGGTGCGCAGCCTTCCGCACTCAGGGTTGTCTTCGCTTGGATAATAATAATAATACGCCGATGATTACTACCCCAACCCTCCTGGAAATCTGTGCGCATCGAGTACTTGCACAACGACCCACTTATGTCCAGCATGCTTTCCAGCAGAAAGATTTCGATAGGCTGGCCAGCTCCAAATACGTCAGACGCGAACTTCCTGGCCTTTTACTCTGCAACCGAATTACACTGAGACCGAAGCTCTGGCACGATGATATTCCCGCGCTGCTGCTTCTTCCTTTGCTTCGACGGGCAATCTTACGCTGCCGCATCTCATGGCAGCCGGAGCAGTCTCGCTTCCATCTCATAGACGTGGCACCGCATCACTTCCTGCGACTCGCGAGTAAGTATAAAAGTCGCGAAGACAGACATCGAGACTCGGTGCTCCTCATGCTGGAAGGGAACCGACGAGATGTTCCCGAATACTCTCAGAGCCCTGATTTATTCCGGACTTGCCGCCCTGCTCACCCAACCCGGACCGATACAAGCAGCAGCGATAACAAAGACGAGCAAGCGGGGTATTGCGTGGGCCGATCCCGGGCATCCAGGCGATCTTGCGCTGTTCAACCATACTTCCAAGATATCATGGGTTTATAATTGGGCCCCTACGCCTGATAACTGTCTCAAAACCTCTGGGTTGACGTTTGTGCCTATGCAATGGAATGATGCCGGGATTGCGAGCCTCGCGTCATCGGTCAAAAGCCAAAAGGCAAAGGTGGTCCTGGTGAGTAAGATATCTCATCGTATCAGCAAAGCCCTAGACGCACGAATCTTACACACGCTTTCCACTGAAGGGATTCAACGAGCCGGACTACGTTGAACAGTCCAACATGAACGCAACAGACGCCGCGGCGCTATGGAAAGAATACATCCAACCGCTCGGGAACTCGAGCGTGCGGCTAGGTGCTCCTGCGGTCACAAACGCGCCGGGCGGAGTAGTCTGGCTTCGAGATTTCTTCAAGGCTTGCACTGGTTGCAAATTCGATTTCATCCCCATCGTAAGCACTTATTTAAAACCTCATCTCTCGAATCTTCTTCATTCTGATGCATATAAAATCAAATAAAAGCACTGGTATGGCGAGGGGGTATGACACCATCACACCAACTGTAGTAATAGTCCCCCAAGCTCACTTGCCCTCCTCTAGATCGGCAACTTCTACGATTATGTATGGTCTATTTATGGGGAATTCGGACACCCGGTCTGGATAACCGAGTTTGCCAGTACCTCTACGAACGACACGGTCGTCGCGGACTTCATGAGCCAAACCATTCGCTATTTGGATACGCTAGACTGGGTCGAAAAGGTACAGCTTCTGCGTTCTTGCAACAACAATCACGGTCTAACTTTGGGTGTTCGTTTTCGTGTATGTAGTATGCATGGTTTGGCGTATTTCGGGATGACGGACAGATGCATTATAGTGAGATTCTCTAGAGATCTCGCAAAGCATACAGCGTACTGAATTTTTCTTGGATTAGACATGCTTGACACTTCTGGGAAGTTGAACCAACTAGGAGAGATTTATCTGGCATGAACCTCTGCTCTGGTGTACCTTAGATATATGTACAATAAGTTGGGTGGTTAGCGACAAGAGTATATACCGTGGAAGGCCAGATGCCGTCCAGCGGCCAGCCCTTTTCACTTTCTCACTTTTTGTCTGTATTTTTTGTACTGTATGTTTACCTATAGAAAAACTCATGCTCACGCCGATCGGTCCTGCCCCAAGTCCAAGTTCCCACTCACCGCATGCACCTTTGACAAGTCCTTACACCGCGGCCTAGACGGCACACACAAAATGTCTCTATCAATCCCAGATGATGTATAGGGATAGAATGCATAATCGAGGGTCGTGACGCATGATACAACGTATACGTAAAGACAAAAATGGGAAATGGGATCCGAGAAGGGAAAAAAAAAAGACAAAAACAGCAGACAGTAGATCGTAAACACGGAGACAGAAACAGGGAAAGAGAAAAGTATGTACTAGAGACGAGAAAAACCGATGAAAAAACCGAGCAGTATGTATGTACGTATGTATGCATGTACTTAAACTTTCTGAGCAATCTCCGCCTCCTGCACTCGCGCCTTCTCCCCTGACGAATCCGAGTCGCTCCGTACGACGCCCGTTCCGATATGGGAGGTGCCCAAGTCGTTGTCCATAGCTACGATATTAGGTAGGTTAGATGGGTCACGCTATGTGGGCAGGCGCGAAGAGGTGAAGTGGAGTGGAGTGAACGCACCTTTTTGTGTCTTGCGCAAGTCGGCGTCGCGGTGCTCTTGCGTGACGGACCCGAAGATGACGTCCATCTCTTCGAGCGAGCGGCCCTTGGTCTCTGGGAGGAAGCTGCAGCGCGGAGAGTGCAAGAGCTGTCAGTGAGTGCCGGATCAAACCAGAATGGAGGGGGGAGGGGATACGTACAAGGAGAACACGGCCATTCCGAGGATGTTGATCGTAGCGAAGGTCATGAAGATTTTATATCCGAGGTTGGTCTGCATCGTCGGCGTGATCTTCGAAATCACAAAGTCTAAAATCATGAAACATAACACATTAGCGACTGAGCAAAGACACTTCCGAAACCAATTAAAAAAAACTCACTGAAGAGCCACTGAGTGCCCGACGCAAGCGACAACCCATAATGCCTCGTCCTCGTTGGGAAAATATCCGACACGTAAATCCACGGCACAGGCCCCCACCCAAACGAGTACCCGACAACATAAATATACAGGAGGGCGGCCATGGCCTTGCTAGCGGGCTGGACGATGTCCGAGGTGGGGTCGGGCGGGTGGGTCTTGAGGAGGGCGCCGATGATGAAGAAGAGGGTGCCCATCCAGAGGGAGGAGGTGAAGAGGGCGTACCGCCGCCCGATGGTCTCGATGCCGAAGAAGACGAAGATGGCGGTGGCGGCGACTTTGACGATGCCGTAGACGCCTGAGGCGAGGAGGGAGGCGGATGTTCCGGTGTATCCGATCTGTGTGTTGGAGTGGGGGGTTGGTTAGGGGTTAAGTGGTGAGGGTGAGGGTGAGTGGGTGGATGGGACGTACGGATTGGAAGATCTGTGGTGCATAGTATCCGACAGAGTTTTGGCCAGAGAACTGCTGGAACGTGCTGGAAACAACAGTAGATCAATACCGAATATGAGGAAAGAAAAGAGGGAGGGAGGGGAAAGGAACTCACAACATGGCAAAGGCAATGACGAAACGGATAAAGTTCCCCTTTCCGAAAAATGCCTCCTTCAGTCCCAGACCGACGCGCGCCTCCTTCTCCTCGACGATGGCGGCTTCGATTTCAGCAAGTTCCGCGCGGACATCGGGGTCATCTCGATGGGCGCGGCGGAGGAAGGCGAGGTTGGCGAGTGCTTCTTCGTTGCGGCCTTTTTGGGCGAGCCAGCGGGGGGATTCCTTGGTGAATATGAGTCCCACTATAGAGGAAGGATCAGGATGCAGAAAGGAGGGAGGAGGGAGAAGAGCAAGGTTCGTACAAGCCATGATTCCTCCTGGTACCAATTGGAGACCAAATGGTACTCTCCACACCATTGGACCCTCGGGTATGTGCTGTGCCACGCCATCTAATAATCAAAAATGTCAAGCTAAGCCACACAGCGCCTTATGAGACCAGTGGCACTCACAGTTGACAAAGTAACTCAACATGACACCGGTTGCGACAAAGATTTGGAACAGACCGGTGATACGACCACGAACGTCTCGGGGCGCGGACTCGGATACGTAGGCGGGGGCGACGGCAGAGATAGCGCCGATGCCGACACCGGCAACGACACGCCCACCGTAGATGTATCCCAGCCCACGTCCGTCGCCCGCAACAGTCTGCAAGATGGCGCCGAGACAGAAGACGAGGGCGAAGATCTCGAGTGTCCATTTACGACCGATTGCGGCTAGACGCGGATGAAGACGGACAGATCAGCAAGCTGTGACATTGCGCAAAAAGGGAAAGTCGGGATTGGTTGCTCACATGAAATCGGTGCGCTGCCAAGAGCACCGAAAAACGCACCACCCTGGAGGACGGCGACGACGTTGGAGCCGACGGCATCAGCGTGGGCCTTGGTTGCGTTTGCAAGGCCAAAGTTGTCCTTGAAGGCCTTTTGCGTGATCACACCACCCGCGACGCCCGTGTCGTAGCCGAAGAGCAGGATGCCCCAGTACGCGACGATTGCCAGGACTAGATATCAAGTTTGTTAGACGGTTTCAGTGCGTGGGGGGTCGCAGAAGCGGGTGGGAACGGCGTACAGTAGATGTGGATGTTCTTGAACATGCCCTGGGACGCCATGGCTGCGGGAAGGACTGGCGCTGGCGGTACGATGGCTTGGTGCTGGCGGTGGACGAGCAGCAGGGCAGCGCTGGTTCACATGGGCAGGGGGCGGGGAAGCCATCTTTTATGTAACTTTCGCGCTCCCTCCACTAGGCCCAGCGTTCACCCATCCCCGCACTCTCCGGCCCGCTGGCCCCGGCTCCCGCTGCCGGCCCGCCGCGCGCGCAGACGATGCCCTTCCACCACACCCTTCCTCTTGTGTCGATCACAGGCCTGTGCATCACACACATCTTCCTGCCAGTACTTGTTTCTTCGGCCAGCGGTTTCAGTCGAGCAAGCGTCTCGCGTCCAAGTACTAGTACTAGCTGTGTCTGTGCAGCTCCCGGTTTGGAAACTCCCCCCGAGACGCGCGGACTCAAATTTTCGAGTGAACCGCGTGCTCTTCTGCCCTTTCGGTCATCTTCATTTACTTCCCCTGCTGATGCTTGCCGGTGTAATTTCCATTTCATTCCCCGGCTCCCCAGTTCGAGGGCTCTCGAGACACCCCCTGGCATTCAAAATTTCTCCATTCGTTGCCCGAGCCTCGCTTAGTTGCCTCCGCGCCTCAGGACCCAACTAGGCGCACCTTGATAGGCATCTATTTCTGCCACATAGGTCGTTCGATCACTGTGCACACTGTGTCACAAGACCACTGAGATGGGAGTCACCTCCAAGCGACCTTCGCATACTTCGTATTCAGCTATTGCGCGGACCGTGGGCGGGCCTCAGCCGCCACAACGGGCAGCGTCCCAATTCTGCCATTCGAAGGCGTGTATCCCTGGGCTCGGCACTCTTGCTTCTCAGAAGTCTAGCTACCTTTCGTGCGCGTCTTCTTTCGTGCGCGTCTTCATCCGCCAAGGCTTCACTCTCGACCCCGACACACGCCAGCATAGTACTAGTACTAGCGGTACAGCGCATGAGCATTCGACTATTACCCCTGCCAACTTTCTACGGCGAGATCTCAGCTCTGTAAAAATTCATATTCTACACCGCCTTGACCCCGCATTGTACCTTAACGTTTAACCCCGATACAACAATCACACGAGGATCCCCTTTGGCAGGAACAGCGGAGAGGGACTACCGCAATCTATTTAATTAATTTCCCTCCGTACCTTTACGCTTAAATCACATTTTTTCGTCATCGTACAGCCATTTTCGACGATCCTCCCTCAAGCCACTTTCGCTACTTTCGCAGCTTAGCTTTCTTCATGGTGAAAATCCACATGGCAGTGCATCGCATCTGCAATAACGCTTTTATACGACAAAGGTAAAAACCTCCATCGCTTTTTTTCCCCTACGACCTCAGCAATTTAGACCAAGCCCTTCTGCGAGCTTATCCTACTTCAAACTCAAAACGCTGTCACTTATGGACTTATTACTCAAACTTGGCACGTCGACGCTCATAATGCATGAAGGTCCATTAATCCGTGGCACCGCACGACGATCTTTGCCCTCCTTTAGTTCAGAAGACTCTGGCTTCCTTGGTTGTACTTATCACATCCTAAAGTCTAAGAAGAAACGAACACACGAAGATCGATTTTACCTTGCGTCTACGCTCCCAAGCGTCTCCGGAGGCTGCAGGGCCGCCGGGCCACTCCTGGGCCGTAGCAGTGGATCTGAGCCTTGAAGACGATAGCCACCCTTCGCGGTGTGCGTCTTTTACTTCTGCATCGTCGTGCTGCGAGGCTTCGAGGTGATTGTAGGGCTGGAGGCTGGCCACGGGCCGTCTAGATAACATGGCTTTGGCGCGATGTTTCTCCGTGCGTGTGCTAGCGCAGCGATGCTTATGAGCCCAGGACTCGTGGTTGGTACGTGCCTCCGGAATCGCGTATGCCTCCATATTCCTCACTCCGTCACACATGCGCGTGCAATTCTGCGCTGCACATCCCCTCTCCCGAACCTGTGTACGCCTTAAACCTCTCGACCGCGACCTGGGGGGTTATGCAAAGAGGTGTGGAGTCTATTTTTATCTACTTCTGTAAGGATTTATTTATATACTGACGCTGCTACTTACACTGTCAAAGGAACTGGATGTGCCATCAGCACGGGAGAGATACCCACACGCTCGCTTGATGACACTTCGGATTTCTCCCTGTGCTACTGTGTAATCACTTGCGTGGGCTGGCGTGGCAGGCATCACCCGCTGGCGCTGATCCTGGCAGCGTGGCTCAGTGAGCCCCTAGGCCTTCGTACTGGGCCATCAGCTTTCTCCTTGCGCTGAGAGCATTACATGACTCTTCGAGGCGCTCTCACGTCCACTCGAGGCATTTTATTTAATCAACATCTAACTACTTGCTGCGTTTGCCCTCGGCATATCCAGGTCTTATAGGTCCATGCGCTGCAGCCTGTGAATGGACATCTATCATCGCGCGCGTGCGAACCACGGGCTTCTTTCGAATTTATCCATCACCCTCCCTGGCATGGCTGGCCAGCTTCTTTATATGTACTTGGGCATTCTCGCGTCTCCGGGTATTTCAGCCCGCACTGACTGAGGCAGCCATACACCACGCTGTATCCTCCACTTCTCGGCGATCCATCCTATAGGCCCGGCGTTAAGGGTATCTGGGATAGCTGGAGGAACCGCCTCGCATCTACGCGCGTCGTGTAACCGCCGTGTTTGAGAGACAACTGCGTGCGCCACCTAACCACCCCACACTCCATTCACACAGAGGACGATATGCCACCTATACATAAGTACGCCTCATGATCAAGGCGGAGTAGCGGAGTGGCGGCCACCGGCACCCTTTGCGCCCTTCGCATCTTGTCCTTCTTACCCCGCTCCAGTGCTGATTTGAACGCACACTGGAGCAGGGAGTCATTCGGGAGAGACGAGATCCTCGGTTCGGACCTCCTAGTAGAACTCGTACCGCCCAAATCTTGAGACGTATATCGGTCATGCTCTCGTCCAGCTGATGTCGACGATCATGACCGTGCTGTTATTCTGTTGTACTCGCAGGTGCAAGCAGCGGCTTATTTTTGAGCATGTAGGTTCCCAGAGAAAGGGAGGGGGGCGGACGATGTCTTCGTCATTGACTCGTTGCGCTTTGAGGCCCTTCTGAAGCTTGCAGCCGGGCATGATATGGGCTCCACATGATGATACCTTCTTCCGCTTGAAGACGGCTATCCATATAGGGAGCAAGCCATGCACCTTTTCCAAGTAGGTAAAAAAAAACAAGTATGATTGTCCCAACCGACCGACCGAAATAAAACCCACCCGACCGACCAAATGTGCGCGGTTAAGAACAATGCTGCAGGAGAAGAGGGATAGGAGCTACTACGCAGCGCCGCTCAAGGTAAAAAGCCTTGGACAAAGAAGGCGCGGCGAAGGTGAGTAATGCAATGAATCCGGAGGACCAGGACGACAACGTTGAAGATAATGATGATGATAGTGGTGATAATTGAGTGTAGCAAGTAGCAGGTTCATCCGGAGAGGAGGGAGTAATGTTCGACAGAAGAGGGTATGGTATTGGGGATGCGTGCGATTTATAATGATGATAAAGTCAAAAGTAGTAGTGACTAGTGCCTAGTGTTTGCCGCCCGATGTACCCAAAGAGTATATGTATGAGTGTCTGTCTAACCTATCCCTTGACTTACTTTTTGAGAAACGAAGATGAGAGGTGTTTGATTGGTGCGTGGTTGCCGGGGAGGAGGCTAGATGTGATTGGTTGTTGTGGATGTTTTACGGTGGATATAGCAAGGGCGGAGAGTGGTAATGGGGGCCGAGTTATATGGGATGATAAGATGCAGCCGAACGGACAGAGATAGCGAGCACAGAAAATAAAAGCAGAGCGAGCGAGGACGGTAGTTAACAGCAGCGAATCGACTACAGCCGGGGCTGTATCTTTTTATACGAGGGCCTTGACGAGCATGCCCTCGAGACGGCAGTACTCGGGCACAATCGCAGCGTACGTCATAAACGCATCGTTGTCCGAGTCTGCGACTTTGAGCAACCCCGCTTGGGCATCAACGTCGTCCGTCGGCAGCGCGGTGAGCGTCACCGCCGTCGGTGGGGAGGGCGTGCCGGGTGTGGGCGTGGGTACCTGGCTCAGTGCGCCATTGAGCAGCGTACTGACGCTCGACGAGGCGGTCAACGACGGGGTATTCAGCGCAGATGTGAGCGAGGGAGAGGAAGACGAAGTGGTTGTCCGCGTCCGGGGCTCCGACCCGAAGAGCGGTGAGTGGGGGTACGACGAGGTACCATTCCCGTTCCCCATCTTTTCATGCGCATCCTCCTCCAGCTCATCCTCGTCCTCCTCGTTGATTGCAGCCGCCGTCGGCGCAGACAGTGCCGACCGTGCATGGATCTGGGAATACGACGCCGTATTGCTCCGTATGATGGCAGACGCATCCGCAGCGGCGATTCCATTTGTCGAGATCCACCGTTTCCTCAACAGTGTACGGATTTCGTCCTCAAAGCTCTCCCGACGCTCTTCAGGTTTCGCTACACGCTTCCAGGCCCACCTAGCCATATACGCGCTGCCCAAGCACGCAGACTCCCTCGACGGCGTAGGCAACAGACCTCCCTTCTTCACAAGCGCCCCGTTCACTCCGTTCTTGTCAGCTGCGCTAGACGTCGACGGCGATGCAGAGGGGACAAACACCGGCGCGTTGAACACGTCGCTGAGGAGGCCAACCACAGACGGGAAATTGGCTGCAGACCCCACGGCCAGAATCCGTCGAGGAAGATGCGTCGCGTCATAAGGATCAAACGCGATCCCCAAACTTGACGCAATCGACCCCCGGGGCTTTCGTGAAGGCCGGGAAGGATAGAACAGCCCGCTGGATACCATGCGGGCGTACCGTACCCGGAAAGAAAGCAATTGGCTTTCCAGAAGGCACCTAATAAAAGCCCGAGATTAAGTAAACTGCGCACATTCGTTATTTCTGTGAAGGTGTGTGTTGCGTGTACATACCGAGGATTGGCACGGAGGTCCCGGAATTCATTCACCTTGACTCCGGTCTCGAACCTAAAGATCCCTTTGACGTGGGCGAAGGGGAAGCTTTCCCCTTGCAGAACCCAGAAACTGAATAGCTTATCGTCAAGACTGGGGTTATCATCCAATAACGTTAGCAAGCCATATGATTACTAAGGAGCTCAGTTGGGGGCTCCAAGCTCACCCAATGGAGCCACCTGGCGGCACGACCGAGACGAGACGATCGAATGCACTCCAGCTCTTCGTGTACATATCTCGTACCAAGGCCCGGGGCACGTCCGCGTTCCTGCGATGTATATTCAGTACGCCGATTCATATTAATATATCGGCAGAAGATCACTGACCTGCTAAGAAGCATAGCGATATACTTGCGCTTCTCTTGTGGATCTTGAGCCGGGTGAGGATATAGGTTGTACAGCCTGCTGGGTAGATAATGTGGCGCAGGGGTAAGGAGGACATCCATAGATCCAAAAGAGACGATCGCGTCAGTCGACGAAGGGCAGAGTGACAGGTAGACCGAAAGATGGTCAGACGAAAATGGTATCAAGAAAGCGTCTAGTGGTATAATAAAATAGAACCATCAGGATAAATGAAATCGCGCCGAGATAATGTTAGCCCACGAACCGTGATCAAATCCATATCGCTCGACGAAATATGGCGAGACGGTTCCAATCTTCTTGCCTCCAAATGATTCTACTTCGCCCAACATTTCCTTGAACCGCCGACCCTCCTCCTTGCTACCAGCCACAAGCTCCAGCACCTCCTCGTCCCACCCCGCACCACCCGCACTCCACATCCCAGTTCCCGACACCTCCGCCTCGGCCATAGGAGCCCACGCACCCATCAGCACGCTAGACAAGAACGTGCTAGCGAGTGATACCCGCGCAGTCCGCGCCCACGCGTCGGGATTTCCCTCCCGGACTTTCATCGCCTGGGCCGCAGTAAGCGCCAAGTGTGCCGAAGTACTCACGCGCGCGGCCATCGCGTCGGGACCGCCGAGGGCAGCTTCGAGGGCCTGCGATTGCGCGAGCGTAGACGTGTCTTGCGCCACGGGGGTATGGAGAAGCGAGAAAGCGGCTGCAGTAAGCTGAGTGCTCAGAGGTTCTGCAGGATTAAGGTTTGCCAAATACGAGAGCGACTCGGGCGTCCACCATACGGACGCGTTCTATATGATAGACCACATCGGGAGAGAAGATGTGGGTGGGATTGAATGAGTCTTAATAAGGCAGGTGGGGCGATCTGGATGTAGAGTGAAGGTGGAAGCCACGAACCTGTGCGCATCCTCCAATGGTTTTGATTCTGCCCAGATCGAACCTTTTGCGTATCCTCTCCATGAGCAGGTCTGCGGAGTAGAAAGACGCGACGGAGCTGAGTGAGCGGGAGCAAATAAAATCGAGGGAGCAAGCGCACCTAGAGCTTTGACCCACATCTCGACTGGCGTGGTATAAGCATCTCCAGGGGTCGTGAACATGCCACCGCGCGTCCTGATACAAAATCACCAAAAATTCGAGCAAGGGTAAGAGAATGGAGCTGACACGTCAACACGAGGTGCGAAAGCGCGACAAAACGTACTGGTACTCGATTAAATCGGTGTCAAAGTCGACGATTTCCGAGCCAATGACCGCCAAATCCTCGTCGACGATCGTGGCGCGGAGCTGCTCGGTGGAGAGCTCGAGCCCGAGGAAGTGGGGCGGCGTGGATGATTTTACGGGCATGGTGGGTGGGGCGCGTTGGGAGGGGCGGTAGCGCGAGTTGGCCTGCGCGCGGATGGCGAGCGAGCGGCGGCGGTGGTGGTGGTGTGGGAGGAAAGAGCAGGTGGCCGGGAAAGAAAGAAAAAGTGCATGGGACGCGGCTGGAAGAAGCAAGAGGGTTCTTGTTTGGCCGCTGGAGCCCCAGCCAACTCCAGGCGTTCCATCGTACTTTTACTCAACGCCGTATTTATTCGACCCTGTTTTTCGCGATTTTCACGCTCTCTTCCAAGGAATTCTTCTCGCTCGTGCAATAATGTTTCTGGCTCGCGCACGCACAGAATGAGCATTGCGAGTTACGCGGATTCCGAGTTCACGGAGGAGGGAGTACTAGTTGCGCCGGATGCATTGGCGCACTCTCATCATCTGACCTCTCACGCGAGGAATGGCCTGCAAGGATGAATGGCACGAGCACTTTTGCTGTACTGCCTTTACCTTGCAGGCGAATTCTATGCTGGGGACTGCATTGCAATTACGGTGACCCGGAAGAGCTCCGAGCAACTTCCATATCGGATATCAATAGGCGCATGGCGTAATGTTCGTGAAATCTCTTCAAATTATCCCACCCCAGGGCAATTTAGGAGCGGAATAACTATCAATGAGCCTACGGCCGTCTGTAGAGAATGCAATGTCGCAATTGCTGAGTTGGTGCCACGGCGTAATCACGCACCGGAGGTTTGAAAAGTGGTGCGTGTCTCGTAGTTTCAAAATATCACAAAATTGCTCAAACGACAGATTTTTTGGGCCTAGCAGGGCCTGGTCATTCATCAATAAGAGCTGGTAAGTACAGATTCGTATATTCGAATCAAGAGGATATTTAGCACTAGCGCTTGCCTCAGGTCTCAAGGCCCGAGCCGGTCAATATGAACCATATAAAAAGATACTGCGGGTCACCATTGGACCAGCATAGGCCGCCTTGGACTCTGGCAAACGCGCTTGCTGTCCGAGAACACACCCCAACTGTAATTCGGCGTAAGTCGACCCGCCTCTTATCCGTGATCATACAGTACTGGCGGCAGTTTTCGATCACATTCAATTGGCTTTCGAGGACTGTTCCTGGGTGCGCAGAGCTGTGCCGGACCTCATCTCATTTAGCCTTCGTGTCGCGCGCATTTTCAAGAGACTCGATGCCAACTGCCTCTCGATACTTCACACGGATATATATAGCCTAGCAACGCCGAAGACAGACCGTGCACTGCGTAGTAGACTTAGACGTGCGATGTTTGATTCGAGGGCATTTCGCCTAATTTTTCGCGATGACATAACTTTAAACGCAGGCCTTTCACAGAACTCACGATACTTATCGATTGGATCGCTCTCGTTACTTGGTATTCCGCCTCCGAATTCCAGTCGCCCTCATTAATTTATCTGCTATGAAACAAAATCTCAAGCGCGCGCGGCGGTATCGACAGACTCAAGATGACTCGCACAGGTACTCCACCCTAGCGACTAAAGTATATGGCGCACAGCCACACACGGGTTTACGGGAGTGGTGGACCGCTGCCCGAGAGGACTTGCACATTTACAGGCATATGGCTTGAACTTGGCATCTCCCCGAGCGGGGACAGCCAGGTCGCGCATCCCATGCAGACAGATATAAAGACCCGTTTCTTCTCGCTAGGCCGTCCAGTTCTTCGTCTACCCCAATGCCGCCCCCCACGAAAAGATCCTCCTTCGGCATCGCCGCTTTTGCAGCCTTGAACGTGTTGGCCGGAGTCGACGCTCAGAACGTTACCACCTATGCGCCCATCAGTGTAACCTGTCCCTCTGGAAGTTTCTTGCGACACGCCGGGACTCCCCAGAGCAACGACCAGGCACTTCACCCTGTGAATCTGTCTTGCAGAACATACCCGCGGGGCACCTCATTACTCACCTTCTGCGCATGCTAACAGGACGAAGCCACCTATGTGAACTCTCGCAAGCAACTCGTCCAGTCTGCCCTCGTCAACTGGCTGGGAGACAAAGCAAGCACCGTGTACGGCGGCAACCTCGCCTCGCTCTCAGCTGATCAACTCCCGAACCTTGCTATATCACTGTCGGGTGGCAATTTCCGCGCCGCCTTGTTCAACGCTGCCGCGCTTCACGCGTTTGACTCTAGGAATAGTACGAGCGTGAGCAAGGGCCTAGGCGGCTTGCTTCAGGCATCGACGTACATGTCTGCCTTGTCTGGGTACGCCTTCGTTCTTATCCACAGCTGTCCCACATATCCACACTGATTGGGGTCGCCATCTCATCGAAAAAAAGTGGCTCGTACACGCTCACTAGTCTGATGTTCAATGAGTTCCCCACCCTGCCGGACCTCGTATTCGGGAACAATGCCACCGGCGTGTCAGGATGGCAGCTCGAACAGAGTTTGCTCTCACCGGGACCATCCGGGGCGTATTCCCAGGCATTTTTTGGTCACTTGTATGAGGACTTGGGAGCGAAAAGAGCTGCGGGGAACTTTCCTGTGACATTTTGTGATTTATGGGGTCGAGCGGTAAGCTTCGATGTGTCCCATAAATACTTGGGTTGGGATAAGTCCTAACTCCGCTTGTACAGCTCGCGTATCACTTCTTCCCGGGCACTAGCACCCCTGACGCATTCACGCTGAACACGACGGCGGGCAATCATGCAGCCGGTTTAGCTTACTCTTCGGCTGTTAACCTGTATGTCTCCATCCTCTTTCGTGCTTGGCTAATGTCTGATGAGAGACCTTAGCAATACATGGAAGAACCATACCATGCCTTTCCCTATATTCATCGCCAATGTCAACTCCCCCAACGGCAAAGGCACCCCTTTCGGCTCTCCCAACAACCTTCCACTCTCAAACGTTGTTTATGAAATAACTCCCCTTGAGTGAGTTAACTCATACGCTGCCCATCTTTTGTCAGATAGTAACCAAACCGTTACATTAGATTTGGTTCATACGAACCTGAACTCGCCTCGTTCATCCCAATGCAATACCTCGGCTCGACTCTCCAAGCCGGCACCCCAACCTCATGCGTTAACAGCTTCGACAATGTCGGCCTCATGATCGGCACCTCCTCCTGCGACTTCCACATCTTCAACATCACCAACGACCCCGCGTGGGTGAGCCCCCAGGGCTTTGCGCCTCTCCTGTCACAGATCACCACTTTGTTCGGAGCCTACCAGCCTGGGCAGGCACTGGATGTGGCGAGCGTACCGAATCCGTTCTTGGGTGTCAACGTGGGTGTATATCAGGACGCGAATGAGACGGCACTGAGCTTGTTGGATGGATCGATGGACGTGGAAAACGATCCCATTTTGCCGCTGTTGGTGAAGAAGAGGGGGGTGGATGTCATTGTCGTCCTCGATTCGGTGAGTTTGCCCTGGAGCTACTTTTTACTCAACCATGGATGTTTGACATGAATATCGCTTCTCGGTAGTCTGGAGAGACGAGTGAGCTCAAACCGGATGGACTCTCGCTGTTAGCGACACGGGAAAAGGCAGCCCTGTTGCCTCCCGGCACAATCAATTTCCCTACGCCGTTTCCGAATACCACAGCCCAATTTGTCAGCTTGGGGTTGAACGCTCGCCCGGTATTCTTTGGCTGCGATGGTGCTCCAAACGCCAATGATGCATTCCCGTACGCTCTCTCGCACAATCATGCCAAGATTTGGTTCTCTTTTTGACTCATCCTTTTCTGGTGCAGACTTTTGGTGTACATCCCCAACAACGATCCAACCGGCATCACCAACATTACCACATCGACTCTCCAAATCTCTGTCGCGAACCAGACTCAGATCTTCGACAACGGCTACCTCCTCGCCTCGCGGGGCTACGCCGGCATCAACAACACCGACCTCGCGCAGATCGACGACCAGTGGGGTACGTGCGTCGCGTGCGCCGTGATGGAGCGCGCGAGGGCGAGACAGGGCGTGTCGAGGACGAGCGCGTGCGATGCGTGTTTTACGAGGTATTGTTTTACGGCACAGAATTTGACGGCGGGCGTTGCGCACTCGAGGTCGGACCAAGGGAGGGTGAGCATAGGAGGGTCGGTAATGAGTGGTGCGTTGGCTGGGATTTTGGTTGTGGTATTTGCGATACTCGTTTGAGAGCCTGAGATATTGGACTTTCCGGTAGGGCGTTTGTGCGAAAGGCTTTTTATCTATTCATTGTACTTATCTCTCCAGCAAGCTCTGATCTTTATGGTTTATGTTCGATCTGTGGTCCGGATAATTATGAATGCACAAACGGAGAAGACAAGGGCGGCGGTGATAAGGGTAGCAGGCAGTTGAGTGCTCACGGGGGTACTGAACAATGGAGCACCCATAGCTAGTTTTAGCTCGTATGCCATGATAAACTACTAGCTGGAGGCATAGTCAAGCCCTTTCGGCGCAGCTCACTCCGGCTTGCTTGCATGAGCCATTAATTTTGGAGCAAGTAATTATGTACACTATGCCCAAGCTCAACCCTTCATAGTACCCCACATTGGACACAGAAATTTCCTGAGTGAGGAATCTTCACTAGAGAGTTGGAGTGGTGGGTTGCCAGAAAAAGGACAGCAGATGCAATAAAAAAAGGCTAGCCTGGAGTGATGTCCAATCCTGAAAAGCCAAAAAATTTCCAGAAATTTGGCAATGTCCAAGGACTAAATTTAGAAAATTGGCTACTAATGTTATGTGCCCTAGAGATGAAATTTGCCTTTATTTGGTGCCAATTTTTTCATTTTTGGATCAAACATATATCAGGGCTTTCAAGAGCCCTACTAGGCTACCCTCATTCTTTACCTATTTCTCAATTTTCATTTTTCACAGCTGAAGTTTTGCTCAGTGACATCTGAGCTCATGTCAGTCCTCAAATAGACCCTGCTAGTACTATTTTGCTGAGGTTTCCTGGCAAGTGTTGAAAATAAATAATGCTCATCAGGCCAAATCAAAAAGCATGTACAATGATTTCTCTGCAGCTTTAATCTGCATGTGAGCTCCCCAGGTAAAGTTGTGTATTTATACAAAAAAAAACAGGTTACAAAGCACCACCAGATATTGATTTGGGCATATAAGCTAGGAGATAGGACTGAGATTATCAACCTGATCCAATTTTACAACACACAAGACCTACCCATATAGTTATTCAGTACAACCTGTTGCAATGCTGCCATGCTTGCTGGAGTGTCATATTGTAACGGTAGGGTGATCAGCTCACTGGCTGACAAGAATATGTGGTGGATGAAGGGCGAAGACTGAAGCTGGATGGTGAAATGGAATATAAGATCGTCGGCGATGGGGTCGGCGGAGATCACTCGGATGATAGGAGCGAAGACGGAAGAGGAGTCACTACTCAAAGCGAGTAGATCAGTCAAGGTGAGAGTCAGTGGAAGAGCTATGATTGCGATGGGGGAGAATACAAGAGGCTGCTTGGGGGAAATCCCTCCGAGCAGCCCTCCTTCTTATATACATGTGTGAGGAGTTATTATTAGTATCTACTGTATCTGTCCACCCCCTCCTTGCGCTGTTCTTCCACTACTCCTGGAATGATCTCCTTGCAGCATAATCTCTTCGCGGAACAATCCTTTCTTGGATTGTGGAGTGGGAACCTTAGTTCTCGGACTGATGTAGGGATCCATCCTTTTCCGGATACTTCCAATCTAAGGTTCATCCGAATCCAATAAATATTCTTATTCACACGAGTGGAGTGGGAATTCCTAAGGATATCTCTTCCTATCATGTCTTCGGGTTCCTGTTACTGTATTCCTTGTATAACCGGAGAGGCGGAGAGTTATTGAATTGGCGGAAGCAATCATCATATGCTTATGTTATGCATTAGCGTAACACATATAACCCAGGATTGCCCTGAAAGGCTTCCAAAATGGCCACTCCTACATGCTCTGCAGTATTTGACTGAATGTAGTGCTCTGCTGAAGCTGTGATTTGTGGTGTCTGTATCTGATAA
This sequence comes from Botryobasidium botryosum FD-172 SS1, assembly GCA_000697705.1. Classification (NCBI taxonomy): domain Eukaryota; kingdom Fungi; phylum Basidiomycota; class Agaricomycetes; order Cantharellales; family Botryobasidiaceae; genus Botryobasidium; species Botryobasidium botryosum. Next base: position 1,833 of record KL198064.1, on the reverse strand, counting down.
GGCTGCAGCCAGAAGGCACTTGCAGCAATTATGACTGCAGCTTGAGGCAAGATGAGAAGTCTGAATGGGGAGAATGGTATGCACATACCACAGCCCACACTAAGAATTTGCAGTGGAGGAGGCATAGAATGGAGCTGGACAATGCATATATCAGCTGATATACTTCATAGGAGCATAGGTGACACAGACAGAAGAGGCAATTAGGGGATTCATTGCTTCTACAAAAGTATTAGCAGCAGAGACCTGAAATGGGAAATAAAATTCAATGTAAAATCAGTGTATAAGAAATATGCAGTACTATCAAAATATAGAAGGTTACTAGCTGTTTGGACATTGGAGCAAATGATGGTGTGAGTATCACATCATAATATGGAAGCAGACATACAAGAGACTCACATACTGTTGAGCACATGATGCATGGTGATGAGCACAGTGCAGCAGACAAGTATACAGCAGGCACAAGCCACTCACTTCCTGTTCATCACAGAATGCATGGTGGTGAGTGCAATGCAGCAGACATGATGAAGAAGGTATAAGGAACTCACCTCCTATTGAGTATAGATGCATGGTGGTGAGCACAGTGCAGCAGACATTGTGTGGCAGGCACTAGCTACTTACAAACTGTTAAGATGGTGATGAGCACAATGCAGTAGATAAGGTGAGGAAAGTACAAGGCACCCACTTCCTATTGGGCACAGAATGCATGATGCTGAGCACAGTGCAGCAGGCAAGTGTGAGGCAGCATAATCCACTCACAAGCTGTTGAGCACAGAATAAATGATGGTGAGCACAGTGCAGCAGACAAGTGTGAGGCAGGGGCAAGCCACTCACATACTGTTGAGCACAGAATGCATGGTGGTTACTAGTTGGCACAATGTAGCAGAAAAGTGTGAAGCAGGCACAAGCCACTCACTCTCTGTTACACACAAAATACATAGTGGTGAGTGATGCCACAGACAAATGTGAAGCAAACACAAGCTGCTCACTTTCTATTAGCATAAGGCACATGGTGGTAAGCATAATAAACAGACAAATATGAAACAGGCATAGACACCCACTGCCTATTGAGCACAGAACACATAGTGGTGAGCATCATGCCACAGGCAAGTGGGGAGGAAGCACAAGCTGCTTACTTCCTATTGAGCACAGAGTGCATGGTGGTCAACACAGTACTACAGATAAGTGTAAGGCAAGCAAAAGGTACTTACACTCTGTTGAGCACAAAGTGCATAGTGGTGAGCACAGTGTAGCAGTGTCAGGACTTCATCCTGAACATCTCCGCATTCCGTAGAATGACTCTGGACTCGTTCCGTTCCTATTCATTCTTTCCGTCTCCGTTCCTATTTCCATTCCGTTTCCTTTCCATCTCCGCCTATGCGGAACTCATAGGATTACATGTACTCACTTAGGACTTCTTCCCTCTTCACCGGATTGATCCCCGAGGCTCTCCTCGTGGTTCCCTTCCTTTTCCGTACCTTCCATTTAGTCTCCGTGTATATATACATTGCGCGTGAGGACTCCATTTCCTCCGACCAGAAACTCACCTTCAACGCGCACGTCGTGAACATCCTTAAGAAGGCCAACAACAACATGGCCCCCCTCTTCGTCATCAAGCGCCTTAGCGGAGGAGTCTCCGCCGCCGCCGCGCTGCGCTTCTACCTCGGCGCCATTCGCCCCATCCTCACCTACTCGGCCCCCACTTGGTGGACCGACAAAGCCGCTCACGGAGATAAGCTAAACTCCTACCAGTACAGGCTCCTGAACAGGTGCCTAGGCACTTTCCGCAACACCCGCACANGGGTCACGCTCGCCATGGCAGGGGTACCCCCCCTC
>KL198063.1:284382-313997 GCA_000697705.1 Botryobasidium botryosum FD-172 SS1 | reverse complement strand
TTTAGCAGGATCGCACCGCGATACGTACGCAGCCGCTTGTTTATTGAACCCCTTGCTGGCGAGATGGTTAACGAAACACCAACACCAACACCAACACCAACACCAACACCAACACCAACACCAACACCAACACCAACACCAACACCAACACCAACACCAACACCAACACCAACACCAACAACATCATGCCGAGAGCGGGTCATTAAATACATGAGAGTAAAATCGGACAGTAACATGGGCAATTAGAAATCATCGAGACAAGAGGGGACAGCAGAGAAGGAAGCTGGCACAGTTGTGGCAGCGGCCGCCGGATCCACAAACATAGGAGGTATTGTACGAACGCCCACCCGCGATCTTGAGGAGATAGCTGCCTACAATGCCGTACAGTTCCACATCCACCTTGAGGAGATTGTTGACGTATCTGAAAAGCAAGAGTGTCGTTCAAAATATTGAAAGCAATTGAGAATTTGCTCGAGTCTCTAGTCCACCATGCTCCGCTAACTTGAGCTCGAGGTCAGCATCGAACGCCTTGGAAGAATGATCCTCCTTTGGCAATGCCTTTTTGGACTTGAGCTGAGCAGTGCTCCGCAGCTGGCCTTCCCCCGGCCACAGCCGCAGGTGCGGCCGGTGTTGTATGGTGCGTCAATGGGGGTCCCATCGTCGTCGAAAAAATCGGTGTCGTCGTTTGCAACACCGGAGTTGGCCCTGGCGCAGAGTCTAGGTCAAAACAATGAGCAAGCTCCCCAAGTGGTCTTGACGTACCCAGCGATGAAGCGAGCCTTGAACATTGGAACAGATGCCATCGACTTCCTTGAGAATTTTGTTGAGGGTGTGTGTTTGCCACGATGAACTTGAGTGCTTCGTTGGTTGGGCCATCCTCCTTGATGCGGGTCTGGCAGAGGCTGGGAGTTTACCACGGCGGGCGCTCAAAAAACTGAGTAGCACTACTTACCTGAGCTTGAGTAATCAAAAGTTCCATATACGAGTGGTGAGTTGGATCAACAATGATTAATGAGGTCCCGGGCGATGCATCTCACCTGGGTCACCGGAAGTAAAGCCACACGCACGAGCGGTGTTGAAAAAGCTGTGCACCTTTTGGTTGCCGCCGACCGGTGACTTTCCAATTCGTTGTCGTGTAAGTCTTGAAGTTAGCGATGTACATTCACTGTGATTCAATCTTGGCGGCGAGGGCCTCAACTTGGTGCTGTGTGGACAGAGTACACCCGAGTGCAATGACGCGAGCGACGGGAACTGGAAATTGGAGTTCGTTTCCTGCCTATGGTAGAGGGATAAGCAAAAAAGGTGTTGGTTAATGTGTGTGCACGTACCTTTCTGAGCGCATGAAGCGCCTTCTTTGAGTCGGGTGGCAACAAGAGCTCGGTGGCAAGTGTGTCGATGAATTCGGCTGTGACGGTGCGAGCGGGTGGGATAGGAGCAACTGCGTTGGGGTGACTTGAGGATGTGTCCTGGAAACCTAGCTGTTCCGGAGATGTTGTCGAGAAAACCTGATGAAAATGGGAGGGTGGAGCCAGGTTCGGAAGCAAAAACCGAGGCTGCGTCAGTGACAAGTGCCTCCAGCACGTCAGCGCGTCAGCCTCAATCCATCATTCAACGCAAACTCAACGCTGAACAACAGTCAGCTTGACGTCCATCCACACACTTGACAAAGGCAGAACCAGAACGTATTGCGACTCTGTGGCCCATTTTTTGGTAGGGCAGATGCGCTTGGAATCTGTATGTCCAAATCTCTCGCGCACCTCATATTTATACGCGGGAATCTGATCACTTCTACAGCTTCTAGCTATCACGCTGCAAAACACCATAGCTACTCAACACTCATACGGCAATGCGCCCTTTGATTTCGAGGAGTCCCGAGGCACCAGCGCCGGCCCTACTCGCGATGCCCTTCCCCCGCCCCTCCCGCTCCCCCAACGGCGGTATCGGAGCTGGTCTCATCTTCCAGAACTCTCCATGCCGAGTGCGCCGCCCCCGCCAAAGTTCCTCGTGAGAGCCCACTAATCGTGCGATGATATGCTCTCTTTCTCTGCATACGCACACACTCCCGTAGCCACTCCATCCCCTCCTAACTTCCCATTGTGCGCTGTCACTCCTTTGATTTCTGCGCTAGACCACCCATCCCCTCGAAAATCATCTGCATCGCCTCACATTGTTTTTCACTTATTCCTTACAGGAAAGATAATTCCCCTGCATCACTATTTCTTTCTTCGGGTCGACATCGTCGTTATCTCTTTTCTCTACTCCGGGCATGCAGCTCATATGCCTGATTTATGTCTCTCGCTCACATGCTTTGAAGTCTCTTCCTTGCATTCTTTTTCTTTTGGCAATCCACTTCTGCACCCATTGGACGCAGCAAAATGACAGAAATGGCCTTTTACCTGTGCGTCCAGTGTGTCTTTCAATACCAAAGCCTTCAAAGAACACCCTCGTGCGCCTCCCGTTTGGAGGTCATAGGTATATACGCTGATGAGACGAATATGTTCAATACGCTGAAATCCTTAGATTGGCTGCGTAAGTTTTGCTCGCGATTTGCGTCTAAAATTTCAAGCTCAAGGATTGATCCCACAAAAAGTAAATCCTGGATATGAAGATTCTTAAATCCGTTCGCCTCAAGATTTCACATCTCAGCTCGCGACGTAAATTAAGGGAGCACCGTTCCGAGTTTATTAGCATGATTTGGGGCAAAAAATCTGGAGCAAACAGGCCCCAGATATATCACTGTTCAAACTCATGAATCCCAGATAGACCTTCCAGCCGTGTACCAGACTTCCGATACTATGCTAAAATGAAAGAGACGGGAAAAGGGAAAAGGGAAGGGAGGGGGAATGGAAAAGCCTCAAGGCGCATCTCCGAATTGGCTCTTCAAGTGGAGGAAGAGGACTCAGGGGTGATGAATCCCTGCGCACGAGTCTTTCCTATGGACGAGGCATGCGCAGAGGCACAAGAATATGAGATGCGCTGAGGAATTTGGCAAATTTTTCCTGTGTATCATAAGAGCGGAAACGGCGCAAGACCTCGATGTAGAGGGATATCTGGGGAGGACGATTGTGATTGGGGAGGGGAGGGGAAATTGGAATACATGAGTCGACCTCTCAGGAATTTTGTCTTCATCGTCTTGTTTGTGATGAGGGAGCATGGAGGCGAATGACCTAGCGATGGCGCATTCGTTGATGATGTGGTCTGCAGTGGCATTGGCGGCCCTGCACTTACACAGGAACCACCTGCATACCGACGAGAGACATTGACAGGGGCATGGTCCAAAAGGAACCATACGAGATGGGCGGATGTGGACAGGCGTGTACACATCACAAGAATCGGCCACCGTTTAAAAGTGACAGAGGATAAGGTGTTATCGTGATGATCGTTGAGATATTGAATTCCTTCAACTTGTGAAGATAAGATTTGGATACATAGTTGATATAGCACTAGTGTACGGCCTATCTCCGCATGTCTTTCAGTCCCGATTTTACACCACTAGTATTGTCAAATGATGCCGTCGTTGGGCGAGTAGGGGGTTTCCTTTTCCTCCCCCCCTTTCCTTGAGGTGACGGTGAGGCGATCATAGAATGTGTTCGCTTTCCTCCCCCTGGGTGGCACCCCACGTCGTCGTCGTCATCCTCGCCCTCAATATCTTCAAGGGCCTTTTGAAAATCTTCGCCTGAGCCTGTATCCATGTCAAAGTTGCCTGACGCGTCATCATTGGGATTTGCAGGAGGTGAGCCACCAAGGGGCGTACTTCCCTTGGCCTGCTGTGATGCTGAAAAGCAGTGAGAAGCAATAAAATCAAAAGGGGAAGGGTGAAGTTTCTTACGTATCCCACTAGGTGATGGGCTTGCTGACGGGGAGGCGGAATAAGATGCCGCTTTCGAGCGTGATGTTGAGCTGGCATTGTCCACAGGAGGTGTGGCCTTTGTCGCTTTCGAGCGCGATGTCGAGCTGGCGTTGTCCGCAGGAGGTGTGGCCTTTGTTGCTTTCGAGCGCGATGTCGAGCTGGTGTTGTCCGCAGGAGGTGTGGCCTTCGTCGCTTCCTTTGCATTTTTTGCTTTAGATTTTGCAGGCCCAGGCGCAGAAGGCAATGAAGTCTGTTGCTTATCAGGTGCAGCGTCGTCATCAACATCGGCGTTGTGGTGATTCATAGAGCCAGTAAGTAGCTCTTGAAACTCTGAGAGGCAGTGTGTTAGACTTCGCAAGACGCCGTACTAAATGTGTAAAAACTCTTGCTTTTGGTATTGAGGAACCCAGACAGCATCTGCTCCTTCCCCAAGGCGTGGCTGTTCATGATCATGTCTGTACTGCCCGTTAAGAGCGTCTTGTAGACAAACACGTTTTCTTTTTGGCCAAATCTGCAAAGTCGGCCGTTTATCTGTCGCTCTTCTGCGCTACTCCATGTCTGCTCCTAAATTTCGACCCAAGGCACAAAGGTGAGCGTTACACAAGCGGCTTAGATTAATTTCAACATACCAGGTAAATTAAAATGCAAGCCCTGGATACATTGAGACCCGCGCCCCCGATTGCCGATATTATGAGGATCCATGAATCATGCCCATCATCCGATTTGTGAGGTCCCTCCTCGTCGAATTGTCGAAGGAGAGCGTCACGCTTGTTTTGAGGGGTCTGGCCTGTAAAAGATGCGGCATAGAACCCGTGGTGTGCGAGCATCTAGTGACCAGTGGATCAGATGTCATTTGATTGGCCGACGGTTGAGATAAAGCAGCATATGATCACGGTCTACTTACTCGCATGAAGATTGGAACATAGGATGTGTAGGCAATGTAAATAACGATCTTTGTTGGTCTTTTGTGACCAATGAGCGGTGGCCCCATCGAAGATGTTTGATGGTGCTCAGGTAGTGATGCGCTCATTTGTTGAGAAGATTGTGATGGGGAAGATGGGGGGGGAGAAGATGGTATAGGAGGCACCTTGCCGGAAGGAGGAATCTGGGTGAATGAACTCCACTGCGGCGGGGGGGGAACACTCAACGACTGCTGAGATGAAGGTGGCGGCCGTGAAGGCGTTGATGGCTCCGAAGAGTGCAGCTGCTGAGAAGGCAGGGTGGACACAGGAGATGACAGCCCGAGTGGAGAAGACTGTTGCTGTGGGGACTGTGGCGACGAGTGTGGATTATCCTTGAGTGTGGGTGGATATGAATATGGTGGAAATGAAGGCAAATGGGGCAGCTGAGTGCCCTGCTGGTGCTGCGCGCTCAAAGCCGAGGTTTCTAGATCAGGCACCTCGGAAGGCCGGAACCAGCTGCTATATTCGACTCTCTCTTCTTCTTTGACTACCTCCCAGGCCCGTACCAGGTCCTGCTGCGAAGGCGTTGGCTTTGCTCTGCCAGTATCCTCATGAAACTGCAAGATTGTTCGCAGCCTCTCCTCGGGCGTCATGGCCAAGGGTGACTTCGCACCGGGCTCCACATAGTGGCCAATGTGATGGCTGATAATCTCCAGAGCGGCATTGAATTTGGTAGAAGGCGATGCTTTGTACTCCTCGAGGGTAAAGCTGGAGTTCTCGAGAAGGTTGGCAGGCTTTCCGCAGTGCAGCGTCGCCATTCTGTATTCCGTAAAAAAGCTCTGAGACCCAAGAAATGGTTTTGATCAGTGCTCTGCACCTTTTCTTCACGGTTATCCAGCGCACCTCTTTGCTGTAAACCCTCGTTTGGGCTTCCTGGCTAGGTGACAGATCGCGAGGTCATTTGCCTTGAGTCGTCAAATGGAAATCACAAAGAATGCTTACGTCTCGATCAGATCTTCGGCCAGGCTGTCCAGTACCTCTCCTTCGAATTGGCTGAGCGGCAGATACTGTATGCTGGTGAACATGGGGAGTGGTGGTAATATTGGGAGTCCATATGGATCCTTGCTCCGCAAAGTTCGGCAGATGATATGCGGCCAAAGCTTCTGGCTAATTCGCTGGAGGGCCTCGATATTTTGGATGAAGGTTTGACTTATCTCTGGCCCTTCAACTGCTGCATCGCCCTTTTTCTTCAATGCAGTCAGGATACTTTGGTTATCTGAGGGACTTTCCTTGCTGTCCGCCTTGGCTTTTCTAATCAACCTCCTCACTTCCTTGTGCTCCTCCGCACCTTCCTCGTACCGGAACCCATCGATATGGAGTATGCTCGCCTGCGAAACTAGGTCCTTGACAGAGGCGAAGTCAATTGGTCAAAACACCCAGTGACTGAATAGCGATGTGAATGCGAACCGTGCTCCCTGTAAAGACGGGCGTCGCAGACATGCCTATGCAGGCGTGTCCTCGATCTGCTAGAGCCATAATACTTCGGCCTTCTGGCCCCAGGTTACGGAGAGTGTGACTCTCATCTACCGCAACGACGGCATATTCCAGATTGTACAGCGACTTGGGATTCTGCAGGTCTCCTGGGTGGGTGCGGTTCCAAATCGCTTTCTTGAATTTTTGCTTGTTCTTTATCATGCAAGCATTATGCTCTCGCTTGACAGCCTATGTAATTTGCAATGTTAGCAAAAATCATCCTGGCTTGAACCCGTGGGTACTCGCCGCTCCGGTAATCAATAAAATTCGACGACCAAGCTCTGTCTGGGCAGTCGACCATGAACGCCCAGGCGCAATCCACCAGTCCAATCTTTCCTTGGTGGTTGGGTCGTATATTATCGAGTCCGTGCCAGGTGCAAGGAATCGACGGCTCTCCGCGTTCCACTGCTCCACGAGGTTTTTATTGGCGATGACGACAAATGGCATCTTCCATAGCTCTTTACCAGATGGTTTCCCAAATATTGACAATCCAACTACGTTCAAAACAGATGCATTGATCACTCAAAGCGCTGCCGGTGTGTGAGGTATACCCAGACTAGGAAGGAAGCTTACCGATGGGAGGAAGTGGCTTCTCTTGTCTTGAAAGCTCAAAATAGTGCATCAGAGTCGAGAAGAAGGCTAGGGTGAGTGCTGTCTTCCCAAGACCAACTTCATCGGCGATGAGAGTGGACAGGGTGCTATGGATGGATTTGGGATCGCTCCCGGGGGGGAGCCCAGCATGCCAGGTCCTTTTCACCAAGGCAGCAAGCGCCTGGAGCTGATGGAGCCGCAAGCGAATAAGAGAATAGCCCTGTGGAAGCTGCATGCCGATCCGCTCTTCGGGATAGAATTCGCGATAAGTCCTATGGGGCCCACGGGGGTCGGGGCGGTTCTGCGGTACAGTGTAACGCCCCTTGTTTTCCTGAAGCCATTGGGAGAGGGCTTCTGTCGTTGTCGCCTGCAGAATGTCGTCAAAATCTCCCTTGCCCTCTACAACTCTCCAAAAGGGCACTCTCCCGGACTCGTCAAATCCCAGGTATCGATAGAGTTCGGGTTTGAACCAAGCTGAAAAGTCATCCACACCTATGTCCTCGCCATCGGAGAAGAGGGCAGGGCCTGGCGGCAAAGGAGGTGTAAAGTCTTCGTATGCCGAAGGGGTGCGGCTGAATGCATCGAACCACTCTAATGCAGCTTGTTCGATTTGGGCCGCTGTCCACAGCGTATCTCGACCTTTTAAGATAGATATGTCAATCTTTCAAGATGATATCTTGTACGGGGCAGGGGTGCAACAAACCATTCTGGGCCATGAGATTTGGACCCTTGTCCAGGAAGGCCTTCAAGGAGCGCTCCATACCCAAGTAATCCTCGTTCTCGGCGTCTCCGTCGAGGGCGTAGAACCTTTTGAGCTTGGCCAGCGTACTCGACGCCTTCCGGAAGCTCGCTGGCGTCCTTGCGCTCTCAAGATCTTCGAGGAAACAGATAAGGCGTGAGCAAAGGAAGGCTTCCCAGTGTTTATTGCTTCTCACCTGCAAGCTCAGCCCCGAAAGCTGAGATAGCTTTTTCCCTCTTTGTGTGACGACGCTTTGTGGCATCTCGCTGTCTGTGCCAGAGTCGGTAGTGGGCATGTTCACCAAACCTGGTGAATTCGGCTTTGACGTTCGACGTCTGGCCAAGGAAAACTTCCTCTCCAAATAGGTGTTCGGCTATCGCACCAGAGACAGTACTATTGTATTCGCCGGCGGTAACGGCCTGATGGGAAAGAGGAACAGGTTAGCAATGGGCGGGGCTATATGGCGTAGAGATTACAAACAACTCTGCCTGCTGCGATCCACACTTGCAGGTAGGTCGCATCCATGTCGTTCATCACCGTCATGATGGCCTCATCAACGTTTCCTGGCTGCTTGAAGTGGGCCGTGAGAGTGTCTCGATAGGAGGCATACCCTGGTATGTTGCTAAGGCGCGCCTTTCTGGTGATCTTGGGCTCGTTCTTCACTTGATCATAAAACGTTGCGATACTCGAGAGGATTTCCTTGTCAAGAGGATCCCCTTTGGGATCGCGGTAGTCGGGATCTAAAAAGTTCTTTTCCGTAAGCCCAGAGATGGCCTGAAACGAATTGTTTGACCATGGGTAGCCCGGATGGAGCTCTCCAGGAATCAAGAAAAGGTTGGTGTAAGATGGCGTCGCTGTGGCAGGAGATGAGGCACCCCCCGACTGGGTGGCTTTCCCATCAGATTTCCCGTCGGGTTTCCCGCTGGCTTTCGCGGTGTTTTTACGCGCCATGTAGATATTTCAAGGAGTCTAGGTGTGGTGCAGTTGGCGAAAGGGCAGGAAGAAGCGGGGTAAGGCTCAAGCTCGAGCTACGAGCTGATTTTATACGTGGAAAGGCCCCGCTATAGCTAGCCATTTTGACGCATTCGCCTGAGCCCAAAACGGAGATCAAGTGGAATTGCTCATCTTTCCGGAGAAACAGGCAAGGGCAGCACAGGCGTAGATGATGGTAGCTCATCTCACTCTGCCCAGCTTCCCAGGTTTCCAGCGTTCTCAGCTCAGATAGCTGAGATTAACTATATCCCCAAGAAGCGGGGTTTCTGTACCCGAGCACGAAGCACCATATGCATTTGCTTCCAATGGCCATTCACTCATAGATCATCTATCTTAGAAGGTATGCCTCAGCCCTGGAGTTAGCATGTACGTGTTAGTTCACCTTTTTAAGCGACTTTTTTCGTGTTCGAATTATCAAATCTTCGGAAGAATCATGTAGAATCCGACAAGATCGATGTAAGCGAAGTTGGGAAGGGGTAAGCGAGTCAACAGAGCTGCAGGCGCCGATGATGCCTTTCATTCGAGCAGGGCTGCCGCGCGACTACGCTTTGAAGCACCCAAATTGCTCATTTGACCACTGTCTTCTTTTCACTCCGCATCTACTCTCACTCTTTCAAAAGCATTCCCTTCCAAGTCCAGCCGATGGGGTGTGTTTACTCCGCACCATGCCGGTCTTACCAGGGAATTTTAGGCCGGTGAAACGACCTTCAACCGCAAATGTTATCTCGGCGGATAATGGCGTGCCCCCCGAGTGCGGAGCGGCCGCCGTTTGCAAGAGGCCTCGGGGCTGGTGAGAGGTGGTGCTAGGATATAGGCAATCAGTGCCGATCTGAATTTTTGGCCGGTGCGACGATCACCCACCGCTACCCCTGTCAGGTTTGAGCACGCTGATGACCTTCTTTCCTTTCAGCAAAGGTGCTTCAACCAGCCCCCGGTCAAGTCCTGGCACCTTGTCCTCCTCCTCGGCTTCCGAGTGCTCCGCACATTCGTCTACAGATACCGGCTCGGGCAAATTGATCCTGGCTTTCAGCGATATGGTACTCTTTATTTATTATTGTTCTTGTTATTATGATGCGCGCCTACTTGCGCTTGCCTCGACCGCTCTCAATGCAACGCGCCGTTGGAAGCTTGGATTTGGGTTTGGGAGGCGGGGTGCAATCAAGAGCTGATTGAGCGGGGGGAGAAGGGTACGGATATAGGTATATACAAGGGAGAGTAGAGGTAGAGATGAAGGCACTGATGCAAGAAAAGTGAATGGGGTGTTCGATCGAGTCGAGCAAGGTTCTATCATGGGGTAATTCAGCCATGATACAAATCAATCAAAATGAACAGAGCGCCCTCACAGTTTCGGGCACCAGACGATCCACCCACTTCGCCAGTACCAGTGCTAGTGCCACCCCCCGCCGCCATCGCCGCCTTCATTTCCCTCCGCTGCCGCTGGGAATAGTGATTCTTGCGCTTTCTCTTGCGAACAGCCCCGGGGGTACTGGGAGCGGGGGCGCTATCTGGGGAATCGGTGGCACTAGGCCTACCTCGAGCACGGAGTCGTTTGACACTGCCCGAGAGCCCGCCAGAAGAGCCGACATGGCTAGTGGCCACGGCAGCACCAGGTGTTTGTAGGACCCTGGTTTATACTAGGGGATGTTACATGCTGAAAAGTACGTTTTTTGCCAAAAAATGCCCAATGTCCGATGCAGAAAAGTCCGAAAAATGGCCTAAAAATGGCCAGAGGTATGAGGCCGAAAATTGCGAAATTCCTTGATGTCCAATGCAGAAAAGTCCGAAAAAAATTGGTTTGGGACAAAGAAAATGCCAAAACAGGCTAAAATGGTGCCCAAATGCCAAAAAAAATCAAAATAGGGTAGTCTGTAGCGAGGTGCGATGCGGGATCACCGAAAAAAGGGCCAAAAATTTCCCAAGGTCCGAGGCCGAAAATACACAAAAAGGGTCCATGTATTATGTTTTTGCACCGATTTTTTTGCTATTTTAGCACCGATTTTTGCCATTTTGGGATCGGACATTGATAAGCATTAACCAGGGTCCTGTGTTTGTTCGAAGGCAAAGTGGGTGGCGACAGAAGATTGGCCACCACCAGAACCAGCGGGAGCGGCACCGGAAAATTGGCGTGGGGGTGGGACGCGGGGAGGCCTCGCCGTCTCGGCCAACAGTACAGCGTCGAGGAGTGTTTTTGCAGTGCCGGGTTCATCCACCCGCGCGCTGTGCATCTGGACTATATCTGTCTTCCTTGCCAGGGTGTAGCCTGCCCTGCGATGCGTGTTGATGATGGTTTCTCCCTGCGCAAGACCCTTCCATGGGGCAATCTCGCTCTGGGGATCTGAGATATAATCAACATGCCAGACGGCTACCCCATGCGACATGGCCATGCGCTCGAAGTCGCCGGTTCGGCCGGCCCATTCGACAATCACACCGGTAAAATGGTCGAGCCTGGGTACCGGAGCCATAGGATCAATGGGTGCTGCAGTCGGGCGCGGCACCATACTGGAGACCGTTGGCTGCATCTTCTCTTGCAAAAATATCCATCCAAACAGCTCGGCGATCGCGCGCTGAAGGTCCACCAGATTGACCAACATTTGAGGATACGTCCCCTCCCCCTGGATACTATCCCATTTCAGCCGGTCACCATAGAGCGGCATGCGAGTGTAGTGAACGGCGGTCTGGCGAAGCTCCAGGGCATGCCTGACACCGATGTCGTGAAATCGCCTCAAATCGGTCAGCACCTTGGCCCCAAAGCGGCCTGTGGGCCCGGTTTGCAGCCACAGCCCATCACCGAACTGGGCTGGCTTCCAGTAGATAGGCGGGGGTTTCCAGCCACGAAAGCCTTCACCCCACATGGGTTGCGTGGGGATGTAATGCAGCCACACACGATTCCGCTGATAATTGATTGTATTGAAAAGCCAGTCACGGTCGCCGTATGTGCCGTCCGGTAAGAGTGGGGGGCGCTGTTCGCCTGCCCGTTGCGCCCTCTCCACAAGATGAGGGTGGGTGGGATTGTTGGGGAAGGACGAGGAATTGATCGAGCGCAATTGGAAGCGATCGGGCCCCATGGCGTAGAAGCGATAGCGGCTTTCGTAGTGATGGCCCAACATTGCTTTTGGAGCGAGATCGTAAGCAATCGCTGAGGTTAGCACACATTAATGCAACTCACGGAGAGTCCGGGAAGAGGGCGAGCAGAACAAAGAGAAGAGGAGGGGAAATTCGAGGGCGAGCTGCCAGGCAAGGGGCGCGTCAACAAGGAAACAGCGGGTAGCCAATGAGCCGTAGGAACATACACAGGTGATATCTAATGGAGCTTGAATGCGACTTGTGCAGGGATCCGGGTGGTATGATCAGAGATCAGAGGTGAGGTTACACGAGTAAGTCCAAATGAACGAACTTGTTTGCGGTGTGCGCGGATAGACGCAGCACTAGTATTTCGCGCGGGTAAACGCAGCGAGCGACAAGCACGAATAAACGCGCTTCGAAAGCCGCAGACAGCCGAATGCACGGGTGAGACTACGGACGGCTATCCCGAATGAACGAGAACAAGCATAGGCAGGGCAAGGCAGCTGGGTCAGTAGTACTTGTGCAAGAGGGGCGTGCTAAGCTTACAATGTGATGAGACGTTAGGGCTTAGCACCAGGACTGGCGACCGCGAAACTGAGGTGGTGAAATATATATTGACAGCAGCACTTGTTTTGCCTTGAAGCCGGATACAAATGGCTGACGTAATCAGGGGCCGCCCTGGGGCTCGCTCGGCCAGCTGCAACTTCTTCAAGCTTCAGCATCCCAAAAAGCCAGCGCCCAACGGCTCTTGAACACGACGTACTAGTGACAAGTAAGGACTGTCTCTTACGTTGTATTCCTGTCGCTTGTGCTACTCATGCTGTGTCTTTTGGCCGTGTGCCATCTATCCATCCAGATGACCCGGCGGCCCCTCTCTCGCGTCACCTGTGCATCCGCGCTCAACAGGATAGCAAATATTAATGTACTTAATGGGCCCTTTAATTAACGTTGTTATCATACTGACCACGGGTGACCCGTCTATCGGGAGCCTTCTGATCAGCGGAGGCGCGTCTGTCTATTTGGACCCTTCCCAGCGGTGAAGGCTTGTCTACACACCAAAAGTGGTCTGAGTCACTGAGGAATCGGCGCGCGATTCGTTGAGGAATCACCGCGGAGAATTTCCAGCTGACTTGCTCGTGATTTTGCCAGCGATTTTTTGGGGCGCGGACTCCGTAGGGAGTCATGCTCAGGGTGTCCGCGCGGCAGGATTTTCCACCTAGTTTAATGGCTGCTCAAGAGCTTAATAATTATTTGATTTGTCGATTTATTAATTTATTTTGTTTCCACAAATCGTTCATCATCCGTCTTGGTACTTAGCAGAGCTCAAGGATCAATACTGTTCAAAAAAATCTTATTGCACTACGCAGGTACTTTGGTTAATACAGGTGAGCCGACAAATAGCGATTGAGAACGCGGGCCGCAGTAACGTAAAGGGGACACGGGCAGCATGAGCAGCACGATCGGCCCAATATTACCACCCTACTTGAGTGCCAGTAAAGGAGGCGCACTATATTTGCTAAAGGTTAGTATTAATAGATGGCGGTAGTAATGAGACTGTGCTCACCGTGCGGCATGTTGGCAAAGGCGCTGGTAAGCTGTATAGGCAACAGCAGCGAGTGTATGATAATAATAATAAAACACGCAGCCTAGAACCCTCCTTGTCTGCTTGTGATTCATAGGTTGTGCGCATGTGAAGTGCCAGGAGTACCGAAGTCAGCAGTAAGGGCCGACATCCGGATTTGATACTGATAAGTCAGACGTGGAAGGGGAAATAAGCATGATTTCCTGGAAGGGGGTGTAAGAGCTACACATTAGTAAAGCTGTTGAAACTTGAGATAAAGGTGAGTATAGTACCTTTGAGGGGACGCTCCAGATATTTATTAAAAAAAAGAGCTGCGATAGTGATGTCCCGTTACGTCGCATGCTCTGGAATCTGCTCAATGTCATCAGCCATCATTGATCGCCCCGAGAACATTAGGTAGAGGACGTGGGGGATGCAAGTCGCAGCGTGGGCATTTTTTTCCGTTGTGTGATGTATCGATGATGACCGGCAGGATGCAAGTTGGTGATGATTTCTGTGAGCTGTGCGGCCGCGGTCGTGGCCCGTGCATTAGTTTAGGGCAGGCTCGCTTGACTTGGCGCGAGTGTGCTGGCTTGAATGCTATACTGTGTATGTACTCGAATAGGAAATGCAACCCAGGCACACCCGATGTATCTGCCGGAGGCTATTGATACCATGTGCAATTGAGGTCGAGGCCGCTTTGACCGAGATCGCGGTTCTCCGGGGCTGCCGTGCGAGTCAGTGAGGAATTTTCCGTGATTTCCTCAGCGATTTTTTGGGGCGTGAATTCCCTCGTGACTTCCCAGATTTTTTTGGATTCCTCTGCGACTCTGACCATTTTTGGTGTGTATCCATCTGGACCCTTCTCGTTAATTATGTGCGTTCATTCGCGCAAAGTCCCGTGCTCGACGCTCGTCCACTTGGGCATTTTGCAAACAGGACCATTCATCCAGACCTATGTGTAATACTTCGCTCTGCGCTGGCTCTTGTCTTGCATATATAAGTATCATAACCTCCCTTCCACGCGGCAATTATCTCTTTGCATGAATGAACTTTAGTTGCCAGATTTGGTCACCACTTACGGTCGCGCGCAAGTCGCACACGCTTTGTTCGGTCGTGAGTCCGTTTTCAATTTGGTCCGGACCGTGCGCATTGTTATCACGATGCTGAGAGCCCCATTGCCCACGTGCCAACGCTGCCGCTGCAGAAAGTCGGACCGAGGCCCGGTGGTGATGGGTACAAACTTAGCGGCAAAAAAATTGTCGTCCAATCAATAAGTAAACAGCCACAGCCACAGTCTCTCCAAGGAAACTCGAGACCGACCGGCTTGCCCATCCAAAATTCAAATCACTCCTCCGCACTTCGCTCCAACTTCGCTCGTCCATTTCGCATCTATTCCCAATCTCCCCGCGCAGCACGCCTTATGGGCAATCTCAGCGATGTGTAGTCGGCGTGGTCCAACTGCAATGTACCCCGATGCCAGAGAGGAATTGCAGAATGTGAGTGCCACGACCGCGCGTAAAGCGAGCACCAACAAGGGGAGGGGGAGGCTCTGCGGCAGTCCTATAATGCGGACGACAATGACGAACTGCCTCTGCCTCTGCCTTCACCCTTCAAAACCTTCCGAGCCCAGTTCCGTGATGAGGGCCGCTCCCTCTAAAATCCCCCTTCGTCCCTGGCTGCCCCGCTTCACTCCGGCCCCCGGCCCCGCCTCCCACGCCCTCGCCCGTGCGCAAGTCCTCTGATGCGTCAGTGAATTCCACTTTGCCCCCGCCCCCGCCTCCACCTTCAATGCCCAAAACGCGCCCTCTTCTCCAGCCACTCGCACGCAAGCCCTTGGCGAATACCGCTTCGCGTATTCCACGCCGGCCTCAGCGCACCACAATATTGCTCTCGACATGGGCGATAGCGATGACAACACGGGTCGGCCCAGGCCCCCTGCAGCGGACTCTGCCTCACGCACCGCCCCCAGTGCCTCTGCCTCTCGCACTAGTACTGCTTCCTCTGCTCCGCGACCTGCGCCACCCAATGCCCCCGGCACGTCTGACTTCAGCGATTTGGGTTCCTTCAATAAGGGTGCTGGCGCGTCCGCCCTCTCTTCGCGCATTCGGAATGAAAGTTCCGAGGGAGAAGTTGGGGAAGGTGGCTCGATCACAGAGGAAAAGTCGTCGCCGTCGATCTCGCTGCTTCCGATGATGGGGTTGGCATCGCCCCTCGGGAAAAACGCAAGCAGAGGAGAGTCGCCCCGAAGAAGGCTCCAGGGGCCCATTCACATCGTCCGGTTGCATTTTCGTCGCCAGATGCTGGGAATTGGCGAAGGACCTGTCTTGACGGGTTTTACCTCTGTGTCAAGACTGCGGGTCAGAACGTGAAGGCGTGTGGCAATAAACTGTCCTTCCCAAGTTTTTTAGTTCTATGGGCAGCGACTTGGGCGAAGACGACGAGATGGAGGTAAGCATACCCTGGGTTCCTCGGTCGTTTTTATCGCTGATTTTCTTTTTCTCCCTTGGCGGTATTATTGCTGGGCTCTAGGCGAGAGCAGGAACAAACCTGTGACGAAGCTGGACAAAGACCGCAAACTAATGGTGTTCCCGAACAAGATTTCCGTCGCGTGCACGCCCTCCAAGAAGGCCAGTGCTAAGCGGCTCGCATCCCAAGCCCATAGCCGACTACCACGGCCAGGCCAAAAAGTCGCCAGATATCGCCTGTCGCGTGTATTAGGTTGCAGTCGACATGGCGTGGCATGATCTCTATGACGAGCATAAGAAATGTTACGAACCCGAGGTCGGTCCCAGGCGAAACGACCTAGAGAACGTCGAGGACAAGGAGGGGTACATTATTTAGCTCGCTTATGTGATCGCCCCGATCACACGCTGACGACGACTTTGTCACTCAGATCCCTTGCGCTGCTCCAAGCCACCACACAAGCACGGCTTTGGTCAACCAGATGCACTGCTCCGATGGTTAGGCATTCCCTCTGACGGCGTGTGGTCCTGGGGAAGACGGCGAACTCGACAGCTGGGTGCGAGCCATCGTTCTAGCAAGCTAAAGACGGCGGATTTCGATTGCGACGACCGCGTTGGCACGCCACGGGTTGACTACAGTCTCGCTGTACAAGGTGTGCGCAGCATGGAGTATGATACCTATCCATGTTCTGCTAACTTGCGCTCCGTTATCTAGAGCAGCGGAAGGACAGTGTTGGGGAATTTGCGGACAGCGAGAGCGAGATTGAATGCATGCAACCCCAGATCAACATCAGCAATGATATGGACAGCAAGAACACAATCCGCGAGCTCAAGCGGTACATCAAGGACTTGTGTGGGTAATTACCATTCTACTTTCCCCGGAATTACACGTCTCATTCTCGATTGCCTAGTCTACTCTCGCA
Organism: Botryobasidium botryosum FD-172 SS1; assembly: GCA_000697705.1. Lineage (NCBI taxonomy): Eukaryota > Fungi > Basidiomycota > Agaricomycetes > Cantharellales > Botryobasidiaceae > Botryobasidium > Botryobasidium botryosum. The sequence goes on along the minus strand of KL198063.1, from coordinate 297,377 downwards.
CTCAGGCGATGGCTTCGGCCCGAGGAAAGCTCGACTAGGACGACTTCATTCAGCACCCAGGCAACTCTCCCGCGGCGCCCAGCATCCTGGACGCTATCAAGTGGGGCCCTCCCGAAGAGATGAGGCCCGTGCATGTAGCCACGTCCTGTGGGCATATTGAGGCAAGCGACAGCGATGAGAACCCATTCTTTGGGTTTATATTTGAGAACGCAGACGCAGAGGCGCATGATGATGACGGAGGTAAGCGTCTTCTTGCCTTTGAGTGCGCGATCCCACCTGAGATCAGCTGCGTTGAAGACGCGGGCGCTAGGGGCGGCGAGGGCTCCCAAGCAGGGGTTAGCGAGGAAGATGGCCCAATATGGAACCTGCAGAAGTTGCCGCGGAGCCCGAAGACACGCTTGCCACATTGACGGCGAATCCCAGAGTGCAAGCAAGGTGTATAGCTGGCGCGAAAAATATACCAATGAACTTACTTATTTCAAAGTGGTAGAGGAAAAGTTACCGCGAATAATGAAGGAAAGGCAGATTCTGCCAAGAGGCGGTAATATTTATGCATTCTCTCACACGCGAGTGGGTAGATTCTGCAAAGCTCTACCCCCGCAGCGCGGAGACTGAATTCGAGGGAGAGGGAGAGGGCCAAGAGGCGGCGCTGCCAGCGAAGAAGTGACAAAAGCTATTCATTTGTGTACAGAGGCTGGGGATGCTGATTATGGTGGACTAGCACAGCGCAGACAGTGCGTAATCACCTCAGCTCTCGAAGGTGGCGGTCAGAGCTGAGGTTTTGAGTATTGCTTGGAAGGCAACAAAACGGGAATTGGGACAGGGCTCCAATTCCGGCAGCCGGCTTCGAATTCATGAAATGCAGGGCCTACGACTCTCAACACCCCCCCCCCCCATTTCTCCGAAGTCTGATCCTCCCCACGAAAGTTGCGTGCTTATCCTTTGGCAATCCTTTCGTCAGCCCGTCCGCGGGGTTCTCGTTGGTGTTGACGTATGTGAGCATTATGTCTCTTTCTTGAATGTGCTTCCAAATGTAGTGATATTCGGGTCGGATACGCTTCGTCTTCGGGTGGTTCGTTGGGTTGCGAGCGAGCAAGAGGACCATTATTGTCGCCTTGGATTAGCATCGGCACGGGTTCGGACATGCTCCTTCCAACGCTTGCCAGCAGCTCTCTTGTTCACGTCGCCTGTTGCGCGCAATACGGCAACGCAACATATTCCCCCTCGGTCGTCGACAGTGTAACCACACTCTGCTTCCTCACGCTCCAGGAGATAGCTCCCCCTGCATCATGAAGACGTAGCCCGGCATTGAGCGACCCGTGTCAAGACAACCTGCATAGTCTGAATCCGTGAAGCCAATAATATCTTTGCATCCTCCCCACCGTAGACCAGCCCGAAGTCCAAGGTCCCACGAAGATAGCGAAGCGCGTATTTTGACGGCATCCCAGTGTTCCCGCCCTGGATTCTGGCTGAAAAAAGATAATTCTTGAACAGCGAATGCGATGTCGACTCGCATGGCAACCGCCAGGTACATCAAGGCGCCGATAACTTCTCGATATGGGATCTTTGACATTTCAGCGATGTCTCCTGGCGCTTTGGTGACTGAGCCTTTGTGTACTCCTTCCCATGCGGCGGAGGGGTGGAAACTAAATAGGCATTGGCCATGTTGAAACGCTCGAGGATCCATTCCGCGTACGCACGCTGGGAGAGCGATATCTTCCTGGCGCTCCTGTCCCGTACGACTTTGATACCCAGTAGGTATTCCAGCTCTCCCAGATTTTTGAGCTTGTACTCATCTCCCAGTTCCCCCTTAGCCCGCATTTCCTCTTCCCTCGATGACAATGCACCCATCACGTCGCCAGTATAGGTGCGCGTCATCATCTCGCCCTTTCTGTCTATACGCCTACGCATGCAGGGATCCACCGGCGATCTACGGTATCCCAGGCTTGCGTATGATGATTTGAGGGTTTGATACCAGGCATACAACCCTTGCATTTTGCCGTAGAGAGATTTCAGTAAGCGCCGGACCAACCCTTCCTTCCCTCGTTGTACGAAGCCCGAAGGCTGACGCATGCAGACTTCCTCTTCTAGCGGCGCGTTGAGTGCCTGCTCGAAATCGACCTGCCAGATTTCTAGATCCTCGAGAGCCGCATGATACGAAGCGAGTCAAATCGCGCCACCGCGGCGTACGTCTCATTGGAATCTGGGATCTGGGATCTACCATCTGCGACGAGCCTCGCCTTTAGACGCTGAACTTCTCCGTGTGAGTTGAGCTTGTCATCATAGATCTACAGCGAACCCATGAGATTTTTCCCTTCCGGCAGCTCCACCAGCTCGAATATGTTCTCGCGCAGCCCCTTCATCTCCGCTTCCATGGCGGGAAACCAGGAATCGCAGTCTTTCACAGCCTCCTTGAAGCTGCGCGGGACCTTGATTTTGGTAAGAGGAGCTGTCCCGACGATTGCCGAGAGGGCCACTTGCTCTTCCTCAAGCAGCGCCGCTGATCTCTCTGCGGCTCGCTGACGCGCCACCTCCTGTCGATCCCTCTTTGCAGCTTCTTCTCGCTCGATCCATGCTTCGTGATCCCTCTGGATGGCCGATGGGAGGCGATTTCGAGGGCCCTCGATAATGAGGCTCGGGTCTGGTAAGTCCCTCTCCTGCCGAGTCCTCTCCTTCTGTGGTGCGTCCGGGCTCGCTTGCGTGTAGCTCCCGAAACTGCGCGGCTCAGGTGCGTTATCCCTGAAATGATGTCTTTTCTTACGCATAGATTTCCATAAAATTAAGGCTATTTTCTACGAATTTGGATCAGCCATGCCAAAAACGCCCTTTCCGTCCTATTTTGGGATGAGGGCAAATCCACCCAAAACGTCTTGAAATTGGACTCTGCTACCTCCGGGATGTATCTTGATGAGGCTTGAGGCCTCTTGAGTCCGAGTATACACACTTACTTACCTAAAATTTGGACCTATCATTGTTGTAACACCTGGCAATCATCGACCGTCGGAGTGGACTCGGACCCCGCTGGCGGCGAGCAATTCTCAGCTGCGCCGGCTGTGCCCCCCAGGACCAAACCTCACTGGTGACCAACATTTATCACCGCCCGCGTCTGCCTCTAAATTTCGGACCTCATTGGCGATGAACATAAATGGTTGAGTACTCCTCGGACTTTGCTAGTGACAAATTTTTCGGACATCAGGACACAACACCGAGGGCGAGTACTCCTCGTACCTCACTGGCAACGGACTATATGCGCGAAATACTCATATCCAAGGGCTCCTCACACCTCATTGGCGACGCGTCGAGTGCTCCGTATATCACTGGTGACAGACAATCATGACATCGCGCAGGCATTACTCATATCCGAGGGCTCCTTATACCTCACAGGCGACAAGAATTTGAGCACAAGTATGCACCGCAGCGCCCGTACGTACTGGCCCAGACTTTGCTGACAGCGGACACCTGACGCTTAGTCGTCCCGGTTATCGAGGATGTATGCACTCCGGAGATAAGTCCGTAGGGTAGTAAGCAATTGTTTCGGGGTAAGTTAATCTTACAAGAAGGCGTTTATGCGCTGTCTTGTATATACTCTGCTTGGAAAGGCCAGGTGGGCGCGATTCGGCTAGGAGCGAATGATACGAAAGCAAGCAGTGGTGCCACAGAGCAAGATAGACAGGTGCGCGAGAAGGTCCGCGACGAGGGGACGCTCATGGGGAGGCCGGCAGGAGTGGCAATGAAATTCCACGAGGATGGTGACGAGGACGTGGAGGCATCGATAGGGGCAACATACAAGATGGCGGATGGTTGAGCATTGAGTGCTGGACGTCGCAATGCAGCGGTGGGGCGGCACGACCACTAAAAGGCCACAAGCTTGCCGAAGGGGAGTTTGGGACGAGGGTCTCCCTTGTGATCTCGCACGAAGCTGGGACTTACTTGTTGGTAATACGCACCGTGTACGTACACCGAAAATTATCCAGGCGTCTCCGTGGATGCGCGTGGATTGCCATGCTTGAGTGCGGATGTTTGGCCTAGATAGAAACCCGCTAACCTCAGAAGTTATCGAGTATAGACGTACATGGAGGTACCTATGGCGACCCTTTTTTCATGCTATAGTGCCCGTGTGGTGGTGATGCACTAGTAAAAACCCCTTATAGGCCAATCTCTGAGACTGGAGGATGGGCCCTAATAACCCCCTTTCCGAGGCGGCCTGTGGTGGAAGACGCCCAGGTGAGTAGTGTGTTAAGGCGAGAGCGTACGAGAAATGAGACATGCTTGCGACCGATGGCGATGTCGCGGCGGCAGTAGACGGAGGCGAGAGCGGTGCCTGCCCGCCCGCCCCCTCCGGGAGATGAGCAAGAGTATCGAATGCTCATGCACATGACCCGTGTGCGCGAGAGTAATGGTGATGAGGCAGAGGGAAGCGAGGGGAGAACGTGTGGCGAGACGCGGGAGTTCATAGGTCGAGGCGAGAGCGGCGGTGGGTAATTAATATTGTTCAACTTTGAACATTGAGCGTGTAAGTACGGCACCCTTTACTTCTCTCAACAGGGGCTTGTTCATCTATATCATTATTTTGCTGTCCCTTGCTATTTGCTAGTGATACTACATGGGCTATGTGTCGATTTGATGTGCGCAAGGATAGACACCTATCCACCGGCTACTGAAGAACTTTCGTCTATCAGCAGTACATAACGGACCTATGAAATAGTGGCTTACCCGGTTTAGTAATCAAAAAATCCAAAGCGTTGATAAAGAAAGAGGGTTGCTGGTACAAAGAAGAGCGGTCAAGAATATGGCAACTTTATGACATAAGTTCCGCGCGGAGACTCAGCAGTATGCCCATAAAAAGGCAGAGCAAACTGCACGTCGCAAATATCTTCATCATGAGGCTGGTGCGACACAGGCTAAATGGCCCTCGCGCCAATGTATCCACTTTGTGTGGTGTAAGAAACCCTACAAAAATAATGGGCGGATATGGCCCACCTACGAAAATCGCCTTGAGGCTGATTATCGAGAGCAGTGGGGATTGGTCCCCGATCCCGGCCGATCTAGAATCTCAGAGGCGGCCAGACATCGCCGCATTCAGCCTGAAGTCGAAGTTGGCGAGGATAGGGCCGTCTCCCCGGTCCAGGACATTTGATCACCGCCCTTGATTTCGGCATCGTGCCAGGTGCAGCGTCTGGTGTAGGCAACGAAGCGAGAGACGCGGGCGAAACGCGAAACAATAGTGAGCGACGGTGGGTACTGGCGTGCCGGGCGTGGACGAGGCTTAGGACGACTTGGGAAGAAGAGCATACAGGGCGGCAGGGCGGCTTGTCGTGTGAGACGAGACACATGTTGATCATCGCGAGCTACGTACGGTAATAGTCCTAATCGCGTCTAGCTCATCTGAAGCGGAAGCAAGCGAGTGCGACGGCGTGCAAGCGCCCGAAGCATTCGATCGCATCGATCATCAACGACAGGCGGGCCGCGCATCCCCACACACCCCGAATGTCCTAAGCCCTCCCATAAACCATTCAGCGGCCAGCAGCTATGCAGTCGACCGTTGATCTCGAAGCGCAAACCACCACGCCGCTCTCTGTCTGGCTGGCACACCAGCGCTGGCTTATCCGCCGCGTTGTAGCAGTCCGGCGATGGCTGATAGTAGCCTTGAGGAAAATAAGGACGACGTTAGCGTCGCCCATGTCGTCGGCTACCGAAGCCCATTTCTATGGAGGTTGGGTGAGCACGCATGATAAGACTCACATGTAAAAGCCTGACTTCCGTCATACTCCAGTGTTGGGCGTGCTTGAGGTGAGCGTAATTCCCTTCCGGCCTCATCTGCCCTCAACTCACCGCAACGCCTAGCACGGTCTTTGTAAGGGGAGATCTATCGTCAGTCGCGGATGCAGTGTCCGCAGTGCAGCAGGGGGCCATCGTGTGTGCGTCAGCGGGCGCGGCGCTGGGGATAATTGCTTACGGACTGACAATTGCCGCAGTAGGGAAGGGAGCCCCGGTGAGCGCACTCCATATCAATCAAGTGGCGGCTGCTGATGCTACCGCTAGATTGGAGAGGTGTCGACGGGAGTGTTCCTGAGGGTGGGCGCGACTATCCAACTATTAGCGACGCTGGTGTATGTGGCAGATTGGGCAGTGAGGCGATCACCTTACCTGGGCAGCGCCCTCACTGTGTGCGTCATCGCATGCATGCCTGTAATGGTTGTTATGGCCGCCCCCCCTGAGTAGTGTGCTCTGTACGACATTTGACCGATACTTGGATGACCGATATATCCTTTTGCGCGCAAACGTCAATTGTCAATTCGCGTGATGACAGCGAATTTATGGCTAGCACCCCCCGCCTATCCAAGGGCAACTTAACATCCGGGTGGGTGCTCGGCTTTGGGGCGTGCGGGCGCAAGGGGGATGCGACCGGAAACTAGGACACTGGGCACCGAGCAGGGGGGCACAGGTATACCGGGAAGAAATAAGGGTGGCATGGGGTGGGTCGCACAGGGTGTGTAGAGAGGGCGCGTGTATCGATGCGCGCGCGTGTCTCGAGAGAGGTGCGTCGAAAGGGCGTGTGTGTATCGTAGGGTCAAATGTGTGCCGATTGTAAGGAGCACGAGAAGCGGGAGTGGGGGCCCTGGGTTGAGCCCACTACTGTACTTGCTGGTAGTTTTGGCCGCCGTAGCCTCCACCGCCTTAAAGGTGCTCGCTGCGGTGGCCACTATGGCCACCATGGCCACCATGCAGGTGACCCTAGAGCGCCGGAGTTAGATCAGGGGTCCAGTCGCCTTAACTCCTGTATTGCTGGATGATTTTGTGCTCTGCGTTCGTATACGAGATATCGGTTGAACATTTGCGCGTGATCTCAAGAGGCCGGTCTACTCACCACAATCTTCGAGGAACCGTAGTCCAATTGCGTACCCGACTCCTATCGCTGGCAACATCGTCAGCGCACAACCAGCCACGATCCGGGCACGGAAGGCAGCATACCGACGCCGGGCCCACGTTGAGCGCGGACAGGTAGAGAGTAGGGAGCCCCGTGAGTCAGGAAGGTCGAGGGCATCGGGGGCAATGCGTGGGATGAGGAGAGAGGATATGTGGGAGCGAGCTGAGTGTGTGTGGAAGAAGAGTGTGTCAAGGGTTGGATCTCTACATCAAAGCCGAGCCCGAGTATGACGCCGTGTAGTATCGCCGTATGGATTATGGACGTGGGCGTTCGTGTTCGGGCGGCGTGGGAAGGGAAGAGAGATGGAGACGGGGAGCATCGTGGCGACATATCCAACCCTATAGCACATGACCCGAGGCCATACGACACGGCTATGGCGGGAAGGCCACCACCTGAGTCCACGTGCGCAGATATGTGTGCAATGCACAGCTGGAGAGTTGTGCGAATGGAAGGACGGCGTGCGCAGCAGAGGGAGAGCGCGGCGGTGGGCGTACGGTGTTGAAGCCGCTGGTCAGCGCGAGGGGCTGAGGGCGGGAAATAGCAGGCAGCAAGCGAGAGAACAACACGCGAGGATGGGCATGCCGACTACCGCCCCTTGTTGCCAGCGACTCGCAAGGGGAGATTTTTAGACGAAAGTGAAGGCCAGAGCATATCAAAAGGCGCGAAGAGAGGGGTGTGTGTCGATGGAGTGTATGTCGATGGGGTGTGTGTCGATGGAGTGTATGTCGGTGGGGTGTGTGTCGATGGAGTGTATGTCGATGGGGTGTGTGTCAAGAATAAGGTGTAGGGAGAGAAAGTGCATAGAGAGCAAAGTGACGGACGTGTGTGCGTAGAGGCCAAAGTAAGGATAGACAAAAGTGTGTGGAGGACATGGTGTGCGAAGAAAGAGGCGTGTCGGAGTCGAGTGTGTGGAGACCAGACTGCGTGAAGAAAAGTGTGCATTACTGCAATGGAGCGACATGAGCTTGCGAGGCAGAATGGTCGAGCACAAACATTGGTATGGGGCAAAGCCCAGTGTGAATTATCGATCAGGATAGGAAGAAAGAGCGAAGAGAGCGAAGTGCAAGGAGGCCAAAGCGCAGAGAGCGGATGCGTTGCTATGAGGGTGGGCTGCGTGGAGTTGATCAGAGGCAAGATGTGGGCATCTGCTGGAGACTGTCCAGCAGATGAGGGGCTGGAGCGGGACGTACGATAGACGGAGGGTTCAAGGAACCAGGGAGATCGATGGATCGAAGCGCCATCGATGTCCAAGTGATGGTACGATAGGAGAACGTGGTGTCGAGGCAGTGTCAGCTTGCTTCCGCTCACGCGCACGGGCCTCCTTTCAGTCGCACAGACCGCAACAAGTTCGGCACACATTTACTATCGGGTCGGGAAATGCAAACTTTTGCCAAGTTATTCACAATCTCACAGATTCCTCGCCCATGATAGTAAGTACCATCTAGCAGTAAAGCTGCTCAGAGCGGGGACTGGCAATGTTGTACCACGATCTTGAAGATGCATTTGATTGGGGGGTACACCATAGAAAGCGCGCCATACCAGTTTCAGAAAAATGTATCTACGCCGTCAGCCCGTGCATGGGCCACTGCTTGGGTCCGTGTCTGCCCCCAGAAGGGCCCCGGGGCTGTTGGTGATGCATGATGTTCTGCCGAGATCCTGTGACGAGCGCCGAGATCAAAGGCGGCTCATCGGGCCGAATGAAAAGGCGTGTACAGCCCCAGTCTCTGGTGCTGGATGAGATCTGAGGTTTCAAAAAATCACCAACTCCAGGCCACCTATGGCACTTTCAGCTCCGTCAGCACGATTCTCCAGCAGCCCCGGCCCACAAAATTCACGCGAGTCCCCCAGACCTGCCTCCAAGTGGCGCACGGACCACCTGCGTATGGACTTGTGAGCTGCGGCGCGGGGCCGCATCACTTTGTACCACCATCTCCATTGCGGGAGTTTCGTCCACTGTCGGTGGTCGTCGTTGGAGAACTCGTCAACCGCTCGTACCCTCACATCGCACTGAACTCCAAGTGGAAGGGGGAGGAGCCAAAGCAATTTGGTGAGTTTGTCCGCCCGGATAATCCGTTGTTCAAGCCCCTTTATAGCTTTTTTACTTATTCACTGTTCCGCACGCAGACTCCTCGCCCAGCTCCTCCACGCACTCCGCTGTCCACCTGCATGCCCGTGCGCCATCATCACATGCTGGCGAGCGTCATTCTCCCGCGCCATCCTTGAGCATGATTTCTTGCACACCTTCCTCGTCCTCTCTTTCCTTGGGACCACGCCTTTGTGCATCTCTCATCTATACATTCTGTACTTCGCCCGCTTGCAATACACTGCATTCTTCCATCCTATCTGATTTATTTGAGCATGGCGCCAGCGGCGATAACAAAAGCTACAAAAGAAAAGGCGCCAGCGAGGCCCGGACTACAAATCCCATTATTGGGGCTTTATGCAGGCCCCACTAGTACTTCCGGTACTCGGACAGAGCACTCGTCCTAGGATAAATCCTTGGTCCTAGAACTGGCACTTGAAGTGCCGTGCTGGCAATAGCGTACGGGCCCCGGGGTAGGTACATTTTTCTAATGCTGGCGCTGTAACTGGGGTCTCTGTAGGCTCGTGCCCGCATTTCACTGCTACTACATACTGACGACAGCGATCGGCCTAGAAGTGGAGCAGCGAGATGAGCAAACTGGACTCGTCTCGCATCATGAGCTTGAATTAAGCTAATTTGTTTGTCACAATCAAGTAGTTAATCTGTCCCAAAATCGCAGGGAGCACCCCCCCCCCCCCAACTGCCCTACGACACCCTCCGCACCCTTCGCCTATGCCGCAGCCCGATGCGACTCATTCCACGGAAACCTTACAACACAAATCCTCTCAAGTGGCGCGCCCTCGCACGACATCCAACACTCACCCTATAGTCCTCATCACCTATTAATTTTAAATTACTGCTACGTGGCTCGGAGCATGCCACTCTCCTACTTTCCCTCTTAGTGTAAGTATTTTTGTGGGATGGCTGCCGCGTGAGATCAAAAATTATCGCGATTGCATATCACGAGCATGCTGCGTCGAAAAAAGAAATTTTTGAGTGAGGGGGTACGAATACTGTCCGACCTGGGTTATGCGAACTAGGACCCTGACCTGGCCTGTGCGAACACAGCTTATGTAATGTAATGTGCACGCATACCCGCTATTAGCGCGAGCCCAGTTTTATGCAAGTCTCAAGATTTTTCAAGGCACTTATGCAGTATGATGGCATAGGCATACTACAAGGTAAAGATGGGTGAAAATGGGCTCATTTTCTCCATGAAACTCATGCATAATTGCAGCGCCCGAACTGGGTAATTCTTTCTATGAAAGGTATCTCCTTCCATAGAAGGGCAACTCCGCTTCTCGATTACCAAAATTAGTAACACCTACCAAAAACAAATGGGCGTTCGCATAAACCAGGTCGGACAGTATCCATGGGCGCAAAGTGTCACAAGAATTCACACCAGCTTCTGTGTTACATAGCATCCGTGAGGCCAGCTTCATCAGCCTCTCCCTATTAGTATTAGTATGAGAGCTGGTCACGAGCCTAGGGAGGCCTACTTAGGGTCACTGCAGCGGGCCTTAGCGCTTTTTGCCTGAAGCGCCCGGATGCAAAGCACCGCCACCTCCATCTTCCAACGCCCACCCTCGCCTCAGGCCTCAGGAGTCAGGCTCAAGGCACCACGCCGTCAAGCTTCGAGTACTCTGGTATCGTCGTAAGTAACCCCGTAGATACACGTCACTGACCACCCCATCCCGTTCGCCCGGGCTCAGAGGGCGCCCGTTTCACCCGGGCGCCATCTCACACCTCTGAGGCCCGTCCACTCGGACCTCGCTCGCGGCGTTCATTCGCGCATAACCCAGCTTGTTCATCCGGGCCCCGCGATGCTGTCCGTTCATTCGGGTGCCATCGCGCACCCCCCCCCCCCCTGCGAATTTATCGGCCCAATCGGTTGCTTATCAGCCCTCCATCTGTCGCCGTATCCCTGTCGTTCTCAAGAGTCTCCTTCCGTCACAGTCATCAACGATGGGCAAGGCACGCGGTTCTTTGGCTCTGGCGCTTATCAGGCTTGTGATGACCAACTCTCGCTCAATATGTGATTGCCTCTGTCTCTTTGCTCAAGCCCATTTACACCTACAATCTCTGCGGTCAAAGCCGCCCATGCGTGAGTTTGTCCCTGATCCCTCGGTGCTGCGGTTCCAAAGTCAAAACCTTCCATGTTTCTAGTTGCCATCTCCACATGGTACCTTGGCTCTGTCGGTGTAAAATAGTCGTCTTACTGGCACATTCGCTGACGCGAAGTATCACGTCAGCGGATAGATGTAAACTCTATGGGAGATTTGACTCTGCCCCCCTAAATAAACAAAAAGAATAGTGATTCGCAGCTGGCACGCCCACAAAAACCATTGCGCTCCTCCCCAATAAACATTGCGCGCCAGCGCTCAAGCGCGGCCCCGTTATCCTCGTACATCTAGCCGCAGCCGCAAAGCGCCTCTCCCGCTTGCCTCCTCCTGGGAAACAGCGCGGTAGCCTTCGAGCGCGCTCCCGTTCTCCCTTGCATCTCACTTAGACCACAAAATCGACACTCGTGCCCTCTTTGCTCTCGCAACACCTTTCATTTTGGTACCGGAGTTTATTGTTGACATTAAGGTAGATACGCCGATCCTCTGTCTATTAGGATTATCACGCTGAATTTTCGTTCCCTCGCGGTTTAGCATGAGTCATATTGAACGTGTGAAGGGGATAAAGGAGGCCTAGCGCGAATAGGAAAGTCGGGCGGCGGCCAGATCGACGCGGTGACCCCGTCTGCGGGGCGCGCGGCTACCAAGATAGCCCGCCCTAGGCAGTTATACAGTGCCGATGAGAACAGTGAGGGCGATGTCGAAGAGGACGGTCAAGAGAATGCTACCTTTTCCCCACCTAAACCCTTCTGCAAGCCGTCGAGCTCGGCCCCCTCTCGTACAAGAGTCTTCAAGAGTCTTCAATACCGACGTCGAGGAGGCTGACTCTCGCCCCACTGTCACTTGCAAGGTCTTAGGCGCAGCCTCCACGCGCCCTTCACTATTGACGATGAAGAGGCTAACCCTCTCGGGTGCCCGCAAAGCCTCGGGCTCACTCCCTGCGCTTTCCGCCTCCGGTATAACGGAACTAAGGCAGTACGTTGAGGTACTAATGGTGAGCTCCTCTTGCCGTACGGCATTTGACTCGCTCCTTGCAACTCTTAAGGCTGCAATGCTGATGTCCAGCGGGGAAGGGGACACCAAAGAAGTTGGAGAGCGCCCTCCTGCAAAGAAACGGTGCATTTGATCATTGTGTTGTTGTATGACCAACGCTGGGCGCATTCAATGCAGTGCCGGAAAGAAAGCGGTCGCCGAAACGGAGTCTGCCCCTGAGCCCGCGAAGCCAAAGGCGGGGCGGGCAATTACCAAGCGCAAGGCCCCCGCTGTGAAAAAGCGAGTCAAATTTCCTAGGCCAGAGCCGGAGGAAGGCACGAGGGAGTCGGGCCGTGCGGTCAGGCCTAAGGGAACTGATCAGACACCAGAGAAAAAAATCAGAGGGGGAGGATGACGCTTGAAGACCGCTTACTCGACCTCGGCAACATGGGCGGGGTGCATTCATTCAATATAGTAAGCGTTTGTACCGTCGGTGTGGATGGCTGACTGATCGATTCTAGTTTTTCCATGTACATCGTATATCTATTAATCGTGCATGCTTGAGTTCGGCGCAAATCGCCCGGTGTCTGTGAATCTTATTGAAATCCAAAGCGCTTCCACTAGCCTGATGGGTAATATACAAGGTCCGTTTGTATCATTGGTGGTCTGTTTTGCTGCTTTTTGTCATTATCGCCAGGACTTGCCCGACGCTGTGCCAGTAAAAAAAAAGCAGTAGAACAAGACTATCAAGGCGTAGGGCACGAAAGCATGTTTGAGAAGACGAAAGCTCGAAAACTGAAGCGCGAATGCAAAAACAAAAGCGAGGGTGCAAGAACGAGTACACAAATAAATGGATGGGGATATTCGGTGGGGGGGGGGCAGACACTGACGC
>KL198063.1:256370-267138 GCA_000697705.1 Botryobasidium botryosum FD-172 SS1 | reverse complement strand
TGGCGGCGGTGGTGGTGGGGACAGCGGGAGCGAAGGGCTGCCGCTGAGCTTGACGGGGGGTGGGAGTCTGAGGGACATCCCACGCGAGTTTGCGGCGGGCGGCGGGCGAGCCAGGTGGGTTCGATCGCAGTTTTTCGGCGGCCATTTCGGCCACCCAGTCGATGGGTCCACGACGGAGAGGGGTCGCGGGGATGATGTCGACGCCGGCATCGGAGGGTGTATCAGGGCGAGAGTCGCCTGAGATAGCGACGTCCCCGGACATGGGGTCGTCATCGAAGTCGATGGGGCCAGATACGACCCTGGGACGCTTAGAGCGCGAAGGCCCAGCGGGGGGCGGGTTGGACATTGAGGGGGGCAGCGGCGAGCAGCAAGGCAGACGTGGAAGTTATTCCAAAAAGTTCCACGTTCACCCAAGATGGGGGAAGGGACGAAGAGGATGCGGAAATGGAGTCCTCACGCGCAATGTATATATACACAGAGACTAAATGGGAAGTACGGAAAAGGAAGGGAAGCACAAGGATAGCCTCGGGGATCAATCCGGCGAAGAGGGAAAGAAGTCCTAAGTATATACATGTATTCCTATGGGTTCCGCACAGGCGGAGAGGGAAAGGGAACGGAATGGGAATGGAGTGGAAACAGAGTGGAGACGGAAAGAATGAATGGAAGTGGAATGAGTCTGGACTCATTCTTCGGAGTGCGGAGATGTTCAGGATGAAGTCCTGACACCTCCCTCGCATAGTGGACAACTCTGGAACATCAACCACGCACAACACCCCTGCTCCAGGAAAAGAGGATGCTGTCCAGTAGACTCCTTGCGGCTACTGGGGCGCGCCGGCCTCCTCCGCGCTCTCCCACCACTCTCCGACCCTTGTCCAGACCCCCCTTCATTTTTTACCACCTCTGTTGAAACTGCTCTGAAGAAATTAAGAAAGAAAATTCCAAGAAAATCCTTTGTTACACTTTCCACTCCAGGTACTAACCCCACTCAGTTTACAATTCCACTTACTTCCCCTGCAAATTCCTTTTGTACTCCTGCCACCACTTTAATTGACTCCGGATCATCCGACAATTTTATTTCCTCCACCTTCCTCCGAAAAAATAAGATTAAATCACACCCTTTAGCTACTCCTTTAGAACTTCGCCTTTTTGACGGTTCCCCCACTTCCTCCGGGCTCGTCACCCACTTTCTTGACCTTCCAGTGCGCTTTCCGGATGGCTCCGCGCAAACCATCCATTTCCTAGTCACCAAACTCCACCCTGCCTCCGATGCAGTCCTTGGATTCGAGTGGCTGTGGACACACAACCCCTCCATTGACTGGAGAATGCTTTCCATGACTATCCCCCCAACTCCACCTGCTCCGGACACCGCTCCGCCTTCCCAGGCCGATTCCGGTGACTCCACCCCCCTTGAGGACATTGACATTGAAATCATTTCCCCAGGCAAATTCGTTGCGCTTGCGGAAGAACTCCCTGTTGGCATTGCGCGTATCGCGCACTCCGCTCCATATCTCCGTGCTGCATCTCTATCTCCGGACACCTCTGCCTCCCCCAGCAAAACTCCAGACCCTACAGAGGGAACTCCGGACCCTACAGAGGGAATTCCGGACCTCTACAAAGATTTTGCCGATGTTTTCTCCAAGAAGAAAGCTGACTCCCTGCCCCCCCATCGCTCCTACGACCACTCCATCCAGACGGAACCCGGTTCGAATCCCCCCTTCGGACCAATTTATGGACTCTCCAAGAAGGAGATGTCAGCCCTCCGTGAGTACATTGATGACAATATTGCCAAGGGTTTTATCCGCCCCTCGAGGTCTCCAGCTGGAGCTCCGATTCTCTTTGCAAAAAAGAAGGACAGTAGTTTACGACTCTGTGTCGACTACCGGGGACTGAACCGCATTACGAAAAAAAACCACTACTCCCTCCCACTCATAGGCAACCTTCTGGACCAGCTCCAGAAGGCCAAATACTTCACAAAAATCAACCTCTGGGGCGCCTATAATCTTGTCCGGATTGCTCCAGGTGACGAGTGGAAAACTGCATTCCGGACCCGCTATGGCAGTTTTGAGTACCTGGTCATGCCTTTTGGACTCTGCAACGCTCCGGCAACC
Source organism: Botryobasidium botryosum FD-172 SS1 (assembly GCA_000697705.1). NCBI lineage: Eukaryota > Fungi > Basidiomycota > Agaricomycetes > Cantharellales > Botryobasidiaceae > Botryobasidium > Botryobasidium botryosum. Next base: position 265,030 of record KL198063.1, on the reverse strand, counting down.
TTCCAGCACTTCATGAATGACTGTTTCCATGACATGCTCGACCAGTGCTGCATTATCTATCTGGATGACATCCTGGTCACTGGTGTTCTCGGACACCCTGGAGGAGCACACGGAGCATGTCCGGAGTGTTTTGGAGCGACTCCGGAAGCACCAACTCTATGCCAAACTGGAGAAATGCGAGTTCCACCGACAGTCCATGGAATTTCTCGGATTTGTGATTTCTCTGGATGGTGTCTCCATGGATCCCTCCAAGGTTAAGGTTATTAAGGAGCGGCCTACTCCGCGCACTTGGAGGGAGGTCCAGTCCTTCCTTGGATTTGCCAACTTCTACCGCCGCTTCATCTCCAAGTACTCCGCTATCGCAACTCCGCTCAATCGGCTCACCAGAGCCAATGCAGTTTTTTCCTGGACTCCAGCTTGTCAGAAGGCATTTGATATCCTGAAGCTTGCCTTCGTCTCCGCTCCCATCCTTGCCCACTTCCAGCTGGAGTACCACATCACCCTGGAAACTGATGCATCAGACTATGCCATTGGCGCCATCCTCTCCCAACGCAACCCGGAGACCTCGGAGCTCCATCCCATTGCATACCACTCTCGGACCATGTCTCCTTCAGAGCTTAACTATGAAATCCACAACAAAGAGATGCTCGCTATCCACGACTCTTTCAAGGTCTGGAGACAGTACCTGGAGGGTTCTCACCTCCCTGTGGACGTTGTCACAGACCACCAGAGCCTGGAGTATTTTGCAACTACCAAGCAACTTACCCGCCATCAGGCTAGGTGGGCGGAGTACCTCTCCGGATTTGACTTTGGCGTCTGTTATCATCCAGGAAAACTCAGAGCTAAACTTTGAATTCTCTTTGGGTGACAGGTTGAAACGGGCGTTCTGGCATCTGGAATTTGAGAAGGGGGGTGAGGTCTGGGGGGTCACGCCCTGGCAACTTTGTCATCTGTGAAACACAGGACCGCCTCCTCCTGGGAGTCAATAACTCCCACAAAATCCAGATGCAAGATGTGCAATACACAACCTCTGCTTTCAAACTAGTGTTGCATTTGGTTTGGTTTGGTTTGGTTCTGAAACCAGTTTGATAATTTTTGACAACCAGTTTTTGGCTCGGTTTGAAAACAGTTTGGTTTGAGACCAGTTTCAAAACCAGTTTGAACTGGTTTAATTCAGTTTTCACCAAAGTGGCTTGAATCAGTTGTAGATAGGTCTGAGCCGGTTTAAACCAGCAGAAATTCAGCCCAGAAGCAGAGATGAAAATGAAAACTGCATGTGAAATGGAAATTAAATGGATAAAAAAAACGAATGGCGCGATGAAACGAGGGCCAAATCAGGCGAGGGGGTGCTCAATAGAAAGCGGTAACATAGGGCTAGCTTATTGCTCTAGGAAGTGTGGGGAATGGAAAAAAACTCATTGAGATTCAGCTGGAATGCAGTGGAGACTGAATGTTGGATGGGAAGGGTGACTGAAAAACGTGTGTACGGCAACAGAAACGCAATCAAACGGGACAAAGAGGTGCACGATTGAGAGATAGGGCATGGGGCTGCTAGATTGCCCTAGGAACGACGACGATCCTGCAAGAACTGGGGAAGATATTGAGTGGGGGAGGTATGGGTGAATGTGAGAGTAGTAAGTGAATCGCACATGCAAAAATGAAAGAACAAACCATGTGATCTCAGATTGTGGGTGCTCGTTGAAAAGCCCTCAACTGGCTCTCCAAGATGAGCACCCTACAAGGGAAAACAAGGGGATGAGTGATGAATGAGGCTGAGGTCTATCCAGTGGCTTCAACACACAAAAAGTGAGCTCTAGCTCCACCACTACAGCACAGAAATGGGTCAGTAGGGGCTCAATCAAAAGGCTGCGAATAGAAGAGAATGATAAACATGAAATGATGGCAATCAGACACAATACGAGTGAGGAATGGAACAATAAAAAATGCAAAAAACTCACACAGCATGAAACTGCTGATATCTCTAGATCTACTGGGCCAATCCTGATGAGTGAGGGCTTGATTGAAAGCACTTGAAGGCAAGGTGCCAGCGCAGGTAAAATGATGATGAATAGACGAGTGCTGGATGTGTAGGAGCAGTGTTGTTAGTTTACCCGGTCTGACCCGGATTTGTTGAGTCATGGTCATATTTTGGACATTTGAATCAGAGTGGGTAGAGGACCCCCCGCATTTGATTTGGGGCTGAAGCCTGCCAAAGTTTTACATAAGCTGCTAATTTGACATGTGCACTCATTGACCAAACACAGCATGGTTCCAGACACAAACAATGCAAACAATTTACCCAAACATCTGTCAGCCATCAAGCCAAAGCCTTCAACCTCCCCTGTGACTGCCAGCATGCCACCCTCACTGATGATCACCTTAGAAGGCACTCACAACTCTGAGTACTATCACTTATAGTGCACGTACATGAGTGCATGCTCAGCTGAACATTATTCTCCTGAGGTACTCTCATGTTTAGCTCTTCCTGGACTTTCCTGGCTAGTGTTGAAACTGTCAGACTCTGACGATGGGGGAGGCCTCAGGCAAGGGGTATGTGAGCTTGTCATCCAAAGGTGATGAGTGATGGTAGGCTGCACAGGGCAGGGAATCTATAAAGTCCATGGGTGGGGTGGCGCAGCCAGCTGCAGTTGCAAGTGAGACAACGGAGCCTGCTGCAGAGTTGGTCGGGAAGAGGTGGTGACGATGGAGAACATCATCTTCAGCAAATGGTCAGTGCCATACTCCTTAAGTTTGGCCTCAAAAAATTCAAGCTCCTCCTTTGGAACCACTAAGACTCATTCCAAGTAGGTGCATGTCTCCCTCTCCATCTGTTTAATCTCGCAGAGCGAGAACATCCCCTGCCCAACTACACACCACAACCTGTTTGAGTAGGTGTTGTTGCAAATGATCTTGGAGGCAATTATAATGCCGAGACAAAGGGATGATGACCAGATGAACCGCAGGTGGTGGGGAAACAACCCTTAAGTCGGTTAAGGAGGAAGAGTGAGGTGAAAGTGACACTCGAGTGGAGGCAAGTGTGGTGCAACAAGTACGCAATGAATTGTGTGAGGGTGAGAGAGGGGGGGAGGCATTGGCAGAGGAGGGTGGGGGGAACTCGGGGCATGCAAAGAAATTGGTGACAAAGGCCAAGGCCAGCTTGGCTGACTTTTCATGTGTGGCAACGCCCACCGTCACCATGTTGTATTTTGTTGTATCATTGCATGGTGTCATATTGTGAGCTCTACAGGTGTTTGTGTTGTGATTGGGCAGGAGAAGGGCTGAGGGGGTTAGCAGAGGAAGACCAGGGGAGCACACAAAGAGGTTGGCAACAAAGGCCAAGAATCGGTTCATCATGTCAGCTGTGGCACACAGACATAAATGGTGAGTGTGGGATGTGTGTATGCAGCTAGCCATTGCCACTCACCAAAGTGAGCTCCTCCCTGGCTGAGAAAGTGCGTGCTGTGGCATTGACAATGGATGGAGCAAAGAAAGTTCATGTGCCACTCCTCACACTGCCAACGGCATGTGCAGTCTCAGCTGGATGTGATGTGGTGGGCATGGTAGTGGCAAAGTGCTTGGGGGCAGAGGAGGGTGGGGGAGCTCATGGCACACGAAAAGACTGGCAAAGGCTGAGGCTTGCATTTGCTGTAGACCTTAGTCGTTGCATCGCGGCTGCTTGGGTGGTGAGGGGGGGCCGGGGGACGGGCATGCCACTGAGGCTCATGCTGTCTGGGTCTTCTTCAGAGGCATATGATTGCTGATCATCTTTGAAAAGAATGTGAAAAGCAAAAGCATGAGTGATATTTTATCAATATTGGTAAAGATGTGACAAGAGGACGAATAGAGTGTGTATGTACAGCACTGAGATGATCTCAAGGAGGTGGCGCACGGACTGCATAAAGCCATGGGGCAAGACTGGAGGTAAGGTTGATGAGAGGGATGGGGTTGCGATGCAGTTGTGCATCTGCCTGCACACAAACAATGGTGGGATGGGGTTGGTAATGGCTGGGAGAAGATTTGCACTGGGATGCTTCATCACAAGTGGCCATTCATCATCGTGCAGCTGTGGATGAGAATGGATGGGCTGGGCAATGACAGGGCAAAGGATATGGGCGTGTGGTCAACAGAACCAGATGCAAGAGGGCTGGCATTGAGTTGCTCTGGCAGCTTGACATGTTTGGCATGTGTTTGGTACTGGTTGACAGATACATATGGATCTATTTGGTATAGACTGACAGTGGCTTGGGCTCTGTTTGGTTCCCCACGTTCGCTGTCGGTGGTCTCCAAAATTTCAAGCACTGGATGTGGGGGGTCCACAGGAAACCATTTGAATCATTTTGGTTGTGGTCGTTTGGGTCACATTACAGAATCACCTGGGGCTTACAAAAACTAACATATAAGGAAATTATAGCATCACATGATTACTACACTGTCATAATCTCGACATCTGGACTTCTGCTCTTGCACTCCTTCCCTTTGTCCCACAAGTTCTTTACACCATCAAACCAGTAGCCATCCCAGCTATCTACAGAAAAATCAAATATGTCCTCCAGTTTGAAGTAGGGCACTGAAACGAATTGGCACATTCTCCAAATATTGCCGAAGAGTCAATAGGATGCTGACCCTGAATCTTGGACTCCGCAAAGCTGGCCATTCATTTTTTCATCCGAATAGGTGTTCACAACTCCGGCTCTCAATCCCTGCAAAAAGCAATCGCAAATACTGTAATTCACAAATACAATTGAGTATTCCTGCCTTTGTGCGAGGGCACATGGCCATGGCATCGTGCCACCACGCCTTTGATCACTCACCACCAATGCCACACTCGATGCATTGTCTCTTTCGATTGCAATGCTCACTCGCTCACCACACCGCGCCCACTCTCTTTTTCTTTCCCACTCATCTGTCAATATACCTTTATTCAGTCTGAAACATGGCGCCAAAACTTTCTTTCCGGACACTAATGCCTCGGTCGCTCATCAATGCCCAATGCCCGCTGCCAATAGGTAAGTGCAAACTTTTTTTTACAGCTTGATCACACTATGTTTCAAGCTAGTGGCGATGGCTACAGACCTAGCTTGTGCCAAGCCCGATACTCACAACCTCGCCATGGATCCATATAAATCATCACGTATCTACCACTGGCTCAGCACTGTACCCCGGAATTCTCCTTTACTCTTGCCACCATCCACATCACACTTCTCCATGGCCCCCTCTTCAACTACCACCAGCCAGAGCAGCTACACAGCAAGAAGAGCAGCATCCGGATCAACAACATCCAACTTAGCCGCCAATCACCAGAAGCAAAAAGGTAAGAATGGCAAGCAATGTACTGATGCCTCTGAATCCCAACACCAATCCTCCCACTGCAAGCGCGGACGTTCCAATTCTGACACCGAAGTGCAACCAACCAGACGACAGCGGCACGCATGAGTAGTGCAAATGTCAGAGTCGTGCAGGTCTGCGCAGGTCCGGAGAGGTCCGAGAGGCGGAGAGAGCAATCTAGCTAGTCCGGACGCGTGGAGGCGAACGTCTGACTTCCGGAGTCGACGGACAGATACGAGAGGCTTAGGAGTGGCTGCTAGGCCGAGCAGATGGGGGAGAAGACGAGATACTAACTCTGCTGCTCTCCAGAGGAGGCAGCTGGTATATATACATGAAGCTGTCTAGTGGTGTCTAATAGGAGTGTGAAAGTAATGAATGGAGACAACGGGGATCAATAACAAATGTATGGACAAGGGTAAAGAAGGAAGGGAACGTGTGGCGGGGTCTTCGGCAAGAGTCCGGCGAGGCGGGCATCGAGGCCGAGGGTCGCGGGCCCGTGTGTAGGAGGTCCGGACGCTCCAGAGGGCCTAGGCATGGGTCCGGAGGGGCCGGAGGCCCCGGTCATCGTGCGGAGGAGGTCCTCAGGGTCTCGGAACGTGTCGCGGTCGTGACAGCAAAGCAGTGATGACGACGACAACAAAGACAACAAAGGCCACGGTGACAACAACAGCCACGACAACGAGGCCAGTGGCAACAAGGCCAATGGCAATGGCAGCACTTTGGGCCCTGCAGATTCCACTGCAGCAAAAATGCTTTCACCTGGAGAACTAGAGAGGTGACGCAAAGAAGAAGGTTTTGCCAGCATCAAGTGGCTCAACCCTGATGGCACGCCAAAAACCGCTGAGGAAATTAGAGGTAAAGCATCACTCTCTTTCGTTAAACACAATATTCTCATTGAGTCTTCCTCTCCATAGATATTCAGATCTCCACATGGAACACGAGTGTCTACAATCATTTTGAATGTGTACTGAAGATCTGCATACACAGTAATAGTAAGAAGGTTCTGTATGCATTCAAGTGCCAAAAACCCGGGTACATACTCTCTATTTCCGCCTAACACTCTCAAAAGCCCCACTGAAATATACCCCTCAATCAAGTTAGCACCATGGACGCATCGTTAAGTGAAATCGGAACTGTACCACAACCAGCAATCTCTGCGCCCACAAACACAAGTGCACTGGCCTTCCCAACAAGCCACTTCTCAAGTACTCATGGGAGCTCATGTGACTCAAACTTGCGCAGTGGTGTGCCGAGTGTGGACGCCTGTTTGCCTTAGTAGATGATGATGGATTTGGTAAGCTATGCAATTTCTGCTTTTTCTTTTTATTCATTCATTTATTTATTCTAATCTTTCAACTCTGCAGAGGAAATTTTACAGATGCTACGGACCAACATCAAAATTCCATGCTCAACAACACGTCACGGGACATCAAGGAATTCAAGGATGCGACAGATGCGAACATCAAAGAGTTTCTCAAGGTATATATTAATCACTCTAACTCTCAATGTTTCAAACTCATGGGTTTCTTAATAGACCATCCAAGGGAAAATGCACATTGGCGTTGATGGATGGGCAACGCCCAACACCATCTCCTTCCTCGGGGTCACTTTGCATTTATTCCACGAGGGTTGCATGTGCAGATTAATTCTGGATTTTATTGCGTAAGTCTAACATTCAAAAACACCTCAACATTGTTCAAATCTTGTCCTCATGCAGCATGAACAAGTTGCATATGGGGGAAAACCTCACCGAGGAGCTTGCGTGGTGTTTGAAGGAGTATGGCCTCGATGGACGGGTGAGCCCGTCATTCTCACTAATAGTCATTTTTGCTCACACAATTTGTCTTAATAGATTCTCACCGTTGTTTGCAATAATGTGTCCAATAACAACACAATGATAGATGGCCTCACTGAACGTCTCAATGGGTTCTTAGGCCAATCTAGCCGTGGGCGATGCTTCGCACACATCTTGAACATAACTGTCAAGGTGCATATTACATGCTTCTTTTGTTGCCACTGTAGCTAATGCCATTCCAGTGCATTTTATCTGTGTTCTGCAAAGATAAAGGTAAATTGACAGGGAGGACTCTTGACAAAGAAGGCATGGACAGCGGCGACAGTGGCGATGATCTTGATGACCCCCTCGGCAAAGCTGCGGCCATGACTGTGGCTACAACTATGGCTACGGCTACGGCCACAACTACAACCGCGACTACGACTATGACCACGGCTACGACTACAACCACGGCTACAGCTGCGACTGTGACTACAGCCACTGCCACAAATGGTGAGACCTTGCATAGGCGTGCCAAAGGCAAGACGCGCCACATGGACAACATCGATGATGATGATGACGATGATGACGAAGATAAGAACGCGTGCCTTGAGGTGGATGAGGGTGAGGCCCGCTTTCTCAACAAGTGCATCCATGATGCACTTGATGCTGCTAATATTCTGATTGAGCTCACCGCTGACGAGGTCAAGGAGGTCAGGAGCATGCTCACCAAGGTATGCCGCGGCATGCTTGCCCGAACTTATGCTGATTCTTTTCTTTTGAGATGTCTGGCTTTGTGAAAAAAATACTGTATTCGGGCCCACTCAAGGAGAGGCTTGAAGATGAGTGCAAACGCGCGAAGGTCAAATATCACATACCCGAACGTAATGTCGTAACACGATGGAACTTGACAGTCATTATGATGGAAAGCGCCTTCATTCTTCAAACACCAGTCAATTTGCTATGTGATCGTGAGCCTGGCCTTGGTAAGTACAAACTAACAGAGCTTGTTTCACAACTGCGTCCCATCGTCGCGGTAAGCTATTTTTATTATAAAACTTGTGTTATTCTACTGAAGTGCCTGCTTTCAGGGCTTCCTTGACGTGACTCAGATTATGTCCAAATCAAACACCTGCTTGGTCACCGACGTGAGCAATCCCACCTCCCCTGCAATGCACCTAAATAGCAGATGAGACTACAGACTCCACACACTAGTGTAGGAGTCTTGTCTACAAGTGAGGCTACAATTCAGGTGGTATATTTTGCAATTAGAGAGGGGGGTAGAAGCTGCAGCCTGGGCTATGGGGGCCTTGGAGCCTGGGTTGGATGATGTAGCCACAGCCAGAGAAATTGTAGCCTGGCTTGGGAAAGTTGTAGCTTGATTATGGAAAGTTGTAGCCTGGGTTTGGAGGGCTGCTGCTGGGATTTGGAGGGTTGTAGCCTGGGCTCAGAGACTTGTAGCCTGGGCTTGGAGAGTTGTAGCCTGAGCTTGGAGAGTTGTAGCCTGGATCTGGAGGCTGTGGGTGGGCTCAGAGAGTTGTAGCCTGTACTTAGAGAGTTG